>OY776112.1:458963870-459563870 GCA_963675035.1 Allygus modestus
GATGACTTGGAGTAATATTTCATCACTTTCCCCTACTCATAATCAGATTTGTGTAACTCATTTGCCTCTTTTCTACATTTGTAAGGTTCCTCCAGTTGCTATTTATAGCTCAATGTCCTTTTCATTTATTTTACTACTCTATATATATATAATCTTCACTCAAATCTTTTAATCTCTGTTCTCAGGAAACCACATGTTAATAATCATATTCAACATGAGTATTACTTTGACAGTTCCCTGGTTGATTATGAACAGCTGATAAAATTCTTTTGTGTTAATTTAAAACTCCATAAGCCCAATGTTAATTTTTTTAACTTTTCATTTTATTTTTTTACATTATTTGATTTTTCCTGGGTGATGAGACCTGTCTAGAACTTATTTTTATCCCAGAAATTAGTTATTTTGAACATTTGAAGGAAATCGTTGGAGCCGTTTTTGAGATTAGTGTCGCAAGCAAGCAAACATACAAGCAAACCTTACTCATATTAGAGTATATGATACCTGGGGGCCGAACTTTGCTCGGGGGAAGGCCAGTCAGTTTGTTAAGATGACTTGGAGTTTATTTCACCACTCCCCCCTACTGATAATCAGATTTGTATAACTCATTTGCCTCTTTTCTACATTTGTAAGGTCACTCCAGTTGTTATTTATAGCTCAATATCCCTTTGATTTATTTTACTACTCTATGTATGTAATCTTCTCTCAAATCTTTTAATCTCTGCTCTCAGGAAACCACATGTTAATAATCATAAACAACATGAGTTCCATGTGGTTCCATAAAATCAGATAATAAATCCTTTGAATGAAGATTACATGTAGAGTGGTCATATCCAGAATGACTCAAAGGTGCATTATAATAACAACTGTTGTGACCTCAAAAATGCTCGTTAGTAGGGTACATGGTGAAAAACAACTCCAAGTCATAAACAAGATTGAACTTTCCCTAGCAAAGCTCAGTCCCAGGTAGTACTTAAACTATATGAGTATAACTTTGAGAGTTCGCTGAAAGATTTTGAACAGCTGTTATGACTCTTTTGCTTTTATTTGAATCTCCAAAAGCCCAATGTGATTTTTTTCAATTTTCCATAGCGGCTTTTTACATTATTTGATTTTTTTGGGGGATGGGACATGTCTAGAACTTATTTTTAACCCAGATATCAGGTTTTACAACACAAGTAGTTGGAAGGACACATTAGTTATTTTTTAAGAAAATCGTTGGAGCCGTTTTTGAGATAAGAGTTGCAAGCAATCAACCAAGCAAGCGAGCATGCAAACCTTACTCATATTATAGTGTAGGATAGGATTGAGTCAAAATAATTCAGCATTTGTATTGATTGACTATAACATAATTTTACTCTTAGGCACATAGAATGTACACGAGACAGGGACAATGATTCTGGATTCTAGCATGTTTGAAGTTCTGCATACAGACGGCCAAGGCTGAATTTAGGTCTGTACAGGCTCTGGTCTACACCCTAAATGCAAGTGCGGGCCCTTACCAGCCCGGCCAACTTTCCTGTTTGATTTATATAATATAACCTACGCTTATATCAGACTCTACAGATGGCGTTGTGCAGTTACTTAAATTTCAAATTGCTAAAATCCGTATTGCTGCCTAGTGTATATTAACGTTGTCATGGCAAGATATTATTAAGTGATTTTCATTATCTAAATACATAAAACAAAGTCGGGATTGTATGTTAGTTATTTAGTTTCATCAAACAGCTGTTATAAGGATGATATCTAAACATACTTGAAAAGCATATAAACATATGTTTATTATAGACATAATAAATCTATTTGAATAGCAACTCATTTTCAATACCGAAGCAAGCTCTATATAAACATAGGCAAGTGAGCGTAGCTAACGAGCTCATCTTGAAAAAGAACGAGAATCTTTGACATAAAACAAATTCAGTGACATTAGGACAGAATAATGTCTGTCTGACCAGCTAGTAGTACTCAACCCGAACGCTGACCCGAACTCCCGAACGCTTACCCAAGGGTCATCTTTCCTCCATAAATTTAACAAGGCAACTTTTAAAGCCAGCAAGGCGGAGCTCTAAGGTCGGGGTTAAAAGAAAATAACAACAATTTTTTGTATAATTGAAAATTTTCTAAAATTACTAAAAAAGGTCTAAATAACAACAAAGAAAATTTTCCTGTGCGGTGGAGGTCTATGGTTGAGTAGGGCGGCGTATCAAACGTGGGGACATCTTTCAGGAGATGCTGCTTTAACAAAATAAATCCAACGAATCATACGTTAAAATTAAAAGTTGGGAGTGATAGTAAAGGCAGAGCCCTGAGGGAAGAACAAAGAGGTATCCATAATATTTTGGTACCCAACAACGTAGTATATAGGTCTGGAGCAGTTTTGAGGAGCCGCTTTCGAAATCTTTGGATTTTTTATTTGGTGGTTTATATTAGGTTTCTAATAAAATATACCACCTGATTTTTTAGAAAAATTTGGGTTCAGAAATTACAGGGCTTAAGAGATCCCAAACTTCAGTTTTTTACCTTTCTTAGTACCATAAACTTTAAATATTTTTAGCAGGTTTCAACAGTTTTATCTCATTGCCATAAAAAGCTCTAAAAGATGAAAAATTAGTACTCCAATCCACACACGGTTAAATTAGTATTTCGTTAGTAGGCTATTCGGCTAATGGTTGTGGAGAATATTTCAATTTCCATTCAGCAGTAAACTAAGTATATTGTCCGATGTTAATCTTATAAGAAATAAAAAAACATATATCTCTTGTATACTTATTAATTTTATTAAAACTTGGTGTGTTAGCATTGACCAATAGAGAATATTCTCCCAGGACAACCTTAAAACTGGTCTATACCAGTTTGGATGCTGACATTGGGTACAGCAAATGAAATTGTCATTACATATGAAGTTTTTTGGATGTCCATAATGACAAACTTCCCTTTCACCTTTGGTCCCTCCACTTGCAGCGGCTCGGGGCGGAAACTCAGGGGTTGGTCCCCAACCTGAGAATGTATGGTCCCTGGCTGTTGTACATGGATACCCCATCCGTTGAGTTGGCCAGTTGGAGGGCAGAGCGGGTCCACATTGAGCCTGATCACAGCTGTCACAAGGCACGGGAGTTGGTACTCTGAAAGGCCAATTTGGCTGCCTGTCCCATCCCACCCTTTCCTTTCCTGCTATATCCTAGCCTTCTGGTAACCTGCGCAAAATTCCCGCTTATGGAAAACGTGCCTATAGCTTCTATGCTGGGGTTTCCTAATCTAGCAACAATGAATAGAGAATATGCGGAATACGTTTCCATCTAACCCTGGAGGGTGAGGTGGAGCAATTAACCTCTTAAAACCACTGTGTGTACCTAGCAAATTAGATTAAACTGATTGCGTTTATGTGGTCACATGTCCTAGCTCCTGTTCACGCTTTTTTAAGACTCGGCCAATGACTAATATATTTTTGGTACCGGATGGTTTTCGACGAGTTTTAAATATATAACCTGAGAGAAAAGTTGCCAATAATTATTAGACCTATTAATTTCAAGCTCCAAAATCAGGGGGTTAAACATACAGAAATATACTTGTTTTAAACCCATTTAATGTAAAAAAGGTATTCAATGATTTATTTATATAACAGTATCTTATAAAATTCATATCTTAAATTTAAAAATGTTTACATCATTAATATATGTTAGTTTGAATTTAAATACACAAGCTACTGAAATCGCAGCACGAGAGATTTAAAAGCAAAATCCAACATCTACATTAATGACAATTTTTCAGGAGGGCAATCTGTCTACATCGTAATTAGTTGAACAATGTAGACGGTTGGGATTACGGAGTTTTGGACATCTTGATTGTTTATGAAAATCAATATTAACCACAGAAAATGCAAACAAATATAAACTGTAACCAGACTATTTTACTGACTGGTAGATTACAAAACTTTAATCCCATGTCATTAGGTGACAGTGAGGCTTATTTGGTACATTACATGTAATAAAGATAGTTTGCACGTATGATAGTTTAGTAAGTCTGCCATCAAGTAATTTGTTCACAATGTAAAGAAACTACTATAGGTCTACAACACGCTTGATTATCAATCACAGTCAGTCGTATTACAGAGTTATACTGTCCCAGTAATTCAAAAATTCCAAAACATATTGTATTAATTTATCATCACTAGTCCAAACACTTAGCTTTTACATCGAAGTTTTCCAGTAAAAAATAAACTGATAATAAATCTAAATAGATACAAGCATTGTTTTAAACACGACAAAACACTATTAATTTACATAACACTCACATTTTAAACTATTTCGAAATAAAAAAAATTGATGGAACAAAACATAACCAAATCCATAGTTTTGGTTATGTTTACATTTGAGTAATTTATAAACAAATATGCAGTGTTTCCCCTCTACGGTAAAAATATGCCACGCACTGATACAAAAAATCCCACTTTATCCCAGACTCTCCCTTATAGTATCCCTCGTCATATCCCACACTTTCCCACTGATTTGTTAAACATTGCAACACAATTAATGTTAAATATTATATGATTATTGAATAATGTATTAGTACAATATTTATACCGTTAGATAGAGCTTATTTAGATCTACTAATTACCTATAGGTATTAGCGAATTTCCCCTATAGGGAAGAAGCTATTACCGTAGTCGGCATGGTAAGACCTAGGCCCGGGACCATGATAACTTTTCGTTTTGAGGTCCCCAGACCCCAAAAACACCATTCGTTCGAAACTGTATATATATATATATATATATATATATGTGTCCGTGAGCACGATAACTCTCGTAAAAATTATCCGATTTTAATGAAATTTGGTATAAAAGTGTAAAGCAACATTTATGACTTTAAGTTCCAAAACCAGCCAGATCGCTCTATCCGAAGGGGTATTTTGGGGGGGTTTTGTACCCCAAAAATGGGTTTTTCGAATTTTTTACATATAATTTTGGAAATAGTCAAATTTTAGTTTCACCATTGGATTCAGCTTAAAAAAAAACACACAATTTGGTATTTTGATCATTTCTCTACGTCAATTGGTTACCGAGATATTGAAAGTGCTAAACACAGTACGTTGTCTAATGTTATTCTTATGGAGGAAAATAAAAATTTTATATCTCACTTATTTATGAACGTATACTGACGAAACTTGGTATACGACTTCATCTGGTTGTGGACCATTGATATTTGCTCAAAAAACAATTTTTTACCAATGGCTCCCGTAGCAGCAAACCTGCGTACTCAGCCATATGTTATTCTTATGGAGTATAAGTAACATGTTATCTCCCTTCATTATGAAAATAAATTAATGAAATTTGGTATATGGTTATACCAAATTTACCTACATGAGTTATATTGATATTTGTATAAAATCCCATTTTTTGTGCTCCTTGCTTCAGCAAACCTGCATACTCAGCCGCCATGTTATTCTTATGGAGAATAATTAAAATGTCATAAATCGTTTATTTATGAATGTATATTGATGAAACTTGGTATGTGGCTTTATGTGGTATTAATATACATATATATATATATATATATATATATATATATATATATATGCATTGGAAATTCGCTGAGTACGCAGGTTTGCTGCTACGGGGGTATTTTACATTTTAGTACCTCAAAGGATTTTGAGCAATGCGACATAGGTTAAATAATACGGTGAATTAACTAAATTAAATAATTTATTTACGTGAGAGGTACTAATATTTTTAATGGTAGTACTAAAGAGTACGAAGTAGGTACTAAATAATGGCAAATAGTTTGCTTGTTAATTCCAACATGGCTCGGCCAGCGAAATTGACATGATTCAGTGTTCGTTCTGTGACGTTTATAAAATGATAATAGGTGCGGACAGCGAGGTTAAAAATGGGAAACCCCGCAACTGCCAGTACGGCGAGAAAATCCACTAGAAGTGCTACTGCTAAGGTGCTCTGGTCGTAAGTTGTAAGCAAACTAGCAAACGTAATGCCGATTTCAAAAAAATCCCACTTTATCCCACAATCCCATTTTATCCCACAAGCAGTCAAAATATCCCATATAGGGGATAAAAATTCCTCAAGTGAAACACAGACAAATCCCAGCTGACATTTTAAAGACAACCATAGTCAATAGCTTACTACGAAAACCAATTCAACTACTGAATATCAAACATTAAAATTAGTTTTAATAATTATTAATAATCCAAAATAAAATACAAATGCTGTGTTAAAACATCCCTTTGGTATCCCAAATGACTCCTTCAAAATTTCATTAAGAAATGTTTTACAGTTATTTAGTATTTCGATAACACACCCACACACACACACACACACACACACACACCCACACACGGCCACTGAAACTTCTTCATCAATACAGTGATTCACTTCGTTTATCAAATTAAATATTAAAATAAATATTTCCAATAATAACAAAAAACTTGTACATTTTGACAAAAGCATTACTTTCTCCCTATGTGAATGGAGGAGGAACTAATTAATGAACTAGATCAATGATGCTTTTTTATAGTACATTATCAGGTTCTTGGTATTAAATCATTTAAATTATCGAATTTGTATATGTATGTATTCACGTTCCAGTGCGCCACCTCTCAGGTACTCTTGTACCGATAACATAACTATAAACAACTTCGTACACATCGCTGCTGGCAGGATCTTAATTGAACCTCATCGTGTTCCTGAACAAGAGCTCATTAGTTTGCTGGAGATAAAAATAATATTATTAATTACGTTGTCTCATTGGCTCGTTTACAATATTATGTCGTACATTTTTAAATTTTGTATTGATAAACTTATTTCTTACTTTTAATTTTTTTAGGTATTTGTCACTTACACACTTGGGTTATCAACTTTTGTTGCAATGACCTTATTAAAGGAAGGAAACAAAGAGGTTGGTCAAAAACAGCGAAATATTATAAAGATTTCTATTAAATTGTGCTTATAGAAATTTAACTATTTAATGGTGGGGTAATAATATCATAGCTTGTGTCAAAAAACCTGTGTTATGGAATCATAATTAATGATCACAAAATCGGGAAAGGCTGTTTAACAGCGACTATAAAACACGATTGAAATATCAACAACATAAGAGTTTATTGACATGAAAAACTACAAATATTGTAGATCAGTTTAAGGAAAGATAACCTTAGAATTATTTTTAATACAAATAAATACATTGAATTGTCAATGTAAATGCCATGCAAAATTATAAATAATAATATAGTCTCAGAATATAAAAGAGTCTTCAATTTAATAAATGGTAACTAAACCAGGGCATGCAGTTATTTATAGATTTTTTTAACAATTGTTTTTAATAGTTTAAATTTATTTGAGTTGGTTTCAAACTGTATTCACCAAGGTAATCTACTTATAAAGGTAGACCACTTTCCGCACGTCCGCGGTAGAAATCCGCGGTAGGTCACCGCACGTGATGGAAGATTGGAAAAAATATTTAGCCTATGTTGTTGTGGTTGTGAAATATTATAATTTATTTTATTACTAGCCGACCCTTTGCAGCTTCACCTGCGTAAACTAAGAGAGTTGTGTGTGCTGCATTCTGTGGAACTACTACGAATCAAGATCAGCAGTTTAAATTTTCATCAGCTTAAACAAAGTGAATGTCTATTAGGAATACATGGGAACTTTGGGACCCAGTGGGGCGGAACAAAGGGGGGATTTTTTAATACAGATTCTTAGCAAGCACAGGGCCAAAGAGGAACCAATATGTCAAATTTCAACTTTGTAGGCCTTACATGTATGGAGATTTCGTGAAAGGTTAGTCAGTCAGTCGGTCAGTGGTATTTGGATTTTGTATATCACAATAATCATGGACATCCTTTCATAGAACATGTTCCAATTTAAATTTTGAATGCCCTATAGTAAGAAATAAAAAAATCCATAAGTTAAAGGGACAGAGCTTCGACTCTGTCTTAATTCAAAACATTTATAAACGCAATTTTGTTTTGGATCCCTGATTTTTATTATATTTATATTATTACTCTGTGCTTATAACAAGACTATTAAAATTGGACGTCACTCGTAAAGAGATATAACTTTATAATAAAATATGTTACCCCCAAGCCTCCTGCAACCACTTGAGAAAAAGATCTTCTCAGTTAAATAAAAAGGTTCCAACTATATTTGGCAGTGATAGGCACGGCGGTATTATTTGTGGTGTCGTAAAAAGATAGCAAATGTTTTCCATTCTTAATTTACAACTGTATTTAAATAATACAGAATCGATTTTAATAAGGGCGAATAGATTTTGGCGACAAAGATAGTAGGTAAACACCACAACCAAATTAAACTAGGATAAAATCAACTTATAATAAAACGAAGAACAACTAAACTTAATTTAACAATAAATTGGAGACATATGTAATCTCAATTGAATTTGCTAATTATTTTCACCATACCATTTATTACATTTATAAATGCGAGGGATAACCATTTATACTTATTATATTTCCATATGACATTAGTTTTTCACTTAATTACCTTTTTAGGGATAAAAATGTACACCATGTTAGATCGAACAACGAATGCTAGTTGTATATTTAACTCACGTAAGGAGAGAAGTGCTAAAAGAAGCTTTCGTACAAAACAGCAGCTTCGACAACGACACCTGGTTATCTTCGTACGTTCTATTAAACTGAATCAAGGAACGAATTTAAAACATTAATGGTAACATTAAGAAACCTGCCTATAGAAAATAATGTTAATATGGTTAATATGTATTTTTCTGACACAAAAATAGTTAAATGGCGTTAGTTAGCTTATTTTGCCTAACTTAATGATGTAATGGGGGTTTAGCTTAGTAACTTATCTTAGTAACTTTAATATAGGAACTGAACTAGCCTGGTCTCTCAAATATGGTTGTTGAGGAAGGTGAGACTGTAAAAGGAAGTTGCTGAAGGTCTGAGCTTCTGCTGTTATAATGCAAAAACTCTGAGCTTATCTAAACATTTAGTTTGAGTTTTGTTTATCATTTGGGTGGGAAGGGTTCTAATCACGGGAGAGTCCTAGTCCGGTGAGTTAATTGTGTATGTTTAAGCACTGTCAATATTGAGTTGTATTTTTTGTAGGGGAGGTTTGAGAACCTAAATTTGAATAAATTTACAAGGGGGTGGAAGTAAAAGTTCTTGGAGTTATGTATATTTTAATAGTTAACAAAGGCATAAACATAGGATTGAGAGCGTCCAAAAACACCAGAATCAGAATCAGAATCAGAAATCATTTATTTCGTGAATAACAAATTGTTATGTGAAACAAGTCAGATTTAAAAACTAATACTTAATGCTAAATTGACAATTTTAAAATTTGTTCTCTAGCAAAAAGTGCACATTTCCTTCACATATTTGTGCAGTCTGACAGGAATTCATCCACTGAGTACGGACACCTTTCAATCAGAATATTTTTTACCTTTTTAAGAAAAATTCTTGCACTGGCTATGTTTTTCAGGTGCCGGGGCAGAGCATCGTATAGTCGTAGAGCAGAGTAGTGGATGCCCTTTTCAAGTAGTGCCAATCTATGGATAGGGTAGACCATGTTACAGTTATGACGTGTATTATAGGGATGTCTAGCAATATTCTCTTCAAAGAGATGGAAGTTGCATTTAAAAAGGGATAAAACCTCCAGAATATAAATACTTGGGAGAGTGAGAAGATGCAGTAGTTGAAAAAAGCCAACCAACTTAAGGTTAAATGAATTCATGATTACACTCTTAATTAAAACAACAAGTTTTCTAAAAATGTGAGCACAGAGAGAGGACATTAATTTGGATTGGTGCATATTTTTCTTGTTCATCGCTGGTTTGTTATAGTTAGAACAAAACATAATTGTTAACTTGAAAAACAATCGTTTTCTTATTTGAAGAAATCAACTGACTTTTCAGGATCAATTGAATTATAAAGTTACGCCTCAGTGATCACACGTCACCATCAACGTTGATGTAACAATCCTCATGGCCGTCACACAATCAGTAAAATCATGTAAAAGAATAACAAATATATCAGCTGTCTAAAGATGGTATCTTTTTCTCTTCAATGGTTTCAGAATTAAATGGGATGAATATGGTGTTTAATGCAAAAACACTCTAATGGTTGTGGATGATACTGTTTTTAGAGTTGAGATACGAAGAGAGGTGAAACAAACGGCTGCTAAGGGGATAAAGAATAGTCAAGAGGATGTTATTTGCAGTGATATCCCTCTAGAAACAGAACAAACACGAGTGGAAAAGAAAGCTTATTCATCGCATTTCAAAGAGAAGGGCGTGATCTTTTGATGTAGATATTCCTCACGAGGTTCTTGATCTTTATTTTACTCATAATTAAAATACTAGCTACATATGAATAATTTATTTAATAATATGTATGATAATAATTAATTTCCTCTATCTACAGTAAATATGTTTTAATATGTCTACTTTATATATTTACTATGATTAAAAACCGTATACGCTAGCAAATGCTAGAATTTCAAAATACTTAGTAAAATATGCCAGTACTTTGATTAAGTATTTGGTATTTAGCAACTTATTTGCAGTGCAATGGTATCTGCGATGGAAACTGACAAAATCTGGCTTGAAACTAATAGAAATGTTTAAAGTTACCGTTTGTTTTTAAACATTTAAGGAACTGGCAAGCATTGTTCAGTCGCATTGGACTAAAGCTGACTGTCTAGACGAATTATTTTTCCACAAAATGAGGATTTGAGGTTATTTTTATCTCTAATATGTTTTTGCATTTATGTTTATGGGCGTTTTAATTTTAATGTAATAACCTTCTTGGATTTAAAAGGAAGTTTATAAAGTTTACTTTACAAAGAAAGAGGGGACATTCTTAACAATGAGTAAAGAATGAAATATGAACACAAAACGTACCTTAGTTTGTGACGGCGAGCCCTAGTGAACAATTACATACACGAAATCATAACTGTACTGAATTGAATACTGGACCACGTGATGATATAGAAAACCTCTCTATTTACAGGAGTATAGGGGTGTAAAGAAAAACTGCAACACCAGTGTATACTTCAAATGTCAATGAGGTCATCCTTTCCAAAATCAGATTCGAATCATGATAACAAGCTATTTGTTGCCCGATTTTGATTACATTTCAGATGATGTGTTGAATTATGAATATCCCGTAATTCAACATGTACAAACTTTAGTCACGATAAATAGACCTCCCTGTATAAGAATTAAAACAAACAGTTGAACATCTGGCTCAAGGATTATAAAGAAACCCCCATAAAAAGGTTAATCCGATTCTCTGTTAATTAAAACCTAATTGAGATAGGTAACATAGAACTTTGAGAATAAGAGGCCTGGAATCAGTCAGTAATTTTGACCAACTGATTTATAGTAATTATCACAGGGATAACTATACATATTAAATACTGGTTACTCTATGGTTATTGACCTGCAATTATGTCACTAATCCTTGTTTCATCATTGGCTATATACAGAGTTTTTCACGGGAACCCTGACAAACTTCGGGAAATGTTTCCTTGGATCAAATCTAGAAAAAAATGACCCATAAGCATAGGTCCTAAAGTCACTCGTTTTCTATTTATACGTAACAATATTTTTTTAGGTTTTTAGTGTGTCTGTTGAACATTTTGACCTCTAGATTGAAGGATTTACAAGATATTTGGATTAAACTTGCATAGCTAGATAGAATATTAAATTTCAACAAGATTTCATTACCATTTTGTGCAAAAAGTTTGTGTATGACTGAGAAAAATGAGTTGAAAAATCAAATATTTCCTAAAAAAACAAGATCCAAAAATTATTTATTGTTTTTGACAGCTCTTCATATTGTAACCATTCGAGCGTTTGGCTTGCAACTTTACCAAAGGTTGTAGAATGTAATGAAGAACAAGAAAATATCCATTTATGTATACCTTTTATGGGAATTGTTTTGCCAAAATCCAAAATGTTGTAAAATATCATAAACTGGAAAGGAAATCCTGAGGGTAAAGTAGAGTAAAAATGTCATATTAATAAAACCAAGTTAGTGTTATTTTGGCCTAAAGTAAATGTGAACATCAATAACTTGAAATAAGTTAAAGCCAAGATACAGGCAAACCTCGTTAATCCGAATATCTCTTTGTCCAAGGCATTCGAATTATCAAAATGTTCCAGTTAATGAGGGCGTTTAAAAACTAGCACTACACCTTGAGTATGATCAATTAATAGTAATTACAACAAAATTACATTATAGTTAAAAATAATATGATATAGAACAATTTTATGTACGATAGGAGATAATATTACAACTCAATCAATGAATTCAGGAAGTGCACTAACGTGGACGCTTTATTAAACTTTTAAAATCCTAAAATCTACCCACTGAAGCTCATTGGGTTACAGAAGGGATCGGATTTCAGGGGCGTTCAGGTTACAGGGGTCTACTTGGTGTAAGAAACATCAAGATTTGTTGTTATTATTTCGTAATTGATTAAATTTTTAAATGAGCAACTAAAATTTTCTTTAAAATTAATGGAATTTTGGCAATCCTGTAAGTGCAGTTAATCAGCTGTTTTGTTCAGCCAGCTGATGCAACTTTCATTGTTGCATACTTTTTTTACATTGAATTTCCAGTCTTTTGTTAGTAGCAGTGAATATCAAGTCGTATACTAATAGTGAATATGCAGATATAGTATTTATTTATGGATTTTGCGATGGAAATTCAAGGTCATCCGTTCAAGAATACGCTAGAAGATTTCCCATAGGCGTACGCCTAATAGGAAAGTATTTACAGATTTATTTAATCGGCTAAGGGAGACAGGGTGTGTCTTCCTATGGGGTTATATGAAGTCAGAAGTGTACAAAATCAAGCCTCAAACAAGAGAAGAGCTGGTACAGAGGATCCGCACTATACCAGAAACGATGAAAAGTAATCCTAACTTGATAAGAGCAGCTACACCATCCCTGCTGAAACGTGCTAGACTGTGTCGGTCTGAAAATGGAGGTCATTTTGAAAACCACTGTAGTTAAATGAACTGTACTTCAAGCCAAGCACACTTGATGTTGTAATATTCATTGCTTATGTAGACAAATAGAAATAAATAAGTGTTTTTTTCCTATTCACTGTTTTTTCTCCTTTAATTTGCAGCATGTTACCATTTATTAAAATTAGTATAAAACATCATTAATATTAAAAACATGCCACAAAAATATAAAACTGGGGGATCCTTGGCCCTTATCCTAAAGTGCTCAAGTACAAGAAGTCATATAACAAGTTTTAATAAGATATGTTCAGAAATATGCGAGCTATCGTATTTTATTGTTTCCCCATAAGGTTAACATAGGAAAGTGAGTATGCTTGTTTTCTACTATTAAAAATGAAAAAGAAGAGGATTTTAGGTCATTATACAATACTTTTCAACGAGGAGAACCAATATACCAACTTTTATTAAGATATGTTTAAAAATAAGCTAAATATACATTTTTGTTTTTTTCACCTAATTTAATGAATTTTTGATACTTTACAACATTTTGGATTTTGACAAAACAAATTCCCATAAAAGGTATACATAAATGGATATTTTCCTGTTCTTCATTACATTCTACAACCTTTGGTAAGGTTGCAAGACAAACGCTCGAATGGTTACAATATGAAGAGCTGTAAAAAACAATAAATAATTTTTGGATCTTGACTTTTTAGGAAGTATTTGATTTTTCAACTCATTTTTCTCAGTCATACACAACATTTTTGCACAAAATAGTAATGAAATCTTTTTTAAATTTAATGTTCTATCTAGCTATGCAAGTGTAATCCAAATATCTTGTAAATCCTTCAATCTATAGGTCAAAATGTTAAACGGATACACTCAAAACCTAAGAAAAATATTTGTACGTATAAATAGAAAACGAGTGACTTTAGGACCTATGCTTAAAGGATATTTTTTTCTAGATTTGATCCAAGGAACCATTTCCCGAAGTTTGTTAAGGTTCCCGTGAAACACCCTGTATATTGAAGGAGACATCCCATCTATTATAGCCCACTATCCCACTTTTAGTGTTTGACAGAATTTGAAGTGGTCGTAGTTTGATTAGGTCACAAAAAGATTGTGCTGCTGTAAAATATTTATTTTGGTTATTTACGTTTAGCCTACTTTTCAAATATCTCCACCCCAGAAAGCAAGTGATAATCAACTCATGTTTGCTTTCTGACACACCAACTGGTGTATTACCCCCTCCTTGAGAGAATAAGTAATAGTTGACAGCAGTACATTCTGTTGGTGATTAGTGAGAACTATGTGCTCTTTGAGTCCTGGCACACCCACAACTAGGGAAAGATTTTACAATGGTAATGAGAAGTCTACTTAACTATTTATAGTCAATGGTAAAACGTATTTGAATAAATATGAGGTGAAATTATTGAGTAATATTTAGGAAAAAACTATGACTCTTATTTAAAGGCATCGCTTTTATTTTAACAGCTACTGATTAAACTAATGGATAACAGGCATTCAGCTTGAGGCTTGAGCAAGTATGAGCATGAAGCATCCAGCTTGATCACGTATGATACTAATTGTATAAAGTGTTTCTAACGTACGTTAGAAGTATTTGCATCTAATTTTAGATTACTCCAAAGTTTATAAAATTTGTCATTACTCTGACTTTTAAAATCCACACCACCCCGTTCTAAACATTGCTTCTTAAAACCCTTTACCAACAAATATAACTGATTAACTGTTTTACGTTTCACTACATTTTTTATCAGCGTATTGAAAGTATGCAGGACGCGGTTGAAAATAAAATCAGTTATTGCACCACACCAATGGCAATTGGAATGAAGTTTAACAAGAAAGTCATGAAATTTTATAATTTCCACTTTTTTAATTTCCAGATCGCATATGGATTTTCCAAATAGTAAATTAACTCTCATGTATGCCTTCTCACTAGAAGTGATTACACGCCCGGTATTTAACTTGAACACTGCAACATTGATAGTGTAATTCGCATATAAAACACGTAAATTATTGAACTTGAGATCCACCTCCACTGATTTGTAAGGATGTTCTGTTACCACTGTGACGTTACCAAAGCGGGAGACAGAGGAGAGGCCGAGGAGAGAACCGTGCTCCAGGATAATACTTCCTGCACCTAAGGGCAGTGACCTCGAGGTGTCTGGTAGATCTATAGTGTCGGGGATATTCCATCGTTGTCCTGCTAGAAAAAAGTCCACCAACTCGTTGTAATATGATTGGTCACGCTGCTGAAGACTGGGACAGAACGATGATATAAGTATGATTGTATATACGTTGAGAGTCATATCTATCTTATAATAAACGAAGGCAAGCAAGATAAGACAAATCATTTATCGAAATAGAAAAATAACATTAGAATTAGAAGACAAGACGTTATGGTTAGTATTGACAACGGTCATAAATAAATTATAATAGAGCTATAAAGATAATGTTTAGAATCTCATTATTAAAATTAAAATTAATCTACATTGGTTTATTTTATATTAAACAAAAATGTATTAGCTATTTTATATTTGATATTAAACTTTGGAGCTTACTTATGACGCTAAATCACAATTTATAGCAGAAATAAAATAATTTTCTAAAATCTATTTTAGAATACATTTCTTACTTTGTATGATAATTCTCTACCATTTTAGAAAAAAGTACAATATTGAATTACCATTTATCCTGTTGGAGCATCGTAATTGGGGTATTATAAGGTAGTAACAATGATATTAATAGAGGTATGGGTATAAAGTTACTAAATAAAGTAATTTGCCGATGTTTATAAACAAATATATTCATAAAAAAGCAAGATATAACATTTTATTTATTCTTTATAACAACACTTTAAGAGCTAAGGCCGCAGGTTAGATGAAAGTTGACAACATACAATTAATTTTACAAATCTAAACAGACCACAAAAAGAAAACGCCTTGTACTAATATTTATCAATATAACTTCAAAAATAAACAAGATACAACTCAAGTTGTAATTTTTTCCGTACGAATTATATATAGGACAAGTAGCAGGAAAGGGGGACCTTAAAATGAGAGATTACATACGTATACTAATATACCGCAACCAATTTAAACTACGCTTGTGATCGGAGAAGCGTGTTGGGTATACCATAACAACTTCAGCGTTCTGTGTCTCTTGTGCTGTGGGCACTTCAAGCACTGCCAACGGGCTGTGTGTGAGTTCCCGCGGTCCATGCTGCCACATTGGATTACTGGTACGGTCGCTCCGTTCGTCCCGCACTTGTGCCTCCCACTGGCCTAACAATGCCGCACCAGTTCCTTCCTCTTCAGTTGGCATTGCGACGGGTTCAGTGGACAAGCTGACCCTGCAAATCGATTTTCGGGGTGTTGGTACTGATGCCCTGGCCCAAACTCTGGACGGCTTTCAACCCCGGCCTAGAGGAGGTCGACCTGCAGGCATTTTTTAAGCACAAAACGGTGTTTTCCCATGTCGGAGTGGTCTCCGGATTTCTTGCGGATGTTTTTTGCCGCAAGCTATCCCTGTCTATATTCACGACGCTGTAAGATAAAACTTGGGAGGTCTAGCCAGACCGATCGGCAGAAAACCCGTCTTCTCGGCGCATTCGTTGGACCTTCCTCGAGGCCGCCAGTGACCCTCTTCGCTTCCGGCCCAGTAGGGATTATGACAACTTCTTCATCCGGGCTGCAGATGACCGGGTCCGGCGTCTATCCCTCAGCTAGCCCTAAGCCCTTCAGCTATACTAGGTGGGGAAAGTTCTGTCCCCTTGTCTTGCGTGGCCGATTAAATACACAGTTTAATTAAATAGTGCTGCAACAAGAGTTTCCCTTCTGGGTCTGCGTTGCACTTTGCTCTTGGTCTGGATCCCTTACACCCTACGCTCTCCCTGGCACTGTCGTACCCATATCCTTACATAGTTCAAGGTAGGTGCGAGAGGTGGTGTCGGTCGGCAGTCACGATTGGGAACACTACAAAAAACTATTGTGGTCAACCAACTTCTGTCACTATAGTGCTCTTGCCTTCACTTCGCTGTAAGGGGGAGTGAACCGCGCGCCAGTACCGGCCGAAGCTTAAGGTGAAAGAACGGTCGCGTGTCCGGTCAGCCAGAAGGGAGTCCCATGAGTTTACTCAGTTTATTCAGTCAGTTACATAACATCATATTTATATGCCAGGTAACGGTAAGTAGGTAATACATACATTTGGTCTTAATATAAACAAATACAAAATAATAATTCAAATTAACAATATGACATGAAAAGTAAAGGTAAATATAATTATAATACAATTTTTCCTACAGTTAATTACCATTTAAAAACCGTAACTTGGTACTTTTAAAATTACAAATCAAATTTATAAACAGTTTAAATATTCTTCAATCGAATAAAACAATTCGTTAGTAAACATTCTTTAATTTATTTTTGGAACAATTTAAAGATATTTCAATGTTTAATTCATTGCGCAATTTATTTATTAAGGGCATCCCAGTGTAATATGGTAATTTTTCAAATGATTTTTTTGTGTCTTGAGGATATGCCAGGATATGTTCATATTTAGTGTCATAAGAATGTGAGCTAGAAAGAAAAGTAAAATTTTGATTGTGTTTTTTCATAAATAGAATATTATTATAAATATAAATACATGGCAATGTGAGAATTTGTAATGATTTAAAACCGGGCTTGGTTGATGATAAAAAAGTCATTTATTTATTTTTTTTTATAATCTTTTTTGTAAGCTAAATAATCTTCTACAATTAACTGAATTACCCTAGAAAATAACACCATAAGTTAAATTTGAATATACATATACGTAATAAACTGTCAAAAGTGTGTTTGGGTTTACTAATTTAGAGAGAATTCAAATGATATAATATGCTCTGTATAATTTGGTGGCAACTGATGAAATTTGATCTTTCCAAGTCAACTTGTTATCAATAATCATGCCAAGAAATTTGGAATGTTCAGTCAAGTTAAGTTGAGAATCCAAAAACGATTAATCTGTTCTAGAGCTGTTACTATAGTTTGTATGAAAAACGACAGTTTATGTCTTGTTGTTATTGAGTAAAGGACCATTAGCCTTAAACCATTCATCCATATAAGACTTCTTGTGGTAATTGATTTAAAGCATATCTATTAGGGTTAGTGATTATAGCAGTAGTATCATCTGCAAACATATTGAGTTTAAAATTCTTTACTATTGATGACAAATCGTTTACATAAATTAAGAAATACAAAGGTCCAAGAATATCCTTGTGGAACTCTAGAATTTTTATTTTGATAGTAATTAGACGATGAATTCATTTCCAAAACAACTTTTTTTTACGATTTTTAGTGTAAGAGGAAAACCAATCAAAATCAGTTCCTTGAATTCCATAAAATGTAAGTTTTTGTAGTAGAATTTTGTGATTTACACAGTCAAATGCTTTAGACAAGTCACAAGAGACGCCATCAGCGTGTTGAGCCTTGTCAATTGCATGCAAGATAGAAGTAATTAATTCATTTATTGCATCACTTGTACATTTTCCTTGTCTGAAACCAAACTGTAAATCATAAAATAAGTTATTTTTTCAATGTAATCAGTCAATTTATTAAGAACAACTGATTCATATATTTTTGAAAACCCAGGGAGAATAGAAATAGGTCTGTATTAATTCATTAAAGAGGGGTCTCCTTTTTTAAAAATAGGATGAAAATTGCTGCTTTTTAAAAGGTCAGGAAAAACTCCAGTAAGCAATAAAACATTGATCACATGAGTTAAGAACCATGAAAAAAGAGTTGCACATAACTTAATTAGAAATTTAGGAATTTTGTCATAACCAGTAGCTTTTGAGGTTTTAATATTTCTTATTGATTTTATTACATCGTTTTCAGAAATGGAACCTAGTGAAAATAGAATTGATCTGGGCACCTCTTGTCTCGGAAAAAGATCATGAGCAGCAGTGAAATTTGGAGAAATATTTAGGTTGTTACAAGTATTTAGAAAATAATTTTTGAATAATTCCGAAATTTCAGATTAAACCGTCACTATTTTATCAGATTCAAAAATTTCATTGATAGTAGATTTATTAGTCATCATTCCAGTTTCGTTTTTCATGATTGCCCAAGCTGTTTTGGTACTTTTATTTACATAGATACAAATTAGAACGTCACTCTTAACAAAAACAAGCATGGAGCGGAACGTCCCATGCTGGAAGTGTTAAAAACATAAGAGAATATTGCTGAAAATCATCACTAGCGTGGGGATAAAAAGTTGGAGAACGCATGCATGAGGGGTATAAATAAGATAGGGGAACCAATTTAACCGCACGAGGTTAAAACCAAGGCCCCACTAAAAAAAAGGCCATGCTGCAGCGCGGGCAGTGCAACACTACGTCACAGTGGTGGATGGGTGTACTAAAGTTGCCAGACGTAAATATAAAATTGTAAACATGTGATAAACAAACATAACCTGTGGAATGTTTAACGAGTATAATGGTATTGTTGTTGTGTCTCGCGCTACATAGTTTTCTGATGATAAAATGGTGTGTAAAGTAAATAATAAAACATGCCGTACTGTTGTTGCGTCCCAGGTTGTCGGAGTAATTATTACAAGGATGGAGAAAAGGTGTCAGTACCAATTTTTTCATTCCCAAAAGACCAAACTAAAGCAAATGCCTGGATAAGTGCAATACACCATAGTGATTTTAAACCAAGTTCGAGTTCAAGAGTATGTATTAAACACTTCGACGAAAGGTTCATTGTTAAGGAAGACTCTGTGGTTCGGCCTGACGGGACCATATTGAGTGTCACTCGAAACCGTGCAAAGCTCACAGATGATGCAGTACCATCAATATTGTACAATGAGCCAATTTACATTTCAGAAAAATTACCTTTACCTACGCAAACTCCAAAACAACGGGCAATTGAAGGGGAACAGAGAGAAGAGCAATCAAAGGACATTATCGAAAGCTTTATAAATTTAAAAACATATTTTAAAAGTAATTGCATCCCTATTGTGAAAAACGTAAACTGAAATGTTTGTGACGATATAATCAATGTATTCAATGTAATATATAACAAAGGACATGTTCCAAAGGTTGAGGTTTCCCTAGTAATAAAAAAAGACATGTCGTTTGTTGTAACGAAAAACGACTTTGTGATGAACAATATCGCCAACACTTGTCCAGTAAACTTTTGTCAACGAAACAAAATTAGTAAGATTTCTGAAATTAATGCATTATGTGAGTGGTTGTTTGAAACAGAATCTTCTGTAAGAATTACTACGACTGACAAACTACAGCGTCTAAATGAAATTATGGATGAAATAAGTGAATCAACTAATAATGAAGTGGTTTCGAGAAAACTTAATTTTTGTAAAGAACAAATAAATCTAGCTTTACAACAACAAATTAGGTATTGTACTAGAACTCTAATATGGTTTGCAACTATTTTCTTTTGTTTCCCAGCTGCATACAAAAGTATAAGGAAGTCAAATTTTTTATTTATGCCTCATCCCAGATACTTAAAAACATTTACATCAAATGTTGGAAACGGTTGTTCAACTATTGATCCTGCTCATGTTAACGATTTGAAAACTACATTTGAACATTTGGAGGATCACAAAAAAATAGTTAACCTCCTTGCTGATGAGGTTTACTTTAAACCTGAACTCAGCTATAAGGGTGGTAAATTACAAGGGGTAGCACACCAGACATCCAAAGAAAAAGATTCATCTGTACAGCTAGCGACAACTATACAAACATTTATGATCACGAGTTTATTTTCTAGTAGAAAAGATGTAGTAGGTTTATTCCCATGTAAGGACCTGGATGGAAAATATTTGCATGAATTAATTTTGCAAATATTAAAAATGCTAACCACTATAGGATACAAAGTTTTGAGCATAATAACAGATAACAACTCATTAAATCGTACTGCTTTTGCTAAACTAAATGGTGGAACACTAATGTCAAGTTTTATAAATCCGCATGATAGTAGAGGCAAACAAAAAGTGTTTCTTCTTTTCGATTCTGTGCATCTCTTCAAATCGATTAGAAATAATTGGTTAAATCAAACGGATTGTAAGCAAACATTTGTATTTCCTAAATTTGAAAACTTTGACGAAATATGTACGGCAAGTGTTTCTGATCTCAAATCACTTCACAAAGAAGAAGAAAATAGTGTAATAAAGCTAGCTCCTGCTTTGAATAAAAAGGTTCTGCATCCTACATCTGTTGAGCGACAAAAAGTTGACTTATGTGTCAAGTTTTTTGATGAGAAAAATATAGCAGCATTAAAATATGTTAAATCTAAACATAATGTAAATAACGAGGGTACTATATCATTCTTAGAAGTAGTTATTAAATGGTGGAAAATTATGAACGTTTCACATGCATTTAAGGGTGATCGTTTCAATGATCCTTGTTGTCAGCCTATAAGAACTCTAAATGATGACAATTTTATATTTTTACAGTGGTTTGTTTTGTGGCTTAGCAAGTGGAATGAATTACAAATACAGGGAGAAAGAAATGATAAAAAAAGGAAAAGAAATGGAAAGCTAACTGCGGATACACAACTAGCTCTACAACATACAACTTCTACTCTAATAGAGATTATCGAATATTTGAAGAAAGCCTGGAATGTAGACTATATACTCTTAAGTAAATTTCAAAATGATCCCTTAGAAGAACGATTTGGCCAATACAGACAGATGAGCGGAGGTTGCTACAATGTTTCCGTTCAGCAAATCTTAGAGTCAGAAAAAAAAACTTAAAACCATTAGTATTATTAATTTATTTTCGGCCTCTAAAAAATAAATAAAAATTTCAGACTTACATATTAAAATTGATAGCTTAAATTCAAGTCCTGAAACTGAAGAAATTAAGTGCAATGAATATTCTGAATTGAAGATATTTATGAAGACATTAGATTTATGGACGTTAGTGACAACGATTTAGTGTGTCTCACCTATATTGGCGGGTATGTGTGCTATAAACTGTTAAAAATTAACAAATGTAAAAGTTGTGAAGTTACCTTACTAAACAGTAATAAAGACATTATTATTTCAAATATTAATAATGAGTATTTGAGAATCGTTGACAGAGGTAGCCTTAAGTACCCGTCAGATGATATTGTGAACGTTTTAGCTGTAGGTTTGAAATTGTTTAAGACAATTATAAGTGAAAGGTATGAAAATGACTTCATAAAATCAAAATGTCAACGTACAATTTTAGTAGATTTAATATCAAATGCCGTCGATTTATTCTTATTAAACAACACAACGGTTTGTACTTCTTGCAATTCTCCACTTATGGCAAAATGTATTACCATTTTTAGTAATATTCTTTTGAATAATTATTGTAAATGTTCAAAAGGAAAGTTCTCAGAAAAATAGTCCAACAAAAAGCGAAAGCTTGACAAATTAACACAGTAAGATCGTAAACCTATACAACGTGTGTTTAATAAAATATTTAAAATCATAACACTGTTTTAATTTATTTACCTACGTTTATTAAACTAATTATAAGAGAGATGATTTGTCAGAATTAGATGGATAACCCCTTACACCATTTTAGTATTCATACAGTAAAAAATATAGCCTAATGCGACTAATCGCAGCATCAGTGTTCCGCCCACAGAGAAAAGAGCGGCGCGGCGTAAACATAACCTACGGAATGTTTACTGTTACTGGGACTTTGAAAACGTACAGACGACTCAGTACGGCAGTACCTTCAAAATCTGACAAACAGCCAGCTTATTTACCTAAAACATATAGGATATGGCAGTGAGGCTATCCACTAGTGTGACGTCATGGATCCTGCAGCATGGCCTGTTTATTTAGTGGGGCCTTGTTAAAACACGACCTCAGCCACAGTCGGACACGTTCACCTCTGCCTGTACTGGTTTCACCCCGTTGTTGCATAACTTCCGGGGTTTGGAAAATCCTACTCTGCCGGTGGAGGTAGAGGATTGTAGCGGACGTCAGTAGCTGAAATACTGTTGAAAGCCCTGCGGGAGAATGGTGATAGTTCCAGCTTTGGTGGATAATATATAACGTATAAACTTTTAATACTTAATAATCAACGATATCTCCTGGGTGAAAATAATAGTTTAAAATATCAACAAGATATCTCATTCTTTGTTTGTATAGTCCTCGTCACAAATTTGCACATTTTTAGAATTACGTGATATCCTCTGTTTTCATTTGATAAGAATATCAGGATGTTAAAAAATGTCCCGGGACAGCTTTGTAATTTTTAAAATATTAAGTATGGAGCTACAAAACTTGGAACATAGTTTCTGTACATGAAATACTATTCTTTTAACACTCATTTAGTAATCATTGATCTGTTATTCAGTGAAGACTAAAGAATCTCTTCCAAACACTAGTGCGCCACGAACCGACCCACAGAAATTCTTTACCTACAGCATGGGTTGACCTTGGATTAAAATTTTAGGTCTCATTTAGAACAATTCTATGCCTCAAACCTTACCTTAAAATGTTAACCCAAAGAAATTGGTGGCGAGTTAGCTTACAAATACAAGAATAAATTATAACATATAAATTCCTAACACTCAATCAGCCACCATTTTGTTTTACATCAACCTTTTTTGATCGGGTTTTCGGCAATGTTTAAGGCGAGTCTTGTAAGAATTTCTTCGGACTCCAAGTGAGCCGTCCCCCTGAGGAGATAGGGGATAACTGAATGTGTTTTAAAATAGTATTTATTGCTCAGTGAAAATTGCAAAAAACTGATTTTTGGAACATTTTGAACCCCCTGTAAAACTCCATTCCCATGATCCGATCTTTCTGTATTTCGAACTTAAAGTCATATGTAAAGGTACAAGAGTCGAAAGCAACATGTATCACCTGGTTGATTTATATTGATAATTGCATAAACACACGTTTGCTATCTTTCTTGTTGCAGCAAACCTGCTTACTCAGCCCTAATGTTATCATTTTGAGGATAAATAAAATGCATGTATCACTTAGTTAGAAATGTATTTTTATGAAATTTGGTTAGTGGCTTTATGTGTTAGGGAGTATCGTATATATGCATTGGAAATTCACTGAGTACATGGGTTTGCTGCACCGGGGGTATTTTTAAAAATACAAAATATAAGATAAATTGGACTCTATTTTGAATCGGAAATATTGTTTTTGATAATATTTTATCTTTAGCTTTAGACAGTGTATTTAATCATTTATAGTCAGTTACAACCTATTTTTGCCCCTTTTAGGTTTTTTTTGGGGCAAAATACGTAAAAATAAAAAAATAACTTTTTAGCAAAAATTAAAATATTTTGATTTTTTTTAATAATTAGTTATTTTACGCTATGACCCCTCTAAAAAATCATTGAAATTGGTGGTAGGATGGGTTTTAGCCACATAAAAATTAATCCAAAATTCCAAACGTAAACTTTTTAATCTTGTCTACCTTGGGTAAAACCTTCGAAAATCTTGTTCACCTAAGTGGTTTTAGTTCACTGAATACCTGAGGAATAAAATGTCGCATATTTTATTTATGGACCTTATGACGGAACATTTTTGGATTTTTTAGATTTTTCAAGTTTGTCCACCTGGGGTAAAGCCCCCAAAAATCTGTTTTTTGATCCCCAAAACGTATACAACGAAATGGCATATGTCAAATCCGTGGACCTTATGACGTAAAATTCGACTTTTTCGAATTTTTTATTTTGTCCACCTGGGAAAAATCCCCCAGATTAACGGTTCACAAACACATTTCCTCATCCCCGAAAAAGATGCCCCTTCGAAATTGCGCAGGTTTTTCCTCTGTACCTTATGACGTAATTTTTGACCTCCCAGCTCCCGGTCCATATAAATCATCAAATTATCAAAATATTTTAGCCCCATTATCCAAGATTGTAAAACTTCCGTCCTATTTAGCAATACAATGAAATACGGTCCATAACACGGTTTCCATCCTGTTTGATTCATGTATTCATATGTTATCTGTCCCACGTGATTGATTAATGTTTATATTCTGTAACAGATGGAGCGCATTTGTCGATGTGTTTTGATAAAACAAAACACATATATTCTAGAAATGAAATGTCTTGACTATAAATCTCCTACATGCAAACAATTCTAACGTCAAAATATTGTTATTTAATATACTATCTAAAAATGTAATAAATTATATTCTATAGTATACTTAACTCATGAATAATATTGTACCTATTTTAATGTAATTAATTTTTTCGTCACGCCCCCGGAAGAAATAAAACTTTAAACCAAGGTGATTGAAATATTTTTTGCATCCGTCTATGAAAGTAATATGCATATTTCTGAATAAACGAGTAATGTATATAATTCCAATTTACGAAATCCTGCAAAGTAAAATTATGTCAGAGAAAATCTTTACTTTTATTTATTTAATCAGGATAAAAATATAAAATTTATATTTGCGTTTACGAAGAAGGAAAGAATTATATTTGTTAGCACTATAGCACTTTTTATTCAAGCCCCGCAGGGACTTGTTCGTTTAAATCCAAAATAATGCTTATTAATTTATTTTCTATAAGGATTAAAAATAGAGTAATCACTATTTGTCTTGTACTTGTATGAGAGTACTTGTCACCTTGGCTTTGCAGATTTCTCTCACTCCCAAAAAAACAATTAACCTACATATTTGCCAATATTCCCCCAAAAAGTGCTGTATGTCCAATTATATCGTGTATAAATGCACGGTTATATTATAGTGATCATAATTCAATGATTATTATGTCAGCAGTAAACACCTGGGGGCGTATTTTTGAAAGGGGTGAGTGGTGAGTCAGTCAACTCAACTACCAGCTGATTTTAGCATTTTTTAAATTTCACCATGTGAGATATAAATCGGCAATGTTTATCTGCCAAATAAAAAGCTACGTGTAAACATTGACTAATATACAAATTTATAAACTTTCTATTGCTTTAGTTAAATCAATTGGTATATTTGTAAACATTTGCTTACTTGTTGAACATGTTAATAATAAATCAGAGTTAATTTAACGATATGTACACATTTTGTATTGGAAGTAAACATAACCTAGCAAGGCTGTTTATTACTGATTCCTTCCGTCATTTCCTTCTAATATGAAGAAGAAGAATGTTATGCCTGATCAAGTCACTTATTTTCAGTTGCCAGCGTTTTACCTGGTGGGTAGGAGTGAGCGAGAAGGTGAGTGATTCAGTAAAATTATCTATGTACAGTAAATCTATCAATTTTAAATATAAACGTTCATTTAAATACTAATTTAAGTTTCGTATGGATGGATTTATTCAACTAAACTTACTTAAATAATATGTGTACTTTCCAATTCATCTTAGCCTCTGGATTGCATAAATTTATATATTTTACTGTCTTACCTTAGCAATCCGTTTACTGTTTTATTCTAATACCGATTTTGGATCCGGAGATCCATCCTCAGTTAGAAATCCAGGGGAACAGGTTTATCCGAAGTATTTATAGCTGTTTAGGTCTTCAGTTCCTTAATTAATTAAGTTAAAAGAAAAAAAGCTATTCTGAAAAATAAATGTTGTATTTTTACATCAATCCCAATTCCAATATTTTATAAATAAAAAACAATAACATCAAAAATAATGAAACATATGATTTATTTTAAATTAAAACCACATGATAAACATTGTTGGATAGTCAGTTGCCACTACACAGTCCCCCACGGAGACCGGAGGTCAGGGCCTTTTGAAACAAACTTGACGTCCTGATCGTGTGGTGTAGTTTGGAAGTACTGAAGTTTCTGTATTATCTGGAGGCTGCGCAACAGGAGATGGTTTGGTGTTGAGGGTCTTGGGTGGGGTTTCTGCATCTTTTTGTGGCTCATCAGCCAAAATATAAGCAGGTTTTACTCTGTCGATGCTCACCTTGGACTTTTGTCCGTTAATGATAATGGTTATGGTCTTATCATCACGATCAAACACTTGGTAAGGGCCTGTGTAAGGAGGTTGTAGAGATTTCCTCACCGTATCATCTCTAAGGAAAACATGAGAGCTAGTTTTTAGGTCTTGGAAAACAAAGGTAGTCTGTTTTCTATGACTAGATCCAGGTGCAGGACGGAGATTAGACATGTGGTGACGGAGCTGCACGACAAAATCCGAAGCATCCTTTTGCTGATGAGGACCGCTTGGTGCTACAATGAGTTCTCCAGGAAGTCTAAGAGGTTCACCGTACAACAACTCAGCTGATGATTCCTTGAGGTCTGGTCGAAACGCGCTACGGATTCCGAGTAAAACAACTGGTAGGGCTTGAAGCCATGTTGTCTCTGGGTGGCACATGATTGCAGCCTTGAGTTGCCTATGGAAACGCTCGACCATTCCGTTAGAACATGGATGCCAGCTGCAGGTGCGATGTCGATCGATGCCTAATGTCATACCCAGGCGGCAAAACAAATCAGATTCAAATTGTCTTCCTTGATCTGAAGTAATCCGAGATGGCGTACCAAATCGAGAGATCCAGCAGTTGATAAGTGCTTCTGCGACTTCTTGGGCTGTTATACCTTGCAGTGGCCAAACCTCACGCCATCTCGTGAACCTATCTACAACTGTAAGACAATATCGATAGGGGCCAGCAGGAGGAAGTGGTCCTATGAGATCAATATGTATGTGTTGAAAACGGGACGAAGGTTGAATAAAACTACCAGGTGGAGAGTGAACATGTCTAAATACTTTAGCTCTTTGGCAATACTGACAAGTGCGGGCCCAATTGCGGCAATCTTTTTGTATGTTAGGCCACACAAAACGTTTTGAAATAAGTATTACAGAGGCTTTTATACCAGGATGACTCAGTCCATGTAAGGAGTCAAATACATTACGTCTATATTGCTCAGGAACATAAGGACGGTATGTCGATGGTGTGACGTCACAGTAGATCTTTTTATCTGAACCAGGAATGGTTATGAGTTTTAGTTGGAGTGAAGTGTTTCCTAAAAGGAGATCTTGTAATTCAACATCATCCTTTTGAGCACTTGCAAGGGATTGCAAGTCAATCGGAATGGGGGAGTTTACAGCTTCAACACGTGACAAGGTGTCTGCGACAATATTTGTAGAACCAGAGATGTGCTGAATGTCGGTCGAAAACTGTGAAATAAAAGTAAGCTGATTGAGTTGGATGGGAGGCAGTTTATCTCGTCTTTGCTGGAAAGCATAAATTAGGGGCTTGTGATCTGTAAAGATAGTGAAAGGTTGTGCTTCGAGTACATGTCGAAAATACTGTACTGCTGTATAGACAGCATACAATTCACGGTAATAGGCTGGCCAGTCCTTTTGCTTTTCGTTAAGTTTGTGAGAAAAGAAAGCTAAGGGTTGCCAGGAAGACTCTGTAAATTGCTGCAGGCAGGCACCTACAGAGGTTGCAGACACATCTGTAAACAATCCAAGACGAGCTTCAGGATCAGGGTGATTGAGCAATGTAGCATTGGCAAGGTTTTCCTTACATCTAGTGAAAGCTTCGTCTAAATCCTCGTTCCAGTTCACAGGTTGGGAGCCTTTAAGTCCAGCAAGTGCATCGTGGAGGGAGGACTGATATTTAGCTGCACTGGGAATAAAGCGACGATAGAAATTCATCATACCCAGAAACCTAAGAAGATCACGAGCAATCTGTGGTCTTTTAAACTGTTGGATGGCAATGACACGATCTGGCAAAGGTTTAGTTCCAGCTGCAGATACTTCGTAGCCAAGAAAGGTGACTGCAGAGGATGCAATGACACTCTTTTTAACATTTACTAGAATGCCATGGTCAGAGAGACGTTTAAAGAGGATGTTCAGATGCTCCATGTGTTCTTCCTGATTGTGAGACGAGATCAGAATGTCATCGATGTAAGCAAAACAGAAATTTAGACCAGAAAGAACTTCATCGATAAACTTTTGAAATGTCTGTCCAGCATTTCGAAGCCCAAATCCCATAAAAGGAAACTCAAACAATCCAAACGGAGTGGTAATTGCGGTTTTGGGAATGTCGTCAGGATTTACAGGGATCTGAGTGTAGGCTTTAACTAAGTCGATTACACTAAATACAGTACAACCATGTAAGCAATGACCAAAGTCATGTATATGTCTAACAGGATACCGGTCGGGAATTGTCCTGGCGTTGAGTGAACGATAGTCTCCACATGGGCGCCATCCATCGGTCTTCTTGGGTACCATATGGAGAGGTGAAGCCCAAGGACTATCAGAACGACGAGCAATACCTTCCTGAACCATTGAGTCAAACTCTGATTTGGCTATTTTAAGACGGTCAGGAGCGAAACGACGGGGACGACAAAACACTGGCGGACCTTCAGTTGTCCGAATATAATGTAAAGTTGAATGTCAAACATTCCGAGGCAATCCAGATGGGCGGATTAACTCTGGGAAAGCTGCAAAAATCTCATGATGGGGAGTGTTTTCAGAGAGAGCCTTTACACTGGGTTGAGAGTTCTGAGCTGGTTGGCAGAAAGTCACGAAACCTGTTGTTCCGTCGACAAGACGTTTATTACGACAGTCTGGCAAGAGATTGAAATAAGCCAAAAAATCAGAACCAATAATTGGCAGGTGTACATCAGCTAAAATGAAGTGCCATGTCAAAGAACGGCAAAAACCAAAATCTAATGTAAGATTTATGAAACCATAAGTACATATAGTTGAGTTGTTTGCAGCACTTAATTTGTAGTCAGTCGGGCAACGTCGATCAGGTAGGAGTCGTTTAGGAAAACAACAGAGGTCAGATCCGGTGTCAATAAGGAATCGGTTTCGACTAGTTCGATCTGTAACATAAAGGCGGCTACCAGCAGTTGTGCAGTCTGTTGCCGCCATTACTGACTGCTGCTGGAGTTTTCCTGAAAAGTGCAAGGAAGGATGCATTTTGTAGCATTTTTACCAAACTTAGTGTGGTACCAGCACATACGTACTGATTTTTTTTCTTCAGTTCTATGCTTTGACATTGAACGACTTCGAGGGTGACTACGGGACCGATTGTTATGTTTAAAATTTGCAGAGAGTTCCTCAATTTGATCGGAAAGAGAACGATGTGTATCTAACAAGGCGTTACCTGAGTCAGAAGATGTTGAGTTTACGGCAGCCGACATAGGGACGGGTGGTTGAGCTACTTCGATGATTTTATCAGCTAACTCAGCTAATTTGTCCAGCGAAAGCTCGAGTTGAGTTGTTAGAATCGCCTGAGCGTGTGGAGGTAGGCGCCGTAACCAAAGCTGACGAAGAAGGTTGTCCTGAAGAGTCGAGGATCCAGCTAGGGAGCGTAGATGACGTAGGAATTGTGACGGTTTTCGATCCCCTAATTCTTCATCGCTGAGAAGTTGTCGTACTCGCTGCTCCTCTGATGCCGACAATCGTTGAATCAGTTGAGTTCGTAGAACGTTGAACTTGTCTGTCTCCGGTGGGTTAGTGATGATGTCCTCCACTTCGGTTGCGTAGCGAGTGTCTAGTTGAGCCACAACGTAATGGAATTTTGTTTCATCGCTAGTAATCCCAGCTATTATGAATTGAGATTCTGCTTGTGAAAACCAGAGACTTGGTCTATCTGCCCAAAATGGAGGTAACTTCACAGCAACTCGATTTACAGCAGTTACATTTGTCTGAGAGATTGTATTATGTTCTCTTGCGATTTTCTGACTCAATTCAACATTTGCAGCTCTTAATTCTTCCAACTGTCTTTCGATTTCTTCTAATGACTTCGTGAAAACAAACTTGGTAGAAGTAAAGTTCAATTTTTCAACAACAAAAAATATTTCAGTTAAATTATAGTTGAAAGTAGACTGTAGAAAATGTTCTTTTAGTAGGGGTCACCAATTATAGCTGTTTAGGTCTTCAGTTCCTTAATTAATTAAGTTAGAAGAAGAAAAGCTATACTGAAAAATAAATGTTGTATTTTTACATCAATCCCAATTCCAATATTTTATAAATAAAAAACAATAACATCAAAAATAATGAAACATATGATTTGTTTTAAATTAAAACCACATGATAAACATTGGTGGATAGTCAGTTGCCACTACATATTCATCCAGGGGATTTTGTCGGTAATGTAGATACATAAAATTGCCGTGCGTGACAGTTAAACATAATTCCGATAAACTTGGTCTCCTGGATTTATAACGGAGGATGGATATTCGGATCCGAAATAAATATTAGAATATAAAAGAAAACTGATTTATAAAGTAAGACATTAATATATATATATATATATATATATATTTATATATATATTTATATATATATATAAAAGTATACTTTATTTATTTATCTAAAAATAAAGAAATAGTGGTTTGAATGAATCACACACTCACCCACTCACCTCTAACCCGATTAAAAAGAGGTCCCCTGGTGAAAACATTCTTCGTATATTTATGATACTAAATTATGTGTAGCGAATTAAGTAGCTGTTCCACGTTATCAGCTTACACAGTTGGCCTGACTTCATTAACATGCGCTAATGACCATCCGATAAGCAGGAGAGCGTAATCCTCAATCACCTGTGCATAGAGGGTAATCAGTGGTCACGTAAGTAGACCAACTACCATTAAACAGTTTTTTTAAAATTATTTTTTCAAATATTGCCTGTAAAACAATTTGTCATTAAATGGGAAAATGTATTGATGTGGTTTTCAAACTTAGTAAAACACTTATAACATGCTGAGTTAGAATAAAGAACGAATCTTGCACAGTTTGTGAGGGTCTGCACAAATATCCCTTACTCATTGACAGCTGAATTTTGTATATGCACTTACGTTTTCCGGCACCTTCTTCTGGCATGTTACATGCATGATCAACCAAACTATTTCAGTCTAACAATCGATGTGTTTTGTAGGTAACGTCCACTGTTTAGAGAACTTAACGAAAACGCTATTCTGTTCAACAGGATACAAAGAGTTTCAAATATAAAATAATGGATTAAGATAACATATGAATAAATACATACTATTTAAACTTGTATCAGTAAATATGTAAGCCTAGATATAAAAATGCGTGTTTATTTTCAGAATTAGCAAGATGTTTGCAATTTATGCCCACCTCAACAAGCATAATATTACCATCGATTTTAGGAGTTTCCATTTCAAATATCAATCAAGAGAGAAAATCTGAAAAATTAAATTTTTGTTTCAATTTTGATTAAACTTAAAACAAATGGACGTGTTAAGAGACAATGCATTTTGCGTCCTAACATATAAATTAAAATGCAATAAATTTTTAGGAACGATTTGATGTTTGGCTTTAGTTAAATAGATCATTCAAATAACTGGGTAAAGAACATTATTTTTTACGATACTCAAATATATCTCAATGTAAAATTTGTGGTTTTAACACAATTGATTTTTGTTATATGTTAAGAAATGCCTGAAAACCGATCCATACAATTTGGACACTTAAACGAAACAGTGCCATTGACATGGATTTTTATCTGGCCATTATTTATTAGAACTAGCTATCGAATTAAAAATAGTATCAATTATTTTCATTTCCTTACAGTTTATACGTGTCCTATTCTATAAATACGCTACCCTGTATTTAACAAAATTTACTAATTCCTTTATGTATAAATTGAAAATTAAAATCAAGTTCCATACTAACATTTTCAATGGCTTTATTTTAATATAATATGTTTTAGGTGTTTTAACAACAAACATTCTAAACAAACAAAAATATAGTTATAAATTTAAAAGGCCCATAAATAAATTATACACATGATATAAACCAGTTTGTGACACCAATATTACTCCAAAATCAAATATTAATAGCTATAAGCACCATTCATGTGGACCTTTATTACACATATTACAAGCAATATCACCTCTGTGTTCTCGGGAAGTCCTAATTGACCATTGCACTGATATACTAGCCACTCTACTGCGGCAGCGCGTTTACGAAAACTGTTAGCGCTTATGGGCACCAATGTGGTGCAAACGTTTATTTAGTTGTGAGAACTACATTTTGAAACCGAACATGGTTTTTTAGGCTGAATTCATATTGACTGGTTATAAATACTATTATAGGCTTCACAATTTATTGGACATTGCCACAAAATTGACTTCAAATATGCAATAAAGTCTATTTTAGTTGCGTTTTAAAGGTGATTATTTGGAAGTTAGATGTTGGCGGGGCTCTATAACTCATATATTTTACTAGACAAAAAATAACAATAACTTAAAATATTTAAAAAAAACTTGTTCTAAATCGTTAAAAGTTTGTTTTTAATTGTTTTTAATCGTAATAACTTGTCGTCCAATAAATTAAAGAAACTGGTTACATTCATTGTTATCCAAGCATTGCTGCTAACAAAAAAATTTGTTTACCGATCATAACATTTAGTAAACAGTGTTTCCTCTACAGTGGTAAAAATATTAGAAAACAGATGGCAAAAAAGCTATGGCTTAGCTAACATAATTCGAGTGGTTTCTGTAAGGATATAGACAGGTTCTGTCAGATATTTTAATCTTTTACTTCAAATAATTCTCTTAAAACTTTTTAAATTTCATTCAGGCGATCCTCGGGTTTAGGACGTGTAGTTAACAATATAGTTAAAAGTAAAATAAAACTAAAAATCAGAAATAATATCTAATATAGTCATTAATAAAATTATTAATAATAATAAATGTCTAGGGACTGATAAGTATGCTTGTTATATGTTTTTAGTTTGAAAACCTTTAAAATAAGTTATATAAAAATCTTGTTGGAAGAGGGCAGAGGTTTTACATGAAGTTATAATCGTATCAGATACAATCAAGTCTTGTGTTGTTGGGTGGTGCGACATCGTCTTCTTACACTGGGCTTCAAACGACAGAAGAATCCTGCTGCTTTACTTTCTTCCTTTCTTGGTCTGTTTTTGTTTTCAAACATATTGGATTTAAACAAATTTACAATAATTTTCAATGTTAAATTAATTTAGCATTAAATGTATATAAAGACACCAAATAATATAGAATAAAGATAAGAATAATAATAATAATAAGAATAATAATAAGAATAATAATAAAGACACCAATGTATATATAGGACACCAACTACATTATTTACATCTAAAATTAAAATTTCATATCATAGATAGCAAGTCAATACCCTTTATTGGTAAATATACTAGCTCCAGTTCTTCGCACAAGTATCTCGCAGCCAAAAAACTTAGATTTTATCAAGATAGTACAGATAAAGATAAAGCACTAAACTGGATTAGTTCATATCCCTCAAATAGATCTCCCAAAACCAAAATTGAATTTCTTGACCAAGATGGCATCAGAAAATCTTCTTACTCAAACTCAAAAGCAGTATCCTTTGGAGTTCCGCAAGGATCCGTATTAGGGCCTATCCTATTTCTTCTATAAACCAACGACATCTCTGACTATCTACCCGGTAATATTCTCACAGCTTTCGCAGATGACACTTCAATTTTAACTTCAAGCTAAAATATCATCGTTTTAGAGCAGCAGACTTTTTCAACCTGAACATACTCTCACAATATTTCTCAGGTATAAATCTTTATATCAATCCCAAAAAAACGCAGTTCATACATTTCATGACCGACCAGAAAAGAAACCGGTTAATTAACGCAGGCACAACTTTTCCTTCGGTTGTACTTGATGAGATGATAATTGAGGAAGGTCAATCTGTCGACTACCTAGGAGTGAGATTAGACGGTGGCCTCAGGTGGAACGAATATGTAGATAAACTTGCCAAACAACTCCCTTAAAATATTTTTGTTTTGAAAACATTTCATCTTTGAACAACATTGCACTATCCAAACTGGTATATTTTGGCTTGATTGAGAGTATGAATAGGTACTCTATTATACTTTGGGGTTTTTCCAGTAATATCAATCTAAATATCATTTTTGTACTCCAAAAAAGAGCGATAAGGTGCATTTTGAAACTTAAGCGTACAGAATCATGTTTTGACCACTTCAAAGAACTGAAAATTTTGACAGTACCTAGTATTTACATGTTTTAAGTAATTAGTTATGTTAAAGAACACAACCCTGTTAAAGCTCATCAGCATTCTTACAGTACCAGAAATAGAAATATCAATCCTTCTGCGTCTCACAACTTAAAGCTTTTTGAGATGAATCCGGGTTACATTGGTCTTAAGCTGTTCAATCAACTTCTTTCTCACATAGCCCAGATTAGTAACTTAAACAAATTTAAATACGAGCTGAAAAAGTACCTCTTAGATCAATGTTTTCTATGCCACATATGGTCAATTGGGACGATGTGGGATATGTATGTATGTATGTATGTAGTTTCATGCAATCAACTGTATTTTTAAATATCGTTGTAACAATGGATTTAGTGTATATTAAAATTTAATATTAAATTTATCTTCAAGAAAACTCCTCCCATTTTTTAATTAATCTTACTTACGATAAAAAGTAATGATATATTGTGTAAATTTATTGAGTAGCCAATAGTATATAGGCTATACGCCATCTTGTTTCTGCCATTCGCTGATTGCACCTGATGATGACCGGGTGACTGGTTGAAATCGATCGCCTTTTACCATCTTTTTGTATATTTACCGTCTTTTATGTAGGTGCAGCATAAGTGAGTGTTGTGAGACGTAGTTTTATTTTATCCTGTTATATATTATGTCTATTGATTTTTTTTTATTTTGAATAATCTGCTGATATTTAAATCCAAGAAGGGTTCGTTTGACAACAAGATTAGTACTCTTACCTCCCGAAACTTAGTGTAGATTTAATGACTAGAAGCGATAGGTAAAGTTAAAATAAATGTTAATATATATATATATATACTTTTAGATAATCAATTAACAGTGAAATTGGAACTTTGAAAACTAGTTTGTTTTGTTATTGAGGAGGTCCCAAGTGGGTGCAACTAGCCCGTAATACGACAAAACTAGGATATTACGGTGTTTTGTACACCACTGCCAAATAGCTTGTAAAATTATCGGTTTTGAACATAATATCCGTTTATTTTCAAATGAATAAACGTTATGAGTTTTTTTCAGCATAGTCAAATTGTATTATATAGTTTAGATTATATTTTAAATTGATGAAGCTTTTCTTGCTTATAGAAAATATTAAAAATATTAACAAGGGTTTGTAGGAAACTGTAATTGGTTTTATAACAAAATAATATAGTTTATTTTATAAATTTATCACAGACTCTAACCAAGCATATCATTTTGTACACAAATACAGACTCTAGAATTAACCAATAACTTTTTATATGCATTTATTTTGAATTCAAGGAATTTCTCACGGTGACATATTCGGAAATTATAACAACAAGTAAGATCCGTCTAAAAGGTAATTTAAATTTAATAATCTGGATTCATAATAATTGATCTTAAAACACAGGCAATCGTTACCGTTATTATACTTCAAATAAAATGGAAAGTTTATTTTTGGTTTTTACTTTTTTTAGAATTTGAAATTGCTATAATTTAGCAGGATTTCCTTTGTTTAACTAGCTAATTGTACTATTCACTCGTATCAAGGTAAAATAATAAACTGATTACACCATTTTTCATCTTACAGATCTAATTAAAGGGGCCTTCTTAAATGTGCCATGTACATAACAAATAGAGCCGTATGGAAAATCTAATGAATTTACTCATTTGGGATATATTAAATTTAAAAGTTTGTTTCTCTTGCTATTGTAATATTAATTTTGTCTCTGATACTGCTAAAATATTTGTTTTGCAAATGTTTATACTTGTAAATGACAATGACAGGACCCATAAAGCAGAACTTTAAGAAGTTACACCCACTCTCTATTTCTAAGGTATAACAGATTAATTTAATAGATAAAGTTGTGTTTTCATGACTAAAAAACAACTTGTATAACAAGATCACTTTTCAGCAAAACTTTATCAAACGAGGCTCCGGCAGACTGCCGATTCTTCTATTAAAATAGTTGTTTTTATGTTGTTAAACAATGTCTCTATGAAAATAAGTGTTAGGTATGAAAAATTTTATAAAGTTATGCAGAACATTATTGTAACAACTTAGGAACCATGTTCAAATTAAAAGCAAACGTGGAAAAATAACACACAACATAGACTTATGTTCTTAAATACTTGTAGGAATAATTACATATAAAGGAATCTGTTCATTAGTGTATACTCAAAAGAGGTAACTAATTAATTTAAAGATAAGAGTATTTAAATTTACACTTTGCAAGTTGATTATGTATAGCTGGTGTTTGGCATTTGTAGAGGCAAATGAGTCATTCTGACAGAGAGGACTTTCAAAAGATCCCACCCTTCTCTTTGAACGCGAGTGTATGCTTTATCAGCCACTTTTGTGTTTGTTCTGTCTATAGAGGAATTTCCCCTCAAAAACATTCTCTGGAAAAGGTACATATGATTTATATTTGTGGAAGACCCTTTGTTTCACCCCTGTTCATGGCACTTTAAAAATGTGCCAACCTTGAAAAGTGTTTGTGCCTTAAATAAACCATTTTCCAATTTGTTTCTAGCTTAAAGGGCTAAATGTAAATTGTTATGATAAATGTTTTATGATATTTAAACAAAGATTAGCATGTGATCTTTACAAATACTTGCAGAAGCTTATATGCTTTTACTGCGTCCCATTTATTAGCAGGATATATTATTCGTGCGTTTACTGTTTAATTAAATACATTTATGCTCTGTTTAAAAACGTACTTAATGTTCAAAAGTAATAATAACATATTGATATTTAAAATGCTATTCAATTTAGCCCAAACAATTATCAACAGGTTAATGATAATATCTTTAGAAATTAATTGCAAAGAAAATTCTAAATGTTCTAAATAGTATTTATAAAGATTTGATCACACTGATATTCTAGTCTTTTACTTTAGTGATATTTTGTTACATGAATTTTATTATTTTATTATTTTTATGGTCAAAAACCCTATAGTCGAATGAAGCCATAATTATTTAGTTCATGTTGCCTTTCGTTAACTGTCAATTTCAAAAGTAAATTATTTTATCTATACTATGCGATAGTTTACAAGTTTTTTTTTTAGAGGTTTAGGATCCTATGATGTCTATCGTAAGGAGAAAACCACCCTTCTTTGTTTCAACGTAACAGTGCAATTTAATTGATAAAGTTTAGCTGCCATTTTGGGTCCGCAAGTTGTATAACAAGACCACTGCACAGCGAAACTTGGTTCTGATCTGACTTTGTTGGTCTGAAAACCACTTTATGAGAAGTTCAGTTTCGCACTCTAGTTCAGAAATTATTTATTTTACTCAAAGGATTTGAAAATATTCAAAAGTTTTGTTTTTACATTAAGATTACATTAAAGTGTTTGGCTTTTGGGACGGCTGTAATGTTTTGGTGTTTTAATAACAAAATTTGAAATACAAATAAAAAATATATGAATTCGTATTAATGTTTTATAAATTTTGTATTTAAGAGAAACGTCTGGTTCCTAATACACCATAACATTTTAATAAAGCTTTTTACTGTGTAATACGGTAAATTCCATGCTTTTCAGAAGAACAAAAACCTATTTTAATTATTGGTTATTTATTATTATTTTATTTTCATTCCCCTTGTTATTTTAAATACTTTAACTTCATGTGAAAAATCAGTTGAGCTAACGCTATATACTTTACCATAAGAAACTACTGATTTTGCCTGATTTTTAATTTACCTTCCCAGAATCCAGAATTGTTGCAAGTCTTCATTTCACCCAGGATACTAAATTATGGGTACTAAATCCATTGCAAGCCGTAACTCGTTAACAAAGCATTTCCGGTCCTATGTTTGTATACCTTTTTTTCATGTACATGTACAATAAGATCCCGGAGTTTCTGCATTATTTCGTGAATCACCCTGTATAATGATTATCGATAAAAGTAGTCTAGCCATTGCATAGCATTTTGTGTAGTACAACAGGTTTTCTTCTCACTTTGCTTCTTACGTGAGAGAAATTAATAATATACATTCGTCGTTGGATCTAATACATGGTTTAGTTTGTGTCTTTCAAAGGCTATCAAGCCATAACAGTATTTTTTGCATGTATCAAAAACAATATATTACGCTTTTTCAACTGTCGAATTTAAAATTGAATATAAGGTAAAAGGGTTAAAGTTACTGTCTTAAGAGCAAAATCTAGTAAAGTAATTCCAGATAACATATGGTATTCAAATCGGAGTTAAATGAAAATATGATTAAATAATAATATAACAACATTAACTTTTATGTTTGCTTTTCCAGTTTTTATGTATTATTGCCTAATTCTTTCTAAAGTGAAAAATATTTAAGATATACCAAAATAACTTGGAGTTTATTGTTATAGAGCCAATCATATTATTCATGTTTATCCTATAAAACTAATCAGGAGCACAAAGCGGTGTAATTAAGATCCTGCCAGCAGCGATGTGGAGGAAGTTGTTGTATTAGTTGTGTTATCGGTACACAAGTCTCTCACAGATGATGTTTGAAACTGAAACTGTATAGCAACAGGGACTGCACACTAAAACCAATTAGTCATTAGCATCAGTTATGGTTTAGTAAGTTGTCTGTTTGAAAACATAAACTCCCAATATAACGGTAATATCGACAACCAAGCTCAGAGTATTAAATATTAATGAAAAAGTTATAGTTAACTTTGGTTGATCCTGTCCAATGTCATAAGGCTCGGCACTCTTGTGACTTGTACAATTTATTAAATAAACTTATATTTATAACGTGTTTACGTTGAGATGAAATCTGTAAGTTAATACTTTTAATATGCTTATGATATTTTTGCAGTTTTGGGTTTAAGCTCTATTTTGATAACTACTCTCCTCAGATATTATACCAACTGAATTGTCATTAATGATTACCTAAATACAAATATTATTAACTAAGAGGTTTACACAGTTCACGCCTAAATCGTATTTTTTCACAAATACCTACCAACCTAATATTATGTTGAGGATAAAAATTATTAAAGCAAATCTTATCATTCATTTTAACATTTTGTTTTTATTTTTGTGTAAGCTTTTTACATAGATGATTCTCTTATATAAAGCATGCAAAAAATTACAATAATAAATTCATCAAATTACATGTAATAACTTGGTACTTCCTGCAACAAAGAGTTGGACAAAAATTAAAGCAAAATGTTTATTAGACATAGTTTACGTAATACTATTGTGTGGTATTTATTTACCATCTATTTTAATATGTGCAGTTTCACTTACAGCAATTTACTCTATCTATTGAATTCGACTACTTATATACGTAGAATTAATATAAATTGTAACTTAGATGGTGACCAAATATGTCATAGTACCACAGCAAACTTATTTGTTAAATTTTGTTTGGCTATATATGTATACAATTAATTTATAATTACCGGCTAATTAAAACCATAACCTTATTAAGAGACACCTAAACACAGTTTGCAGCAATATACAAACCAGGTATTGTTGCCCTCGTTGGAAGTATAACGTCGCAGCGTTTGTGGTTCCGATTTGAGGATTGCCTTCCTGTTAGAAACTAATTGGATCTTCTGTTTGCATTCACTGTAACTTCTAACAAACTAGATAATAATAAAGTGATTAAAACCTCTTTATAGTAACATGATGTAAGTTTAAACTCACATGTTTAATTTGGAAACTTAAGAGCTTTAGTAAACTAATATATCGTTAAATAAAAATAATGTTAAAAGTTACAAGCATTATAATAAATTATTAGATTATATTTCATAAGGGTAAAATATACAACGACATAACATGTAAACAGTATACCCCCGTCGCAGCAAACCTGCGTACTCAGCGAATTTCCAATGCATAATATATGTCTTAATACCACATAAAGCCGCAAACCAAGTTTCATAAAAATATATTCACATGTAAGCGATTTTAATTATTCTCAATAAGAATAACATTGATAATGAGTACGTAGGTTTGCTGAAACAAGGAACAGAAACAATTGGTTTTTATGCAAATATAAATAAAATTTAACTAGGCGAAGCCACATACTAAGTTTCATCAATATTCAATCATAAATAAGTGCTATATAACAGTCTAGTTATTCTCCATAAGAATAACATGGGGGCTAAGAAAGCAGGTTTGCTGCAACAAGGAACAGAAAAATGGGTTTTTATATAATTATCAAATATAACTCAACCAAGTGAAGCTACATACTAAGTTTTATTAATTTATGTTCATAATTAAGGGAGTCATTACATTTTACTTATTCTCCATAAGAATAACATGGGGGCTGAGTACGCAGGTTTGCTGCTATGGGAATAATCAACAAAAAATCAAATTTTTGTGCAAATATCAATATACCAGTACTATGTGAAGCCACATACCAAGTTTCATCAACATACATTCATAAATAATCGAGATATAAAATTTTATTTATTCTCCATAAGGATAGCATTGGACAACGTACTGTGTTTAGCACTTTGAATATCTCTGCAACGGTTGGGCGTAGAATCACAATTTAAACACCAAATTGATTGTTTTGTGAAACTGAACAGATTGGTAAAAGCAAATGGGAAGTTTACTTTAAAATAAACTGAGGAAAAGCCAAAAACCTTTTTCCCATAAGATTAACATGGGAGATTTTATGAGCAGGTTTTTTTGGATTTTCTCCGCAACCACTTAACCTAGGTTAATAATTCAAGATACTAAATTATTTGGTTTTTTAAGCTCTATAACATGGTCAAAACCAAAATTAAGTTTTTTTAAAATTGTAGGGTGAAAAATGCAAAAAACCGATTTTTGAAAAATTTAAAACCCCCATAAACCCCCTTTCCCATTGTCCGATTTTTCTGGTTTTCGAACTTAAAGTCATGAATGTCATTTTACACATTTGAGCGAAATTTCATCAAAATCGGACGTTTTTTACTCAAGTTATCGTGTTAACGGACACATATATATAAATTTGATCGAATAGTGTTTTTGGCATCTGGGGACCTCAAAACAAAAAGTTATCATGGTCTCGGGCTTAAGTCTTACCATGAGACCTACGGTAATAGCTTCTTCCCTATAGGGGAAATTCGCTAAAAAATATTGTCATTATAAAAAAAAACAAGAAATTTAATCCCAACGTTTTAGGTAAAAAATTTTTTCCTAGAGCACTCAACCAAGATTTATTTTGAACGTCATGGTTAAATGTTGCATTGTTTTAGTTTGTGAAGGAAAATTCTAACCAAAAAGATCATTTCAGATTATATCATGCTGCCATTACATTACAACGGTGATGCCTAATTTTATAGAGGCACCATGCAATTTGGTGATTACAGTTTTTAGTAAACAATTATCAATCCGATGTTATTACTTTTCACGAGATGCTGTACCACGTTCAATTATAATAACTATCAAATGGAATTTTTAGGTAAAAGGGAGTATATACAATTTCGTTTAAAAACTGGTTTTTAGTTGTTGAATCAACAGAAAATAATCTGCTTCTAGTTAATTCCCAATCATTACGAAACAAATTGTTGACATTCCTTGTAACGCATGTGTGAGTATTTAATTGCACTTCACCAACCCTGAAAGTGTTTAAAAATGTGAAAGTGTTTAAGTGATTGAAAATAAATTTCAATTAAGTGTGTACTCTTTTTTAAAGAAAGAGCTTCCCTCAAGAAATTTATAAAAGAAGTAAAATTATCTTAGCTTTAGGTGAAATTATGTTATGATTATTAGTGATTATAAGAGTGGCTGGAATATGTAATGAAATATAACAATACCAATAGTTTTCTAAATTTAGGTAAAAGTTACAGTTTGAAAGGATAACTCCAAAACTTTAGAGGCACACATGAGACGAATGTAGGGTCTAAACAAAGTTATCAAGATATAAATTCACAATCAACCCTTGTATTGTTGTGTTCCACTTGCTTCTTCTTGCACTTACTTGGGCTTGCACGTGACAAAAATAAGTAGTTGGTTCTTGTTATCTAATCTCACACTTCTTCACAGCCAAGTGTATTTACGAATTTATAGATAAAAATAAATTGTATGTGAATACAACAAATTATACCTAGCCAACATTTATAAGTATTATAAGTTGTAAATGGCTTTGTTAAAGGTATTTTATGTTCAATTGAGGTGAAACTGGGAACAAAATGGGTAAGTTCACCATTGTTTGTATATCGTAGATTTACATGTTTTTATTTAGCCTATATATTCTGCACATTTTAGGTGATTGGCTATACGAAATATAAAAAATTTAAACTAATAAATAAAGGACCCTTTTCCAAATAAACCCCTAACTATGTAGTAGCCTAAGGTGAAGAATCAAGGTAACGTGTTATACGAAAAGTAATACTTCCTTTAGTAATTATTGTGTATTTGTACACTGATAACGCAAGATTATGGAATAACTATATCTAATTGTGGAGTTTAGTAAAACTGAAATTCTAAATATAATACTTTTTGTCCATTGAAAATTTAACTGGTTCGTTTGTACCTAACTCAAGTTCCACAGTTAACAAGAGTAGACTGCCTTTAGATCTGCTTATTACCTTATTGCAACATATTCAGTAATATTATTTTTTTCAAAATTTATGTTTAGAAACATTTACAACATTATACATAATCTAACATGCAGACTCAAGTTGAAATACTTGGGACTAGTATGATTTATCAAATTGCAAAATATTATATGCATTGCAAATACAGGATCAATCTCAGGCTACTGATGAGTGCAAAAGTTAGACAAATCCCTGATATAATATGTACATTGAAAAATATCTAGTTATTTATAAAAGTGAACGAAAATTCATTATTTTATTCATTTAACAAACAATATTTTTTATTTTTAATAACCATAGCCACATTTATTAAAATATTTGAATGTAGTTAATGTGACGTAAAAATTTTAGTTACAACTATTTACAAACATTAGTTTTGTTGAAAAGGTACTTAAATAAAACCTTATAATAAGCACTAAAATTCTTATGTAAAATAATAATAATCATCAATATAGATTACTTTATCTGTATCATTGAATCTTAATGTAAACTACATTTTTTTTAAGAGTTGTGCTTTAAAAAGCAAAATGTTTAGGCTCCCAAAGGCCACAGATGTATTGCAAATTATTATTATTTTTTTAGCAATAATAATTGTTGAACAAATTTGTCGCAAACCTCAATATAAAGTTAAACCTCGAATTATATAATCAAATTAATCTTCAGATAAATTTAATTTTATAGTAAGTGAATTGCTGACGGTAATTATATAAATTTGTCAGAAAGTCGGATTCACATATTTCACACATGTAAACCCTTTAAACGCCATGATAAAAAAAACTGCTTCATTTCGGTAAATAGTAAAGAGTAAATAACAAGAAATTTAAAATATAAAAATAAAAAGTCATGTAAGTTTAAAAATATTTATATAAACCACACATATTTGCGGATTATCTGAATAACATATATTTTACGGTGGTATCTTTCCAATCACTATAAGGCCCACATTCTCATAGCCATAACCTTTAAACAAACTGATACCATCTCATAGCCCTGCGCTATGGGTGTTTATGATTATGTTCGTTGATAATATTAAACAATGCATTTCTTCTAAATATATGTTTATTGTATAACTAATATTCGTTGGTTACTTTGAATAATAAATGTCTTAAACCACCCAATGCTTAAACCAAGAAGTTAATTAACGGAAAGCAATTGTGTTCCATACATATTACTGCTAGAAATGCAAATGGTGACTCAAGTTGTTTTTAATGGGGTTTTTATGGATCCGTAGATTAGATGTTTTCTTTCAAAAAATAAAACAGTTTTTATGTAGTTAATCTATAAGTAAAAAAAAAGGATTTGAACAAGTTTACGGATAAAAGCCTTTTTTTATAACCAAAGGTATTCTAGTTGTTTAATAAAGAGTTTATTAAATTCGACCGGAAATATTAATTACTGACATGGTTTGGGCTCGTCAATTAACCACTCGTTTAGTTCTTCCAATAAAAATTACCTTGTAAAAAAGGGATTTCATGTGCACGATTGTAAATTTTACCTGTATTACCTTAGAATAATTGGTTTTAATGGTAATATTTACTTGTAAGTTTGGATTATATTAAAAAACTAAAAAATATCCGTTTCATGACGTTTCGGGGGCTTCGGGGTGGAAACAATACCTAAAACATAAAAAAATAAGTTTGATAATCAGGGAAAAGCTGAAAAAATCACGGAAAAACTAAAACCAAGAACTGTAACAGCAGACAAAAAAGTTAAACTAAAATAACACTAGTCACACAGAAACAATCAAACGCTCAAACGAGACAACAATATTACACAGGTGTTCGCAGCGGGTGCTCAGGCAAGACGAGTTGCGTGTAGTTTTAGTTTGACTTTTTTATTGCTGTTACAGTTCTATATTTTAGCTTTTCTATGTTTTTTCAGCTTTCCTGGATTTTGCTATTATTCTTTTTATGTTCTATGTATTCTTTTCACCTGAAGACGGGATCAGATTCCAGACCCCAAAACGACGTGGTACTTTGTTTCTACTAACAAGTTATGTTTACTTTAGTTATGTCTACTACTAAGTTTCCACAATAATTTCTTAAATAACATAAATCACCATCACCAAAAATTCGTTTTAGACTAAGAGTAACAGAAACCTGTTAGGAAAAATTTGAATTAATTTCCAGAAGGTAGCGCCATTCTGTACTCTGTTTACCAGAGAAACAAGATGTTTTGGCAAACAGTACCACTAAACTGCGTCTTTGTTCGATTTATATCACTGTTGCCAAATATAACTTCAAACTGCATTTTTGTGCAGAATTGTGTTTGTTTTTAGAGAACATTATCAGTGTATATTGGATAAATAAACGAGAAAGATTTGGTTCCTTGCATTAAAAATTAAAAAAATATAAAAAATGGCCACAACGTAAATTGTATATTGATTAAACTACCGGTTAGTTAAATTTAAAATATTTAAATTATGTTTTTTCTTATTGGATATTATTAATTCCGAGCACTCTTAATTTAATTTTAAAAAATACAAACGGTATTTTCGCAGGTCCATTACAGGAAAGTGCTTGGGTTTTTGGTGACCTAACCCTGTGAAACAATGCTATTCCCACGAGGAACATCCCAGTTCAGATTATAATAGTTCGTTAAGAGTTTTATCTATTATATTTAATAATGATAATAAAATGTAATATTATATTTCATAACTTAATGCCCTCAAACAAATTGAAGTCCTTCGGGAAGATTGTAAATATTCAATGCAAATTTTATCGAATTTTAATTCAAAATTAATACCCAAGAACATTAAAGTTTGAAGATATTCAACAACAGTCACATAAATCGAATAAAGGCACAGTTCAGCGTTCCTATTTGCCAAAACATATTGTTTATATGGTTAACAGAGTGCTAAATGGCGCTACATTCTGGAATTTCATTCAAATTTCTCCTATCGGGCTTATTTTGTTTTTACTCCAACACTAACGTACAACTATGTGTAATAGCTCGATTTGACCATATCTTTAGATAAATCTACGGTTCGTAAACGGAAGGATTGAGTAGAAAATGTAAGTTAAATGGGAAACATTTTCCTTTTTACTTTTTGCAAACCCTTTTTTATGAGGTAATTTGTAATTTGTTGGACAATCTAAACGAGTAGTGCTCTTGGCTAGTCCCAACTATATCAGTAATTAAATGTTCAATGATGATTTTAGCAAACTAATTACTGAATCAACTAAAATATTATCGGCTGCAAAAACATCCACTGTTTATCCACTCACCTAATCAATTTCGGGTTACCAGACTCAAAAATATGTTGTTCAATAATAAAATGATCTTCTCTCGGCATCCATAAAACACCCGTTGTTTTAATTTATGCAGTATTTATGTTGTAAATAAACATTTCGAATTAATGTATTTTTTCATATTATCAACGATGACAATCATAAAAAAACACGGTGCAGGGATATCAGATGATATCAGTTTGTTTAACGGTTATGGCTATGGGAACGTGGGTCTGATACTACGGCAACATACACGTTATTCCGATAATCTGCAAATATGCTGTTTTTTATTACAATATTTTTAAACTTAAGGTAACATTTAAAAACACAATTCCCAACTCTAGATATTTATTTACACTCTACATGAATATACCCTAAAACAATTTATACGCGTTTAGTTAAATTGAAAGTCACTATGCATAAAAGTGTGTTTTTGTTTATTATACTTTAATAAATACAACGCACGACATAATCAATAACTTATCTCTATACATAATGTCACATATCATATAGTGGTAATACGGATAATGTTATAATACCGTATTAAAATTCAAATGAAAAGCATAGCCATTGAATACGTTTAAATTTAGTATTAAATTATTTATAATGATATGCTATTGGTGTGCCTAGACACACAACAAATTTGCAATGTTTATACATGGAAAAATACAATAAAGTACAATTTGCTTTGTATGTGTGTTGAAGCAATATGCCCTTATCTTAATTAACCACTGTATTCCAGGAACAAGAGCCATTACTTGAACAGGCTTGGGTAGGTGTAATGTATTGTGTGTGCAGATTATAGCTTTTGCTACTGGAGGTTTCGGGTTGATCACGACAGTATAAATCAAACTTAATGTTACACATTCTCATAACCATCCCAAGTGTATTCTCTATCATATATTCAGTTGGAAATGTAACTCACCACTGGTTTACTCTCTTAAGTATACTACTTCTACTGCCATAGATGAGTTTGAAATGAGAAATTTGGCATACACGTACTTTTTACCTTTTATCCCTTTTATATAAAACAAAAATAATGACGGAGTTCAGTTATTAAGACTTAAAAATAATAAAATTAAACTATTTAAATGTGTTTTTATTATTTTGGTATTTGTTTTGCATATAATTATTATGGACTGTTTATTTTAAACTTCAATAGTTTTAGCTGAGTACAGTACATACAGTTTATTTTATATTTTCTGTTTTTTGTAAGGGTGCAAACGAATTATTTGTTTATACATTTTTCAAAATTGTTAACAAGGATTTTTATTTGATTAAAGTGTCAAAAATGCTTAAAGTATAAGTATAGAGGTTAAATGTGGTTTCAAATACTAATGGTACTTAATCGTTAAAGATTATGGTAAGACCATTGTAAAACATAAGTTAGTTGCACGTCCTATTGGGAATAATTTGGACGAAGACACCGAGTTTGTTACGTCTACACATGTATGTATAAAACTGCAGTGCATAGTCCGGTGTGCATCTGAGGTGATGAGTATTTCCAGACTCTACGATTTAAAGCTCAACCAATATAAACTATTCTGCAAAATCAAAGGTCCCTTTTAACCCTGCAAAACCCATTTTTAAAACTTGAATTATGATCTTGCATTTTAGAATGGACATAATTATAGTTAATATATTTGCTACATATGGTTTGTTATTTTAAAATTAAAAGGATCCTCGCTTCCAAAATCAATTGTGAAGGCAATATAAATCCTCCTTAAAACCTTCTTATATTATTGCGACACCCGTGATTATTTTTTCGGAACCAGATAAATGATTTGATCGTTGTTGATTTACTGCTAATGTTAGATAGTGATGATAATTCCCGTTGATTTTTCAACTGGTGTTACACTAGTTGATGATAATTGATTAGAAAAAACATTTTATTCAAAACAAAAAACACCCATAGTCAACATATTGTTTGTAAATAAGTATGATTGAAAGTTTAAACGACAAATCAACTTCAGTTATATCATTTAATACATGTGACTATTACCCTAGCAAACCAAAACGATTATTTAATAAATAATTAAAAATAATTTATTTTAGTTATTTTTACAAAGGACTCTATTGTTTACATTCTTTCAAGTTACACACGCACACACTCACACACACTCACACACACACACACACACACACACACACACACACACACACACACACACACACACACACACACACACACACACACACACACACACACACACACACACACACACACACACACACACACACACACACACACACACACATTGGGATTCCTTATTAGAACGTCGAGGAAAGGGTTAGATATCAATGCGATGTTCATTGCCTACAAGTCACGGGTGAGGTCTATACTTGAATTTGGCTGTGTCGTCTGGTCAGCCATTCAGCGGCTGCAGAAAATCTAGGACGGAATTTGCGAGTCGTTGGTAACAAGTTGGGTTTCGACTACCAATCTGTACCGTTGCAACAGATTGAGATGCTTGGTCTTTGCCCACTGTCAACTACATGATCTCAAGTTTCTTCGGAGGTTACTTGTTGGTGAAGTGGACTGCCCTGCTCTGCTCAGCCTCATAGACTTCCGAGTTTCAGCTCGGACACGGTCGGTTCATCTCTTCAGAAGACGTCCCTGTTCAACTAACTATGAATTGAATGGTGTTATTCCTAGACTGCACAGGCTGGGAAACCTACTCTCTCCTCATTTTGACTTTTGAATGATTGTAATCATCGCCTAAAGTCTGTTTTTCTTTCATTTTAATTTTGGTTTTTGTGTAAATTTTCTGCATGTAAATATTTTTTGTTGCATTCTGTCACTTGTTATTTTTTTAGCATGAATTTTGTTGGAGTAAAGTCTGCACGTGTTTGATTATTTAAACGTTGGCGTGTTTTGCATTCTTTCTTCACAGTATGTCTCTATGTTATTGTTGTATGCACTTTGGAGGATGTTATCTTGATCTTGAAGTCTGCAAATGTATTTATTGGTGTTATTTGGAATATTGAATTATATCTGTACTGTTATTGCATACTTGCATTGTACACTGGCGAATGCCGTTTATACTCAATAAATAAATAAATTAAAGTTATTTATATGAAGTTTGCAATTATGAGTCAGCTTGGTTATACATTTTTAATGGATTTTCTCTATTGAAATTGTTGGTAGAATACTAACCCTAAGTATTCTAGATTGATTCTGCATATTAAGTTAAGTACTGACTTGTATATTTAAAACCTAGTACTCTTTAATAGATGCCATATCATAAATATTTTCCTTGGTTTTTGTATGAATTATTGTATAAAAGTGGTGAAACGGTTGACAAATAAATAAATGAAGGAACAAGACAATAACAACATTTTGTTTAACATAATTGTTTGGATAAATATTACCAAATAAGTTGCAAGGCCGTAACAATTAGTGTTGAAGACATTCAATGGGTGATTTTAATACAAAACATAGCATTTTTCCCCCATTCAATTAGCATTGAATAACAAGCTTGGCTGCCTTATTCACATCACCCAATGCTTGTTAGCAGAGGGACCTTTAACTACACAATTTGGTTTGGCAACAAATCAACTCTGATATTCAATGGAAAAAATATTATTATATATTCCATAGGTATAGTGATTCCATAAGCTTGCATTGTTAATGCAAAAAATACCAACAACTATGTAAATAATGAAGGCAATTATAAATATTTTCTTAACTTCTTCCTTCGCTTTCTACCCTAGGGTATAAAATAGCTAAGGAAATTATAAAAAAACGTAGATGTGTATAAATAACAGTAACAGAAAGATAGGTATAGAAATAACAATTTAAAGTAAAGTGAACCAAACCCAGAGAACGTATTTCTTAAACATACCAAATTAGTTATTTGTATATACAAATTACCTAAAGCGTGCAGAAATTATGGGCTAAGAAGACCTTAATAAAAATACCCAGAAATTAAAATAACGGTAGGGTCAATTCAAATTTTTTGACAGTTTTGGCCTTAAAAGAAACTAACATTTCAATAAGAAAAAGATTTATAGCGTGAAATACGTAGAAATATGTGTTAGTTAGATATCAACAAGCATAAAGCTAACTGTAAATCAACTGTATGTAAATCAACAAGCATGAAGGTTGTATTCACATAAAAGTTATTTTAATAAATTCTAGATTGCACCCCTTAGAGATTAGATAACAAGAGCTAACTGCGTACTTCTGCCACGTGCAAGAAGAAGTAAGTGTAACACAACAATACAAGGCTTGATTGTGAATTTATGTCTTGATAACTTTGTTTGGGCCCTTCAGCTCACATTACTCCCATTCATCTCACGTGTTCCTCTAAAGTTTTGGAATTATACTCACAAACACAACTTTACAATACACTTTAGGAAAATATTGGCTTTGAAATATTTTAGTGAATATTTCCAGCCGCACTTAAAAAATCTAATAATCATAAACAAATTTCTCCGAAACCTAAGATAATTTTACTTGGTATATAGTGTTTTTTTTTCCTTGGGGTTTCCTTCTTTTAAAGGAAAAGATAAAAAATTCAATTTACATTTTGACAGGCTGTATTATTTAAATCTATTCTAGGCTGATTATTTGGTAATCTCATCTTCATATTTAAAACTTTACTCAGTAAAACAATTTTAAATTTAAACTAATTAGTTTAAATTTAAAATTGTTTTAATTAATTTTAAACCAATTGGTTTAAATTTAAAATTGTTTTACATAGTATAGTTTTAAAGATGAATATAAGATTGCCAAATAATTAACCAAGAATACAATTACCATTTTCAACAGAATCAGAATCATTCAGAAGAAAAATTTAAATATATGAAATTATAAGTACTTTTAAAACACGTTTACTTATACTTCAAGATTGACGTAATTTTAAGTTATATACCTCAAACATGCATTAAAATAACTATAACAATTGTTGATCAAGTAATAATTTTTTACTTGGACTTTTATTTGACATTGATTATACAAAATGATTTTTGGATCGAACGTGTATACACTTTCCTTACACCTAAATAATAAAAATTATCATGTGGAAACATCCCTTGAAAAATGAAGACACAATTTATGATAATTTTTTATTGTAAACCTGATGATCACCAAACTCGACGGTGCCTCTATTGTTATCAGTAATGATAATATAATACAATTTTAAATTGTTTAATTTTAGTAGGCATTTTTTCGACAAACTAATAATTTCAACTCTTTGGGCTGTATTCAAGCAATACAAACTCTCTTCCAGTGGAGCTCATTTAATCCTCTTGCGAACTATTAAAACATCAACACGATCACGGACTAAAAGAATTATTGAACCAAACGGAAACGATGCAACATACAATCATGACGTAATCCTCCAGCAAACTGAGGATCAATGTTTAAACCCAAAAAGTTTGGATTAAATTTTGTGTTGTTTTTATAATTAAAATATTTTACTCTTTTTAGCCCCGGAACTTCGGAGTTAAAAGCGGTATTTAAAATAATATTTTTACATGTAATAACATGTAATACTTTTTACATGTAATATTTTTACTTGAGCTTTGTTCTATTATTTGGCAAAAGGATCACCTCAGTTTCCGCTGAAAAACAGCGCAATAAATCTAGAGTTTGGTGGTGAAATAACAGTTAAAACTTATTGATTTATAAATAAGCTATACAATCTAACCAAATACAAAGTTCAATACAACCAATCACAATGCTGCAGAAGGCGGTAGTTGATACGTAATGTTAAGATGTTGTTGCAGAGATGTCATCCAGTTCTAGAACACATTGAATGTTTTAACAGTTTTTAAAAAAGCTACTGAATCTAGTTATTTAAACTGTCCTTGATTCTTGGTACTCTTCATACACTCGTTCTAAATCCTTAACTTAGGTCTTAATGTAAAAACTACTTTTCGTGATCACATTAAAGCTTAGTAACGGTTGTTCTTACTTTTTAGCAACACGTTTAACATTCAAGCTTGAGAGGACTTCAGTTGTAATTACATATTTACTGTTATAATTAAAAACCGGTATTTAACATTGTGCAATTATTTTGTAAAAATGTGTAATAGTGAACATCAATAAATTTGACTAGGCCAATTTTTGATGTTTTTTGCCATATTAAAAAACAAAGTAACTAAACTGTTTGAAGCCTACTCTGTTTTTTTAACCCATTTATGCCCAAATTATTTATTTTTCTCTGATTTCGTTTTCCTCACAGTATTTTGTTGTTTGGGGTTGGAATAACTAGTTTTTATAGTTCTTTTAATTTTTAAACTTATATATATATAAATTATGAAGTGTCGACATATGTCGACGGTGGTCACGAGCGGGTCCTTTACGTTCGTGCCAAAAATGTTGACAGCGAGTGTGAACAGGTTCATAAATAGAACATAAAAACTACATTTTCTTGTAAATATTGACTTGACTAAAATATGTTGTATTGGATACAAGGGAAGAAAAAAATTTTAAACAATATATATATATATATATATATATATATAATAATAATGTTATTGAAAAATATCAATGAATAACCTACGTTTTACAAGTTCAGATACAAAACATTTAGTAAAAGAGAATTCAAAATAATAATAAGTTAGATGTGTATAATATGTTGATAAATAATGTATAAAGTACAATAGGTAAAAAAGTTATAAAAAAATGTAAATTTGAGTATAAAACATATTTAAAACTAAAACTAGAGGCACTTCTATTGTTTTTTAGAAATCTACATTGTTTTCACTAAAAAAATCGATAAGATTCTGGTCAATGGATCTATTGCGTTAGTGGATGCGATTGCTTTATCTTGTGTGGAATGGTCTGTCACACAGTACATGACAGCCAATTTTACAGGTACCACAAACTTTTCTGGTAGCTTTACCACAGTGGGCACATCTGACTTGAGTCGCCGATGTTTCTAGGAAATGGTTTCCAGAGTAGCGGACATCCTCTTGGACCCTACTGGAGGACTTAGAGCTCGGGCGTCCTGCTGTGGGTCGGTTCACGGTGTATTTTGCTACGTAACACTTGACTACGTAGCGTATGAAACCCAGAAAATCTAATTTGTCTTCTTGACCCTTAGCAGTGAGGCGATAGATTAGCCAGGCGTTGTTCATTGACACACTTATCATGTAAGAAATCATGGGCCAGTACCACTTCTTCGATCTGATATTGATCCTATAGGATGCGACGTTCTCGTCCATTCGATCCACTCCCCCCATATATGTGTTGTACAATATAACTGATGCAGGTTGATCGATAAAAATATGCCTTTTATGCTCGTTCGACCAACGTTTTGCTTTGCCAAGGGGCTCAACACCAGCTACAGTTGATGCCATGGTAAAAACATTGTTATCGTTGTAACGCACCAGCGTTATATTGGTTTCTTGGTCAGTAAGCTGGTGGTAGGAACCTCTTGGTTCTTTTTTCACAACTTTAGGCTCTGGCAGAGGAGCGTTCTCTACACGATCAGCCCGGACTGTTCCCTTTCCATCATACCCCTTTGCTTTCAACGCCTCCAACAAACGAAACGATGTGAAAAAGTTATCAAAAAAAACGCAGTACCTCCTGTTTTGGGGTAGCTCTCCAAGCAAATCAATCACTACAGACCCACCAACACCTAGCCCAGGTACAAGGGTTCCAGTGTTTTTACCTTGATATGGCTCTCCTTGAATTATGTACCCTAGTCTGGTTGCCATAACCCATACTTTATAGCCAAACCGAATAGGTTTCCCATGAATATGCTGTTTGGCACCGTATCTCCCATAATAAGGTACCATGGATTCATCAACTGATAAGTAGGCATCTCCAGGAAAGAATGTCAGCCACCGTTCGTTCAACATATTCCACACTGGTCTTATTTTCCCGAATTTATCAGCTTTTTCAATTTCGGCATTTTTACAGAAATGGATGTACCTCATTATCTCTTCAAATCTATTCCTGGACATGGACTTAGATACAGCATTGTTGTGAACGTCCTCCGAAGTTTCCCAATACATTCTTGTTCTCGGCAATACATTGTACCCAGACAAAAGTAAGATTGCAAAGTAGAGACGAATCTCTTCAATGGATGTTACAAAACTATTGTTACCTTTCTCTACTGCAAACTGATTAGTGCACTCTACAATGTACTCAACTACTTCGTCATCAAAAAAGAATTCAAAAGCTTCCACGGGAGTAATATCTCTTTGTAAATACCTAGGACGTTCAAATTCAACCGAGGAACTGTCATGTATGTCCCGTTTTTCCCAATTTCTCTTTGTTTTCTCTTTTTTCTTCTTTGGAACCTTTTTTGGATTATCTGCTTTCCTTTTTTTAGCTTTCTCTACTTTCTTTGTTGTTTTATTATCAACATTTCTTTTGGGCATCACTTTCTTAGCACTGCCTCCCTCTTCTACTTTGGATTGACGAGTTTTCTTATTTTTTGTACTTACTCTCTTATTGTCAGCCTTTTTTTCATAAGCCACACAATCTTTTAAAACTTTGACGTGTGACACACCTTGCATTTCTTCTTCATTCTCTTCAAAAGTGTTTTTTTCTTCTAAAGATGCTTGTTCTGGGATACTGTCTACTTCATTTATTTGCTGTCCACTTCGTTCATTGGTGATCTGGTCTTTCGTCATTTCATCTTTTTCATGGTTTTGCTTTTCATCTCCTTCAACTATTCCCGTGTTCGGAAATGTGTCATTCACTTCACTACTATTGTCGGCAAGGTTAGCAACTTTTTTTTTCCTAAAATTCAAGACGCTCCAGGGTATGTGAGTTGGGCTTGATGGTGGGGTTCCGGGTATTTCATCATCATCAGTGTCTTCACAAAACCCGTATCTGTCTGTTTCAAGACCATCTTTAGTTATCCTTTCACAAATAACTTCTGCTCTAGCTCGTAGTTGATTGCCACTCAGCTTGTTGATGTCGCATGTGGGGTCTTCGTCATCGCTGTCGCCATCACTAACAAGAGCGTTTTCTGGAGGCTCAATGAATACAGTCGCCTTGACCACGTCGCTTGCATCTTCTAATAATGCGGCTATCTCGTCCACGGTCAACCTGAAATAATAAAAATCCCAAGAACCCATTCGCGCTCACTGTCGACATTTGTCGACAAAAACTGTGACCGGCAAGAATAACCGACCTGTACCCGCTCGTGACCACTGTCGACATTTGTCGACGTCATTTTAACGACGTAGTAAAACTATGTTTATTGTTTAATTTAAACTATGCTAACGCATGCACACGATAGAATGAATCATAAATGAAACTATACTACTGTAATTACAAGGAAAAATCCAAAATTTAATGGTAAACAAACTTACGAATCATAGTATGACATGTTGTGCTGTGCATGCGAACATAACCTCAAATGTGACGCGCACAAGTTTTGCTACGAACTGGCGCGAAACGTTATGGTTGCGTAGCAGGGATACCAACTGAATACTAAAAAATACCCTTCGATGTCTGTGTCTAACTGAGCCTTAGTTAAAAATTCCCAATTACTACGTCGACAAATGTCGACAGTGGGCATAAATGGGTTAAGGAAAAACTGTATTTCCTAGTGTGAAAACAACCTAAGCAATTTGCCTAAGAAGATGTTCATCTAAATGAGAAACCTGCAACCCCGTTAAACCCCTCTTATAAGAATCACCCCTTTATCATCATCCTTTGCAACCCCCCCCCCCGTGGGATTTTTACCTCGACGAATTAATAATAAACGTATTCACTCTGTACAATATAGTATATAGTATATTATGTTAGTATATGTATAGTATATATAGTTATATATGTATAGTATATACGTTATATTATGTTATGTAAGTAATAGTATGTAGAACTGCGAATAAAATCACACTGGCGCACACAAGAGTTCTGTTAACTATTAACCTACTATTCTAACTGCTAGATTTTAAAAGCGTTCTAAAACCAGAAGTAATTTGCGCATTACTATTCCAATTTTATTTATTGTCAACCCCGTATAATTAAGATCGAATTATTCAACTAAAATTAATAATGTGTCTAAATGGAGATACTAATTTCAGTACAAAATATTTTATACAGCTCTGAGAATTAATTTTAGGTTTGACATATAATAATATAATCATCCCAAATGTACCACGATTATTTAATCTTTTATAAAAACCACCCCAGTATATAAAATCTAGAATGACCTTTACACAACCCTTTAACGCATCCTGATACACAAGTTGACCAAGGTTGACCGGGACCCTTGGCAACGGCTTGGTTAGCCTTAGCCATAAATTTAGAGAAGAAACATATCTTTGGGTTTTTCCTCTGCTATTTATTTAAAGATTTTTCCTCACACGAGTTTGTTAAAGAAACGATATAAAACATGAGTTACCATAAAAATTTAGATCTCTCACTCAGTTCTCCTATTTAAAAATAGGGGTTTCATACCGTAAAAGTGTTTGATTAAAACTGTTTGCAACACTTAAGTATATAGTTACTTACAGGATGTAATCAAAAGCTTGTTTCCATATTCACTCTTCCACTACACTAAACGGTACTTATACATAAAATATGGTACAAGTTAATGTATTTTGAAAGGCCGTACTGAACATTAACAGTCCAAATAAGAAAATTACAGAATTAAATGGCGTCCCTGCTTATATCCGGTTGAATACCGGAAGTTTCGGAATAAACAGGATTCGTTATATGCCAACAGACTCAAAATGTGCATGTTTATTCATAAATTTATCCCAATTTCTTTAATTGTCTTTATAATTTTTTTGTTTACATACAATAGTTATAACAAAATGTGCAATTCTAATAAAACTACTATTTATTGTAATCATTTTTGAGAATTTGAGTTTTCATCGCAAAGAAAATCGTTGTCACAAATAACCTTTATTTAAACAAAATATTGACAGGGATTATATACATGTTTTACTACCAAAGAAATGCGAATAATATTAGAATAATCGTATTACTCTCTACTTATAAACCAATATTTCTTTATTTATAATCTAACAATGTCTACCACAATTGTAACATAAGTTACGGAAAATATGAACTTTCAATACTATTTGTTGCTATGGGCTGAATTGCATCAAACGTCTCCAATTCCTAATTCTAATAGGCGACCTTGCCAAAGTTTATGTCATTAGCATTATCATCTTAGACGATGATAGTGCTAATGCTAGCACATCAATCGTAAGTTCTCTTAATTTAACCGACATTGAAATCACATTAAGAGTGATTGTTATTAAGAATTCAATATGTACTTAAATATTTGCTTCAGCTGTTTTGCACGTATTTTTTAAAGCTTAAACTATGCATAGACAATGTATGTAAACAAATCCAGCGATACAAAATTGAACCAAAAATATGTTCTAACTTATTTAAGATTTTTCTATATTTTGATGAAATGTTTTAAATACAAATGTATCCTAAAGGAAATGCGATAAAATACTGAAAGTAAATTCCTAAAGAAGACTCAAAGGCACATAAATAATCAAAAATATATAAACACTCAAAAATAAAGAAAAAAAATAAAGACTCAAGGCATTAATGGATAATTTTTATGACGTATGAGAGTGACTAACCTAATGAAATTGTACTGGTGAACCTAAATTTAAAAGTAATTTGTTCATAAATCCATAGCATTCAGAGTTTCTTTTCGATATTATTGTTATTGGCGGAATTTAAAATAAATTCATTGAGATGACTTACTAAAATATAAATGCTAGTGACTTATATATTTTTTTTTTTTTGCTCTGTGCCTTTTACTGTACAGTTTCAACACATCATCTCTGAGATACTTGTGTACCGATAACACAACTAATACAACAACTTCCTACACATCGCTGCTGGTAGGATCTTAATTACACCGCAACGCGTTCCTGAACAAGAGCACATTAGTTTGTTAAGATAAACATGAATAATATCACTGGCTTTACAACATTCAACCACAAGTCATTTTAGTTATTTTTAGTATTTCGTACATTTTAGAGTGGATTGGGCAATAATATACGAAAAAGGTAATTTGTGAAAGCTCAAATAAAAGTTAATGTTGTTATATAATAATAGAACAAATCTTCATTTCATTACATTTCAGTATCATATGTAATGTAGATTATTTGTATTACGTTTTACCGTTATCTTCATCTTACCTCTATTACACAATGTAGGTTGATAAGTGAAAGGCTTTATTTCTGTTATATATATATATATATATATATATATATATATATATATATAATACATATTTGGAAAGGTTGAGTGTCTTTGAACAGAAGACAGAAACAGAAGAACTTCGTGGTTGATCCAACGAAGACATTTGGACATTTCTCTCACGTAAAAAGCAAAGTGCTAAGAACACTAGGTTTACTTCACAACAGTCTAGGCAATTGATAGATATTTTGTTATAATAATTCCCTAAAACTAAATAAAAGCATCATTAATAATGCGAGAAGTATTGAATAAACAAAATGTTTTCTTTATTATAAAACAAATCTTTTCTACAAAACATATTAAAACAACACACAACTAACGCGTTCATGGCGTTAGTTTTCAATAAACTCTTTAAATTAAATGAAGTATGTATAACACCGTATTAAACAAATCTATATGTTCATTAATAATATATTGAACTAGTTTTGCCTTTAACAAAGAACAAGTATAATTCTACTTTTTGATTAGTTTTTAGCTCACAAATAACAGCAAGAAATTACAAAACCCTTCAAAAGCCAAATAAATCTCAATATAATGTGAAAGAAACGAGTTTTATTATTTGCAAAGTCATTAGTAAAACATCTAATTAATGAACTACAATGCGGAACTGAACTTCTCTTATGGGGTTTTCAGACCAACAAAGTCACATCAGAACCAAGTTTCGCTGTTAAGCGGTCTTGTTATACAATTTGCGGTCCCAACATGGCAGCACAACTTTATCAATTAAATTGCACTGTTAAATTTAAACAAAGAAGGGTGGTTTTCTTCTTAAGATATATATCGTTAGTTCCTAAACTTCTGACAAAAGTGTAAAATATCACAAATTGTAGATAAAAAGAAAATGCACCTCTGAGATCGGCAGATATTGTAAGGCAGCATGTACAACATGGTAATGGGTTAAACAGTTATTGGTTTTATAAAAAAAAATCCAATATTAACATTAACTTAACCGAATGTCACTAGGCTAAGAGACTAGAATGTCATTGAGATCTAATATTTCGAAAGACGATGTTTTACAAATCAGTTTTAGGATGAAATCATTAGCCTGTTGATTATTGTCTGGAATAAATAGTATAGAATTTTACATATATCTATATAGAAATATAACAAATGAACAAAAATTACGTTTTAAAAAGAGCTACATATTGCATAAACATGTTCAATTAAACAGTAAACATACTCATGCATGTCAGGGGTTATTTTTACAAGTGGACACAGTAAAAACATACGAGTTCGCACGCAGCACGCCAACGTGAGGGAAGTGAATTTCCACATACAAAACTTTTAAAACTCAAACCAGCGTAACAACATAATTTTTTCCAATTTTATTGAAATCTGAAAACATTGATTTGTTGGCTGTTCTGATGCTCCTGGTTTCATTTACAGGAATACAATAATAATGCTAGGAATACAATTAGCTAATAATAATAATGCTAGGAATCCAATTTTGCGCATTATAAGGTTAGGAGAAGGTTCAGTTAGGCTTGAAAGTAGGCGCGAGGTTGCTGGAGATGATACAAATACACAACAAATGAATAACATATTTTTCTAGTGTAAAAACCCCATAAGACAACGTACTGTGTTTAGCCGATATACATTTTATTTAATAACTCGGTAAATATTTATGCTAGAATGAAGAGAGAGGGCTTAAAACTTTCGGCTTCACTAATTCCCATCTTAATTTAAGCATTAATTTTACGTCCGGGGCTTTTCTGACCCTTTTTGGGCCCAAAAACTCGAAATTAGAAACAATAATCCCCAAAAAGGGGGTTAGAGTTTTCCGATTGTTTTTTCCAACGAACTTGTCCAACTGATTATAGAAACAAACATTTCTACCAAATTTGAAGTAAATCGGAAAAATGCGACCGCTAGAGTGCATACACACACACACACCCACACACACACACACACACACACACACACACACACACACACACACACACATATATATATATAATTTTTAACGACCCCCCAAAACGTATTCAGGGGGTCACGTTAGGAACTTCTATGGTGGTCCCGGGCTTAAGTTTCACCGTGCGGGTCATGCTAATAGTTCACTTTTCCATAGGAAACTCACTAATAACCTTCCGCAGGTGTTTTAGATTTCAAATGCTAATCCTTGATTAAATATGATAAAATATTCATATTAACAAATTGTTATTTGCCCTTTGTGTTTATAAAAAATTGGAATATGAGGTATTTAAGGCTTTAACACTGATTTTAGCTGGCACTGTTTCACAGTTAAAACAAAGGACCTTCCACAAATTGTAAGAATATGAACCTTTCCGAGAGAATGTTGTTTGAAGGGACATTCCTCTATAGACAGAACAAACACACAATGGGCTGAGAAAGCTTATTCCTCATGTTCAAAGAAAAGGGAGGGATCCTTTGAAAGTCCTCTCTGTCAGGAGAACCCTCTCGCCTCTACAAATGCCAAACACCTGCTATGCGAAATCAAATAACAAAGAGGAGTTCAAATTAATCAGTTTCTTTTTTTAGTATACACTAACGAACAGATTCCTTAGCTGGACCATTAACATTCGTTTAGCCCTAAAATAAATAAAATTTTGATGTCTTGGCCAAACAAATTCATCATGTAATTTGTTGTGAAAAAAAACACGAAACTGCTTTTTAATTACGAAAAATAATTTATTATGGTACAAAATATTTGTCAGTTTATTTAAAATGAATCTTTATTTTTAACTGACTTTAGTAGACTTAATAATAATCTACATATATAGATATTCTATTAGAAGCAAAGGAAATAACATCCTCCCATACAAATGTAGAATAAAAGTGTGCACACTAACAGTTTTCTTTATCGGTTCACAGTTGTTGTTAACAAACTTAACTATGACTTTACATCAGGTTATCTCTGTCTTAATAAATAAAATATCTCTGTAACACTAAGCTATGTGTGTTTTAATTGCCCAGCAGAATTTGTATGTGATAATAATCCCACAATATTCTACCCACGCACGAGAAATCATTTCATACGCTTATGCCAAAGACCCGAGCTTTAGATTAAAAATAGTGATGACAGAAACCTCAAAACTGACGGGGTCAAACATAATTAACAGGGTCCAACCTATCCTGGAATAAGAGTTTATCATTCAAACTTTATTAGCAGGAGGGCTTAAAGAAATCTGAACTTTAATGCAAATGGCTTACATAATTTGGTTAAGCTGTACGACAAGATGAATTTTTAGTATCGCAGTAAAATTCCTTAAAGTAGGGCTACAATTTATAACAAAGGGTCAAGTTTCTCTTGAAAAGGGCCAAAAGAAAGAATAGTGTATGTACATTAAAATTATATGTAAATCATTTTTCTGAACAACGTATGCCACCCTAACACCACATGTCTTAGAAAAGTGTTTTATCAATCGTTAAAACAAAAAACCTAATAGAATATTCGGCAGCCCACCAGAGCCTCGTTTGAACAAAGTTTCGCTGAAAACCGATCTTGTTATCCAACTTTTGGTCTAGTCACAACTTTATCTATTAAATAACACTGTTATACCCAAGACAAAGAAAGTGGGTTTAACTTCTTGAAGATCTGGTTTATGGGTCCCGTCATTGCAAACCAAATATCTTACAGTATCAGAAACGAAACTAATATTTCAGCAGCATGAGAAAAAACCCATTTAAATGTTATTCATCCCAACTAAAAAAAATCCATTTGATTATTGACTCGGTCTATTTATTATAGACATGTAACATTTAAAAAATACCCTATTATTTTACATACAAGATGAGAGCTATTGTATTCAGTTAGATAGTTAAATAAGTTAGTTGTATTCATTAGATTGCCCTGGTACGAGTAAAGAAAATATTTAGCTAAATAAATCAAGGAAACCCTGTTAAATTGTATGATGTTCGTCTGAAAAAGTGAGAGCTCATTCTATAAACAACGTGAAGACGAAATAAATCTTCCATTTTATTGTGATTTTAAGAACGTTACCGCTTTTCTGTGTAGTTAGATAAATTGTTATCAATCAAGATTATAAAAATACAAAATACTATTTAGACTTGTCTTTTTACTGTAGTAAGAATAACTCGGAATATGACACTGTGAGATATTCCATGAGTTTAAACAAAAAACAAATAACAAGTTATTGGTTAAATATAGTCTGTAGTTGTGCATTTTTGTACAGAAATAATATCCTTTTTATAAAGTCTTTAAAAATCAGTTCAAACCAACTATATAGCCTTAGCCTATATTGCAAAATAAATAAAACGTTTTAGTTAAGTCTTCGTTCAGGCTGTAAGAACAGAAGACTACTCGTAGTAAATTTGTTTGCATATGTTTTGTATTATAAATATTTACTGTTCATTTCTTTCAAACGAACTGTACAAAATGGAAACATTTATTTTATTTTAACCAAATCATTTACATGTAATAAAAACATACTAAACAAATGCAAATTCTTACAAACTCCCTTTAATATTTTGAATATTTGCCATCAGCAAGAAAAGCTCCATCAATTTAAAATAAACTGGATAAAAAGGATATTTATTCAATTTAAAATATAATCTCATTCATAATACAATTTATGCCTTTACTTTTTTATATTTCTTATCAATAATTAATTTGAAAATAAATGAAAATCATGCTGAAAACCGATAATCTTGCAAGGCAATTCGTGGTGCTGTACAAAACACTATAGTTCACACGTGTATTTTTGTAACGGTCTATTTAATCAACGTGGGACCTAAATAAGAAAACATACTGGTATTCAAAGTTCAAATGTTATACTAATGGGTTTTTAATTGTTTATTGATTAAACTAAAATTATATTCGTAACAATTAATTGGAATTTTACTTATCGCTTCTGGCATTTAAGATCACACAATCTCGTTGTCAAATAAACACTTCTTACATTTAAATATAAAAATAGCATTTAAAATACTAAAATATCAACAGAAATTATATATAATTATATTTTACCTTATGTAGGAGTCATCTGACAATACGAGGGGTTTTATAGTTAGAGTTAAATATAAAATAAATGTAAAACATACTACTTCTGTTGTTACGGGATATTTAGTTTTACAGTTAACAGTATGAAATATGTAAAAAATTAAGTTTGTGACAGAGTTTCTTGGGTGAAGAACTGGGAGCTAGTAAATTTACTATTAAGGGAGATTAAAAATTATTATAAATTAAAAAAATACAATATGTAAAAAAAATAAACAGACCAAGAATGGAAGAAAGTATAGCAGCAGGATTCCTCTCACGTTTGAAGCTCAGTGTAAGGAGACGATGTCGCACCACTCAACAACACAAGACTTTATTGTGTCTAATAAGATTATAACTTCATGTAAAACCTCTGCCCTTTTCCAACGAGATTGTTATCCAACTTATTTTAAAGCTTTTCAAATTAAAAAACACAAAAACATACTTAACATTCACTAGACATAACTAATGGCTAATCATTTTATTGCTGACTATATTATATTATTGATTATCACTTTTAAATTATATTGTCAACTACACGTCCTAAACCCGAGGATCGCCTGATTGACACTTAACAAATTTTAAGAGAGGAGAGGACGTGGTAACCAACAACAGTGAGTTCCAGTGTATAGTTCTAGTTTAATATTTTCTTTATGTCATTATACTAACCTAAATTGCCCCTTCTGGGAGGGGACATTCTGCCCCTAACTATTCATGTTTTAAAATAAGCTGACAATACTTACCTGTAGCACTTCCTACTGAAATTGTAATCAAATTTAAATAAAGTACAATGGAAAGGAGCCCTTCTGGCGAACGTTCCACATGGTGTGTGTTACCTACTCCCTCGTCCGGTCGGCGCTGTCGCGCGGTGCCTCTCTCTCATGCCTCGACTCGTACGAGGGTGAGGGAGCGGTCCCGCACCGGCAGTCATCGGCTGGACGTGAGGGTGGACACACCACAACAACAGTTGTTTATACTGTTGTTGTCTGTCGACTGTAGTCGCAACAACAGTTGTCTAAACAGTTGTTGCGACTGTCTCCCGCAGCTCTCCGATTGCAACTGATGCTCCTGCACCTCGCACTCGCCTACCTCGAACCCGAGGCATCGAATGCGGTGTACAGCGCGTCAGCGCCGGGGAGAGGAGTGAGGGCAAGAACAGCCGCGCAGCAAGTCACCTGAAGGGTGTACCCGCTGCTGTACTCTTTATTCAAATATAGGGTTGACATAAACGGCCACGCAGGGCCAGCGGGCTGAATGTCCCGCGTCTGAAGGACACAGATTAAAGTTTGAATACTGGCAGTGCTGAGGTTACTAAATCTAAGGTGGGTGGTGGCCTCCGTTCATAGGCGGAGGGAGACCAATACTCCTGCCATTGGCCGTAGTCCTGAGAGTCTGAGGTTTGCGGTGGATGAGGTGGAAGCGTGGAGCGAGCGGAGGACGGACCGAGAGGGACCATCAGCAGCATTGTGGACAGATGCTACGAATTCCACTTGCCAAGTATTGTCACGGAGGAGTGGCAACACGGAAAGGAAGAGTTGTCTAATATCATGACGACGAAAGACTTTGCCTTTACCCGATCGCAAGGCCCCGACCACTGAAGCGTTATCAGAGTGAAGGACAATGTGTATATCACTGTATCTAAGGGTGGCCCATCAAAGGCCGAGAATGGCCACGACCATCTCCGCATGTTTGATTTCCACTGGAGATTCAAAGGCCTGTGCGAAGCCCTCACGCAGGCTGGGAACATAGGCTGCGACTGAATGAGGGGTCGCATCAGTGAAGATGTTCAGGTGAATGGGCGCATCATCAAAGGGGTGGGTAGGGATATGTCCAAGTATAGTTTGGACTGAAGGCATGGTGGTATATAAGTGCAATTGTCGACTAGGACTTCCCGAGAACACTGGGGTGATATTACTTGTAATATGTGTAATAAAGGCCCTCCCGAATGGTGTTTATTAATTAGTTTGACTTATTATTATTAATTTGTTTTGTTAATTTGACTTGGGAGTAATATTGTTGCTAACCTTTGTTTTATTCAATGTGTACAATTTCTTTGTGTACCTTTCAGGTTCACAAAACTGTTTTGTTTAGAAATGGTTTTTTAACTCATATCAGACACACACATTACATTTAAAACAAGTCATTGAAAATATAATTTATGTTCATATAATAGGACACATTAAAACTGTAAAGATATGCAAATAATTTAAACTTTTTTTATATAATAGCTAGTACTTATAAATAATGGCCAGACAAAAAATCTATGCCAATGGCATTGTTTTATTTAAGTGTCCAAACTTGTATGTATCGGTTCCCAAGCATTTATTAGCATGTTTACGCAAATTAATTTTGTTAAAATGATCAATTTTACATAGAGATATATTTGAGTATCGTAACAAATAATTTTCTTTACCCAGTTATTTGAATGAACTATTTAATTATAACTAAACACAAAATTGTTCCTATAAAGTAATTGCATTTTAATTTATATTTTAGGACGCAAAATGCATTGTCTCTTAACACATCCTTTTGTTTTGAGTAAAATCAAAATAGGAACAAAAATTTAATTTTTCAGATTTTCTCTCTTGATTGGAATTTGAAATGGAAAAACCTAAAATCGATGGTAATATTTAGTTGTTGATGGGGGCTGTTAACAGAATATTTAGGGAAGGGGGTTGAGTTATTTGTACCCATTTTAGGTTGGCATAAATTGTAAATATTTTTATAATTTTAAAAATAAACTCGCACTTATACGTCTAGGCATTCATAATTATTATACAAGTTTTACACAGTAACCATACTGTCCAACAGTAAACATACTGTTGGACAACTTGTATTTTAATATCCTTGTTACATGTTGAACAGAATAGCGTTTTCATTTAAGTTCTCTAAACAGTGGAAGTTACCTATAAAATTCATAGATTGTTAGACTGAAATAGTTTGGTTGTTCATGCATATAACAAGTCAGAGGAAGGTGCTGGAAAAAGGATGTCGACATAAAAAAATTCAGCTGTCAGTGAGTACGGGTTATTTGAGCAATCCTTACTAACTGAGCAAATTTCGTTCTTTATTCCTCCACAACATGTTATCACTGTTTACTAAGTTTGAAAATCATATAAGTACATTTTTCTATTTATTGAAAAATTATTTTTAATATTTAATTATTTTAATATTAAAAACAAAAAACTAAAAACAAAGCAGATCTGTTTAATGTTAGTTGTTCTACTTATATGGACAGTAGGATACGCCCCACTATAGCAAGCCAATCAGAAGCCAGCATTTTGTAGTGACGTCATTCCAAGATGGCGGCGCCCATGGCACTTTATTTCCCGCCAAATTTCCTAACCTCACTTTTTAAAATTTTAACTCATTTTGCTCAGTTCTGGCAACCTATGCTCTATGATAAATTATTTTACATATACACCATTTTATATATATATATATATATATATATATATATATATATATATTATATACTGTAAATTATATGTATATATGTTCCATGGTTCGACTATTATATACTCTATGCGATTGATACTATCATATGGCAATGTATATACAATATTATACATATACTTTACAGCTACACCATTATATAAATATAATCTAGGATATATTAAAAAGTGACGTCACACGTCACGTGACTGCATGGGCTGAGTGAATATATACATCATCTGAGGCTGAGCCAGTGACGTAGACAGTTTTGTGACGTAATGAGGGAAAGTTCAAAGTTCAAGGTCACGGGGAAGTTTTTTTTCAAAAATCTACCTCACACTCGTAAAATTCGATTGTGATTCGATAGTTAATCGATAAGAAATATCGAATGAAAACCATCGAATGAAGCAATCGAATGATACGAGTGCGAGGTAGTACTATTACAGATATTACTTTATTTTATTTACAATAATTCGTGTTTACAATAGTTCCCCATTGTTCGTTGTCATCGATGTTGTTGATCCGGACGAGTTGCGGCCATCACTTTGCTTTCTGATGAAAGACGGTAGATACTTCGATTCCTGCGCAGAGTCCATGTTGTTTTTTCGACACCGATCTGTTCTGATAGGTGTTTCCATTTCATTATCGTCAGGTAGAAATACTACCTGACGGTAATGAAGTAGAAACATCTATCAGATCGAGTGACATAATATTATTATTTTGTGAAGAGCGTCTCGGAGAGCTCGATGTTCACCGGTCGGGAGCCGGAGATGTACTGACTATTCGCTAGCTAGCTTTCTGGTATCAAATGAAATGGTGAGGGTAAAAGTGTGGTGGGGCGAAGCAGATGGCGGACGGCAGATGACAGGCGGCAGGTGATAGGCGGCAGATGGCAACTGGCGCAGGGAGGAAGACTTTGAATAAAATATCCATTATTTAGAACCCATCAAGGATAACGTAATTGCTTCTGTATCAGAGGATGTTGTGGTAGACACTACTTGTACTTGTATTTGATCAGTCGTTTCATTAGTGTCAGCTTGTTAAATATTAAAAGATAAAGATGTGGAAGAAACATTATTGTCTTGTATTTGTGAATCCATGTGTACCGCGCAAGAGCTGGACATATAGTGATGTAGCGTTTGCACATAGGTTAGGTACTCGGCTCTTCCCCCCACCACACCAGTCCCCCCACCATACCAGTCCCCCACCAAGTTTTACATCGCATAATAACTAGTTTACATGTTTTAGTTAGGGTTTAGCTCTTAGACTGTCAAGACCTCAGCTCCGTAACTAAAAACTTCAATAATATTTGCTCAACGTTGTATAATTATAACAGTTACTATAACCTGAATCAGTGCATGTATTCATATGGTGCTTTTTGCGTAGCAAACAACTGGATAAAAGTGTTTCAACCTCGATTATTCTTCGACGAAACCGCTCATTGTCCACTAAAATCGTAGACCTTCTGTCTTCATTGTCAGAGAAGTAGAAGGTAGTGTCAAGTGGACTACTGAAGGTCACCTTCCACATGTTCCTATAAAACTGCGACATCTTTCAGACCCTCTAGGTAGATGTTCATCCGTCAAGAGCTGGAAGTATAATGATGTAGTGTTATCGTGTATGATAGGCACCTACCCCCCATCACAACGGTTTCTATACCGTTGGTTAGATTTAAATTCCGATTGCACCTTCTTGTTCGTCTTGTCAAGCCGCGTAATTGAAGTACCCACATGTTACACTTTGAACCAAAAAAATAAAAGAAGTTATTTAGGTTTACCCTTAAAATAGTTGTTTTTCGCTGTTGCTGCTATAACCTTGGTCGGATCTGAATTCTGATTGCACCTTATGGTTCGTCTTGCTGAGCCGCGTCAGTAGAGTACCCACATGTTATACTTTAAACCAAAAATAAAGAAGTTATATAGGCTTGCCCTTGAAAATAGTTATTTTTGGCTATTACTGCTATACCCTTGGTCGGATCTGAATTCTGTTTGCACCAACTTGTTTCTCTGATCAATCTGCGTAATTTGAGTACCCACTTGGCATATGTTAAACTAGAAATAAAGAAATTATTTAGATTTGACCTTCAAAATAGTTATTTTTGGCTATTACTGCTATACCCTTGGTCGGATCTGAATTATGTTTGCACCAGCGTGTTCCTCTGGTCAATCCGCATAATTTGAGTACCCACTTAGCGTATGTTAAACCAGAAATAAAACAAAATATTTAGATTTGACATTCAAAATAGTTGTTTTTAACTATTAATGCTATACCCTTGGTCGGATCTGAATTCTGTAATAACTTAACATTAATTTCTCCAGAAAAATCAATACATATCTTCCAGTATTTTAAGAAACGAGAATTTTCTGAATTTTCTAAGTTCCCAAGGTCATCTGAACATGTTTCCAAAGCGGGGAATAGAGCAGTAAGTGATTCTCACTTTGACCACACACTGTTCTTTTCCCCGCTCTGTATTAGGAGAAGAGGCCTAGTTTAATGCTCGCAATTATAGGCATAAACCTGATAACGGAACGCTATCCTCTCCCCCGAAAAGTTATCCCCCCAAAAAAAATTAATAAAAGCAAAATGGTCAGTTAACAACAGTCGCGCACCCTAAAACCGCAAGGACGTTCATCACTGTGTAGGCGTCAGAGTTTTACGAACCGAAGTACAATAATTACCTGACCAAGATCCCCTTAAATTTAACCAAAAATAATCAAACTGACTGAATCTGTTTCTCGTGAGTAAGGGCTAAGATGGGTAATGTCAACCGGTTTGCGCGCCGTATTGACATAAGGTCGGTTTTCGTGCCATACCTTTTTTTGTAAGGGGTTAGGAAAAGGATGAAAAAACATACTGATCAGTTAAAGTTAATTTTACAAAGACCAACGAAGGTCGGTTTTACAGAGGTCAACAGTATCACTGAAACCCGGTGGGACTTAGATCCAAACACCCGGTGTCAGGCTACTGCGAACCCAAGTTTTGACCAAGGTCAGTTTAAAGCGTGAAAGAAAAGTACATATTTAATTAGTAAATAAAACACTTCAAAGACCAACACCACAAATAATTACAAACACCAACACTAACTACATTTTATAGCAGCAAACTACAAGCTATAATCTAACAAATAAATTAACATGCATAACAAACTAACATGCTAAAGTAGAATCTTTAGTATACAGGGGTACCACCTCTATACTAAAGATGCTATTACAGACAGCTAAGGCGAACAGCTAGCTAGGCTGCAAGCCTGAAACTGTGAGACTACTGCGGCCAGACCCTCGCTTTTATAGTCGACAGAGGAGCAGATGGCAGCGGCAGGTGTTACGGCTCAGGGCGGGCCGGTGTCAGCGCGCCGCTGTCCCAAGTGCCTCTGGCTATTCGAAAGCTCAGTAGTAAACTGATTAAAAAGTTGTATCGGAGACTTGTGAGATTTTTATATATTCATATTGTAATTAAAATTAGCTATTCGAAACGTCGACTTGGAGGTCGATCTGACTAACATTGAGGGTTTTATGAAGTTATAACCGTGTTCTGGACGGACGTTTGAACGTTCAGTCATTTTACGCTATTTATCAACAGTTTTATATATTATTATATCATAATATACAATACAAATATAAATAAGATTCATTCAAATGAGTACGTAAGCTTTTTGGTTGGTTTAACTTCTCTAATGGCAGAATAAAATAAGACATTTACATAAAAATATATTAGGGTTAAATTTCAATTTATCTTCCTCAATGCAGCAAACCTGCGTACTCAGCCCTAATATTATTCTTATTGGGAATAAATAAAATGATAACTATTACTCTTTTATAAATGTATTTTTGTGAAACTTGGTAAGTAGCTTTATATAGTATTACGTATAATATATATGCATTGGAAATTCACTGAAGACGTAGGTTTTCTGCGACGGGGTATCCTTGTTTTACTAGTACTTTCCATGCGACATATTCGTTTAACCAACCAACATTACGCGCAGGAACAATTAACTCGCAGGTAAGCCAGTTATATATATTTTATGGGAAATATCTCGAATTTTCATTAATTTTATATAAATTTAAAATTCCCCGGCTTTTTCCCTTTCTAGATGGGTATCTAGGAAGGTACCGATAAGATAATCGCTCCCTCTCGACAGGCGTCCCGATTTCTGGCCGTGTGTAGTACAAGTTTCAATTTGTCAACGGACGGATCAGAAGGTAACAATTATGTCAGATGTTTCACACATGTTGTTTCCACACTTAATCTATTGTAAACAAATATAATAAGACATTGTTTAGCTCCTGCACTTTCGGCAATGAAACACAAAATGAATAAATCGGCGAAAGATTGCGGACACTATGTGTACTAAATGGCAGCTGGCAGCATTATCAGAATGCAACTAGTGGTAAAAGAAGCCTACTTTTTGCTTCCATTGCAAAAGTATTGCAAGCTGTTTATAGTGTATGACATTTTGATAAGACACTACTTACATAGACACTGTAAAGACACTGTAAATAATTAATTTAAAAACAGCATACTACTGAAATTTATCAATTTCTATTTTAAACGTCTTTTTACTGATATATTTATATTTAATTTTTTATCAAACTTGGTGAATAGCTTTATGTGATAGTGCGAAACATACGCACTTATCGTAGTATTGATACTGTTTTGTTTTAACTATAAATTTTGTCTTTACATTTTTTTACCATATTGAAATCTAATTTTCTATAACCGACGCTTAAATGTAATAACATCTTGGTTCGTTTTTTATTAGCGAATTTCCCCTATAGGGAAGAAGCTATTACCGTAGGTCTCATGGTAAGACTAAAGCCCGAGACCATGATAACTTTTCATTTTGAGGTCCCCAGATGCCAAAAACACCATTCGTTCAAATTTTTATATATGTATATATATATATATATTTATATATATATATTTATATATATATATTTATATATATATATTTATATATATATATTTATATATATATATGTGTCCGTAAGCACGATAACTCTCGTAAAAAAGGTCCGATCTTAATGAAATTTGGTACAAATATGTAAAGTACCATTTATTTGAACGAGTTCGAAAACCAGATGAATCGCACCATCCAAAGGGGGTTTTTTGGGGGGTTTTGTACCCCAAAAATGGGTTTTTTGGGGTTTTCACAGGTAATTTAAATTTTAATCAAATTTTAATTTATACCATTAGGTTGAGCTTAAACAAACAAACAATTTGGTATTTTTATCATTGCTCTACGTCAATTGGTTACCGAGATATTGAAAGTGCTAAACACAGTACGTTGTCTAATGTTATTCTTATGGAGAAAAAGAAAAATTGTATATCTAGCTTATTTATGAACATAAACTGACAAAATTTGGTATATGGCTTCATATGGTTGTGGTTTATTGTTGTTTGCACAAAAAAACTATTTTTCGCCTATGGTTCCTGTAGCAGCAAACCTAGGTACTCGGTCCCCATGTTATTCTTATGGAAAATACTTAAAATGTTATATATCGCTTATTTATGAATGTATATGGATGAAACTTGGTATGTGACTTCACATACATGAGATCTATTGGGATTTGCATAAAAACACATTATTTTGTGTGCCTTGTTGCAGCAAACCTGCGTACTCATCCCCAATGTTATTCTTATGGAGATTAATTAATATTTTAAATATCGCTTGTCTGTGAATACATTTCTTACGAATCCTGTGAAGTGTTTTAATGTGTTATGAAATATGTTCATTCGAAATTCGCTGAGTATGCAGGTTTGCTGCGACGGGGGTATTTAGTTTTTCCAACAGTCATTTATAGGATATTACTCTCAAGGAAACGATACACAATAATTATCTACATTATAATTGACACGTTACAAAGTTCTCGATTTCATTTTTTTTGCTTGCATTTTCCCGCCGTAACACTTACACGCGGGACATTTCAAAAAAAAAAAAAACAGCATCGCATCGAACTAAAATGCCCATAAAAATGAAACGTTCGCATTATGATCGGATGCAGGAAGCGTCGCGGATTTCGTGAACGTAACATGTTCGATTCAGTTACCCGCCATTACGCGGCGGTGGCTGGTTGCTGATAACGTTTAATTTCTGCAACGATTACATCATGATTGCTGTTGGTTTGCTGTTAATCCATCTTTATCACACATGCTTGTTATTTAAATAAATGGATTCGTTATTGCGACGAATTACAGTATAAATGTGTCCAAAATAAGTTATAACCCTCCGTCGACGGGTTTTTTATTGGAAGTATGTCAAGGATCTTAAATATTTTCCAACATCAGTCTTTTATCAAGATTAAATACAAACAAACATTTGTTACATTATTGAAATTTCTATTTCATCCGATATAACTTTCCTGAAAATGGTTTCCATCATTTCTGCAAAACTGATTATCGTATAAACGGTCAATAAAGCGTAAGAACATAATTGGTCCCGGCACCGGCCCTGAGATACTCCTACATTGTAGTCATCAACACAAAAAACACGTGGGCTAGGGGCTAGAGGCTAGAGGCACTTTCTACGGCACTTGTCGCGCAGAGTTAATTATCTTGTTCAACAACCTGTTAAACCGCCGGCGTCCCCCATTTTCGATAAATAAGTCTCAACATCTTGTTATGATGTCATTTGCTTTATTAGCAGCTAAACTGCCCAATGGAACCAGTCCGGAGAATGCAAATTGCGCTGTCTGATGACTACTCAAGTGTAATTATGCGCCTAGGACCGCCCGAGGGTGTGGTCGCGTTTGCGCGTGTGAGAACACGGGCATGTGTGTGTTTTGACTTATAGCCCCGTCTGGTTCGAAGTAGATCAGAATGGAACAGTAGATATGGTCTATTTGAAGTTGACTTTGATATTTGTAAAAAAATATATCTTACAATATTTTACCAAATGAAAATTTTATATATATATATATATATATACAATTCGATAAGTTAATTTTTTACGGGATGTGAATTTTTAAAATTAATGTCACTACTCCATATTCATTTCATATAATGCAATGTTGAATTAAGACGATTCTATCTAACCTCAATTTATATCTGCCATTTTTAAAACGTTGTTCTTTATCGGTGAATTGTTCAATTATATAAGTCAATTATTTAATAAATATCTCAAAATGGAAAATCCTTTTTAAGTCGTCCCAGCTATTGAATACTTTGGTTTTAGTATAGTGTTGGTACCACGCCAACGCAGTGACCGTCAAATGTGCAGGAAACAAATTTAATTTTGAGGCGTATACATAATTTTGCCAATGGTTTGATAGCGCCGCGATCTCATACTTATCAATGAAATCGTTAGGGATTTCGGATTGTAATCCGTGATACGTGCCCGCGGATATCAGTGGCAACTTTTCTTTAGACATTGGTGCTTCGTTTGCTACGTTGAGATGAAAAGGGTGTTTGTCGTAAGTCGTTACTAACTGACGCTCCTGCCTGAAATTTACCCTCTGTGTCCGGTTGTGAACCCTGGGACAGCGTCTCACTTAACTCTATATCCTCATAGTTTCCTTCCAAATCTTCGTCCTCCGCTGGTCTAGCATAATGGTTTTCCCTATCTTTAAAAAATTGCTGGATTATCCTTAACTGTGGGTATTTTGCTGGTTCGGTTTCTGTTAGGTATGTTTTGTTTAATAATTTCCTTAAAATAAACTTATTTTCTTCCGATAAGTTATTTTTGAGAAACGCCTTTAAGTCTGCAACTATAGGTCTTAAATCGAACACTAAAATCGTCTTCGTTATACTTTATGTGGAACTTTGTTAATACTGATTGAAGTTGGGGTTTACTTATTCGGTATATGTCCCGATTTAACAAAATTGGTTCTTGTCCGTTTGGCATGTCATCCTTTTTAAGTTACCCTAAACAAAACCTCGCCCCTTTTAAAATCGTTGACTAACTATTCCTGTGATTTTAACTAAACTGTTCAAATTAATTATTCCTCAACTAAGCCCTTAATCCTTGACCTAATGTTTTCTCATTAGGGGAATTAATAAGTTATTATCTTTAACAGGGGAGCTTCCAAATCGGATACCCTAATTTACCTAATTCTATTTCTGGGTTCCTACTCGTCCCTACCTATCTCAACGTAATCTATTTATTCTCAGTTATTTCATAATATTTATTCTTATATACTAAAACTGTCAAATCACTTCCTCTTATGACTAAAACAAGTTCTTATTCTGTGTCCACTCAATTCCTTGATAATTAAATCAAACCGGCTGTCACCACCATGTAAACTTCCTGGTTTTATTGTACCACTTAACTTTGTTGAACAGGCTGGCAGCCGTGGCATAATCTCAATAATTTACTGGTGCAGGACGATGTGTGTCTTCACAAAACGTGTCCGTATACAATTGGCAATTTTATGAGTAAAAGGTAGGTATTTTTGTCATTAATTTGTTCAAAATCATAATCTTTGCAATCCGTTTGAACCTACTATCTACGGCGGGGGTATTTGACATAGTCACCGTAACAGTTGAGACATTTTTTATCAAAGAAGCAATGTACATAAAATCATCAGATTTAGAGGAATATCAACAACAAGTTATAGCTAAATACAAATCAAACACAGAATTGCAGACACAAGCAAAGAAAATGCTAACTCATTTAAACCAGATTCAAAAATATATCCGTAGGTTTCTGTGCAGCATTAGTTAATCCTTTTATTTGTGTATCGGAAACAAAAAAAATACCCCCGTCGCAGCAAACCTGCGTACTCAGCGAATTTCTAATGCAAAATATAAGTCTTAATACCACATAAATCCGCATACCAAGTTTCATAAAAATATATTCAAAAATAAGCGATATATCAAATTTGAATTATTCTCTATAACAATAACATTGGGGATGAGTACGCAGGTTTGCTGCTACAAAAAACAACAAATATAGGGTTTCTTGTAAATATCAATATTACTCAACTATGTGAAGCCACATACCAAGTTTCATCAATACAAGTTCATAATTAAGCAATATATGCCATTTTGATTATTCTCCATAAGAATAACATGGGAGATGAGTACGCAGGTTTGCTGCAATAAGGAACACAAAAAATGGGTTTTTATGCAAATATCAATAGAACTCAACTAGGTGAACCAACATTCCAAGTTTTATTAATTTGTGTTCATAATTAAGGGATACATTACATTTTACTTATTCTCCATAAGAATAACATGGGGGCTGAGGACGCAGGTTTGCTGCTACGGGAATTATTGGTAAAAATTGGGTTTTTTGTGAAAATAACAATAGACCACAACCAGATGAAACCATATACCAAGTTTTGTTAGAATACGTTCATAAATAAGCGAGCTGTAATTTTTTTCTTATTCTCCATAAGAATAGCATTGGACAACGTACTGTGTTTAGCACTTTCAATATCTCTGTAACCATTTGACGTAGAGCAATGGTCAAAACACCAAATTGTGCGTCTTTTTAAGCTGAATCCAATGGAGGGAACTAAAATTTGACTTTTTTAAAAATTATATGTAGAAAACTCAAAAAACCCATTTTTGGGGTACAAACCCCCCCCCCCAAATACCCCTTCGGATAGTCCGATCTGTCTGGTTTTCGAACTTAAAGTCATAAATGCTGCTTTACACGCTTATACCAAATTTCGTCAAAATCGGGTTACTTTTACGAGAGTTATCGCACCCACGGACACATATATATATATATATATATAGATATATAGATATATAGATATATAGATATATATATATACAGTTTCGAACAAATGGTGTTTTTGGGGTCTGGGGACCTCAAAACGAAAAGTTATCATGGTCCCGGGCCTAGGTCTTACCATGCCGACTACGGTAATAGCTTATTCCCTATAGGGGAAATTCGCTAAAATGAAATCATTGCGGTTTATGTCGATGAAACATTGTGGTTTATGTCATTGTAGCATCTAAAAACGAAAAGTCTCTGTAGAAAAAATAAATAACAAAATGAATGAATGAATGAATCGTATACCAAAATTTTGTTTTACAATGAAATATAAAATCATATACTAATAACGTTTATATTAAAAACGAAATTTAATTCATCATTAAGGGATAGACCTACATGGGCAGATGTCTGTGCGTAAGCCATAGTTGCTATCTATTTAAAGTAAACATAATTAAATGTTGAGGTTAAGTGAGTGGATATATTATGAAATTATTCTCGTATTGTTAATATGCGGAAAATGATTGTTTAAATGGTCTTTATACTTGATGAAATACCTACACAATTCGTATACGTATAGCCATAGTAAGATAATTAATTTTAGATCTCGAAATAATTGTTGGCAGGGTTCATCTACTGCTACATTATTATTATGACCCTTTACTAAATTAAAAATAATCAATTACAATTTTATGATGGTGCTTCCTCATATTACTCGACCATAAGTTAACCTAGATTGAAAGGTTGTATGATAAAACCATTCTTAAAACGCTTTGATTGACAGTGCTTGACAAGAATTTTAGAGCGAAGAATGATGCATTTAACTGTTTACTTAATCAGCTGATTGATGCTGATTGGCGATCTTCTATTACAGACAAACAAATCCTTCTCTGGATATTGCTATGTTCTGATATTAGGTACTGTATATGACATTCTAAATAATAAATATATATCAATTTTTTAAGTAGGCTTACATAATTTAATTTAAAAGGATACTTGGTCAAGGTTCAATATTTGTATATAAGTTCAAATTTCATTGGTGTACTAATTTGCTAACAGTAGTTTTTTACCCATTGTCTTTGTCAATGTTTATTAACTTTGCCCAACAATAAAATAAAAATACCATTATCAATGTGACTTTACCTGCAGCAAAATTATTTTGTTTTGAACGTCTATATTATATTTTTTAAGCTTGCATTTAGCCCCATTTTTTAAAATGCAGTCAAACGCAATATATTCTTGAAAACGAAAACAACACGGTTTACAAGACGTCCTCCCACGTTAAAAGTCCGTATTAGCAATGAATACAAACGTATTCATTGGTATCAGTGACTGATGGAACTAGTCGGGCGAGACAACTGGAAAACCTCTATCAGTACCTACCGGACGTCTCTTGCGGTGGGAATTGGCCACGTGTTACGTTACGTTACATTACCGGACGTTATGTGACAGATGTACTTAGCGAATTTTCAATGCATATATATGTATCTTAATACCACATAAAGCCATATACCAAGTTTCATCAATATTTATAAATAAACGATTTACTACATTCTAATTATTCTCCATAAAAATAACATGGTTGCTGAGTATGCAGGTTTGCTGAAACGAGGAACACAAAAGAATGGGTTTTAATACAAATATCAATATAACTCAACTTGGTAAAGCCAAATACCAAGTTTTATTAATTTATCTTCATAATTAACGGAGATAACGTTTTACTTATTCTGCATAAGAATAACATGGGGACTGAGTACGCAAGTTTGCTGCTACAAAAATAATAATCCAATAAACTGTTTTTTTTTGTGCAATAGACCACAACGATATGAAGCAATATACCGTACCAAGTTTTGTCAGGCTAAGTTAATAAATGAGCGTGTGTTAGTTTCTTATTAAACAGTTTAAAAAAAAAACCTTAGATAAATTTAATTAAATCATATTAAAAAGGAGAGTACTTTATTTATTCAATCGTAAAACATGAATAAAACAATTTTTCTTGTATTTTCTTATAATTACAATATTGTAGGCTATTAGCGTTGACTATAGTCAATGCTATTAGTATCTCGTACTTTCGTATCTATTCCGTACGAATCTGTACGAGCAGGTGTGGGTACAGCTGTCCGACTGTCTGAATGTCTGTCTGTCCTTGATTTGTGGTCCACGTGTTGAATGAATCTAAGGTCGTCACAACACTTTGTAGAAGTAAAAGTTGTTTTGATTAGTAGTAAAACACTTGTTAATTTAGCCTTAATATATTTTGTATGTAAATTTCTCATTTTATTCAGTCATTATAGAAATTAAACCAACCAATTGCGTTGTCACATCTGTTTCTTCTCAATATAAAAGAATCATTGCACAGTAACTGAGAAAACTGTAAAATTCCCGCAACACGACTCCAATCTATCTATCTATTATAACTCCAATCCATTTTAAGTAATCAACTATAACTGAATTGAATAAATCTGAATTGAAGGTTTTGGCTGAATTTTTTACTCGTAGTTCTTGAATACAGTTTGACTCTGCATGTATTGAATATCACTAATCACTTTTGCAATTATGTTGTTGGTTCATATTAATACATTTCCAAAATGAAACAAAAAGGCAATCAAAAATCTCTAAAGATTCAACCGTTATTGCTCAAACCGCTTCATGAATTTATTTTTCTAGTAATCAAGACAAAAAATGTTTTTTACGTGTATTTTTGGTGAAAAATTATTTTCAACTTTTTTCTTCACGAGTAAAATATAATCACTAACCAGATATGCTTATCAATGTAACAAATAAGTCTCTTATTATTTACTGCCTAATTTGCTTTACATATCAAATTATATGATTCCTCATAAGTCTAAATGAATAGAAATGCAACATAACAATTTATTTTATGGAAAATCAAATATGTGATACACTTTTTATGAAAGGATATAAGTGTATTATAGTGAATAACACATTTACAACGAATATATAATAGATTTAATTTATAATGGTCCATTTTAAAATTGTTATTGACATTTAAAAACAAATCTATGACATGTTACACAATGTCTAGTGAAGTTTTACCTTAAAAATTCTGAAAAGAATAATAAACACCTTTTATATGCATATTTAAAACCGGATAGCTGTGATTTAAGAACCGGTTAAGTCTCCGGAACCTGGTTAAGTCCCCGCCAGAGGTGCTACGTTTCGACTTTATTGAAGACCGTTTTGAGCATAGTTGCATACACAGACGGGGCACCGCCGCGCCGGCATCTGCCGTGACATCTGCTCTCCTCTGTCTGGCAGCGTCAACGCTGGCGGCTATAAAAGAAAGGAGAGGCTCGCACAGGGCTCGCAGTCGCAGGCCGACAGCCTAGCTAGCTGTTTGCCTGCGCTGTCCGCAATAGTATCTCTAGTATAGAGTTGATACCACTGTATATTAGAGATGCTACCTTAGCTTAAGGCATGTATGTTTATTATTCAACATGTTAGAGTAACGCTTGTAGTTTTCTGCTAGTAAATGTAGTTAGTTTAACTGATTGTGGTGTTTGATGTTGGTTTTTTGAAGTGTTTTATTTACTAATGAAATATGTACTTTTCTTTCACGCTTTAAAACTGACCTTGGTCAAAACTTGGGTTCGCAGTAGCCTGACGCCGAGTGTTTGGATCTAAGTCCCACCGGGTTTCAGCAATACTGTTGACCTTTGTAAAACCGACCTTGGGTGTTCGTTGTAAATTAACTTAATCTTGGAATATAAACTCTCTTTGTAAACTACCTTGGTCAAATCTTGGGTTTGCAGTAGCCTGACGCCGGGTGTTTGGATCTAAGTCCCACCGGGTTTCAGTGATACTGTTGACCTCTGTAAAACCGACCTTGGTTGGTCTTTGTAAAATTAAATTTAACTGATCAGTATGTTTCTTATCCTTTTCTTAACCCCTTACAAAAAGGTATGGCGCGAAAACCGACCTTAAGTCTTTACGGCACGAAAACCGGATGACTACCTATCTTAGTTATCACTCACGAGAAACTTTTGGTGCAAACATAATTCAGATACGACCAAGGGTGTAGCAGTAATAGCCAAAAACAACGATTTTGAAGGTCAAATCTAAATAATTTCTTTATTTCTGGTTTACACTATGTTAAGTGGGTACTTAAATTACACGGATTGATCAGACGAACAAGTTGGTGCAAACAGAATTCAGATCTGACCAAGGGTATAGCAGTAATAGCCAAAAACAACTATTTTGAAGGTTAAATCTAAATAATTTATTTATTTCTGGTTTAACATATGTCAAGTGGGTACTCAAATTACGCGGATTGATCAGACGAACAAGATGGTGCAAACGGAATTCAGATCCGACCAAGGGTATAGCAGTAATAGCCAAGAACAACGATTTTTGAAGGTCAAATCTAAATTATTTTTTTATTTCTGGTTTTCACTATGTTAAGTGGGTACTTAAATTACGCGGATTAATCAGACGAACAAGTTGGTGCAAACAGAATTCAGATCTGACCAAGGGTATAGCAGTAATAGCCAAAAACAACTATTTTGAAGGTCAAATCTAAATGATTTCTTTATTTCTGGTTTAAAATATGTCAGATGGGTACTCAAATTACGCGGATTGATCAGACGAACAAGTTGACGCAAACAGAATTCAGATTGACCAAGGGTATAGCAGTAATAGCCAAAAACAACTATTTTGAAGGTTAAATCTAAATAATTTCTTTATTTCTAGTTTAACATATGTCAAGTGGGTACTAAAATTACGCGGATTGATCAGACGAACAAGTCTGTGCAAACAGAATTCAGATCCGACCAAGGGTATAGCAGTAATAGCCAAAAACAACGATTTTTGAAGGTCAAATCTAAATAATTTCTTTATTTCTGGTTTAACATATGCCAAGTGGGTACTCAGATTACACTGGTTTAAATCATAGCAACTGTTATAATTATATAGCGTTGAGCAAACATTATTGAAGTTTTCAGTTACGGAGCTGAGGTCTTGACGGTCTAAGAGCTAAACCCTAACTAACACATGTAAACTAGTTATTGTGCGATGTAAAACTTGGTGGGGGGACTGGTATGGTGGGGGGACTGGTGTGGTGGGGGAAGAGCCGAGTACCTAACCTACACGCAGACGCTATATCACTATATGCCCAGCTCTTGCGCGGTACACATGGATTCACAAATACAAGACAATAATGTTTCTTACACATCTTCATCTTTTAATATTTACCAAGCTGGCACTAATGAAACGACTGATCAAATACAAGTACAAGAAGTGTCTACCACAACATCCTCTGATGCAGAAGCAATTACGTTATCCTTGGTGGGTTTTAACTAATGGATATTTTATTCGAATTCCCCCGCACCAGTTGCCATCTGCCCCGCGCCATCTGCCCCGCGCCAGCTGCTTTGTAACCATCTGCCACGCTCCATCTGCCCCGCATCCTACACTTTTACCCCCACCATTGTATTTGATACCAGAACGCTAGCTATCGAATAGTCAGTACACCTCCGGATCTCGACCGGTGAACATCGAGCTCTCCGAGACGCTCTTCACAAAATAATAATATCATGTCACACGAGATCTGATAGATGTTTCCACTTCATTGCCTATCTGTAGTTGGGTGGTGTTTTGAGGTCTGCTGTTATCTTTAGCGATTAATAATAAATCTGTATGATTTCTGCGCTCATTTCGTAATATGCGTAAGTATACGCATTATATTGAATGTAATTATCAAATAAAACCTGTGAGATTTTTTAAAAACATCCTCAGGATGACCCTGAACTTGGCCTATCTCACCGTTATATGGTCTACACTATTATATATGCTACAATAATAAGGGTTTTTCTCCAAACCCTCTTCTTCTTGCTCTATTGTAGCGTTTCTGAATTACTGTAAGTCACCTAAAAAATCCAGTTGTAACAGGTTAAAATACAGCTCTGTGATTGGTCGGAATAAGCTCGCTCCCCATTGGTCGTATTAGGCGTTCTGATCGCTGATTGGTTGTTGGTGCCTATATATACCGATGCAGACAGCCTTCCACATTCATTCTGTTCCAGACTTTTGTGTTGGTCAGAGGTCCTTGCGCTGCTTCATTCTCTGCTATTGTGGTAAGTGAGTTGTGATAGTATTGTGCAATTATTACAGTAAGTGCTACTATAATTTTTCGTTAGTATTTAACGCGTATTATATTTGGTGTATCAGGTCTAAACTCAATTTTATTGTATAACATAACCCTACTTTTATATCTTAACCTCACTTTTGAGAGTCAAACATATAGTTCTATTTCATAGTCTCACTCTTTTAGTCAGACATAACCTCACTTCAATATTTTTAATTATTATTTTATCTGGCCTATCGTCGTATTTACTCAAGTTTCTCTTTGGGTTCACATAACCTTACTTTTGCTTAACATAACCTCACTTTATTGTTTTAATTTATATTTAACTTTTAGTTTGATTCAACTAGTAAAATGGCTAAAGTTGTTCAACCCGTTGAAGTACTTAGTGACGAGCAGGTTTATGTTAAAAAGTTTAGATTGTACGGAACGAAAACTATTTTCAAATTTTCTAACCCTCCTCCTGATACTAGTGAGATAGATTGGCTCAGACAAGGTTTTGCCAAGATTGTAAATGAGATGAAAGGACAAGCCCACGAAAATGATCAGCTCGGGTTCACTTTGCAGAGTCGTAACCTAAAAAGTAGAGATCCGGGGTATGTCGCATTTCGACCCGCTGGTGAAATTGATGAAGATATCCTTTGGCAAATTTTTGGAGGGATCATACAGTCAAATTCTGAATCCGTCAAGTCCACTGACACTTTTAAAGTAGAATGTACTCGAGTTAATCTCCCTGTAGGTTCTGGGAGGGTACGACCTGGTATCTTTAACACGTTTGACGAGGAGTGCAAAGCAAGGAAGGGTATCGTAGTTATTAAAAATAAAGACAACTTGTGTCTCCCCAAGGCCTTGGTTGTAGGTATCGCTCATACATCAAAGGATCCTCAGTACAAGTCAATTAGGCAAGATGATAAAAAAAGGCAAACCGTGAGGGCTCAGGAACTTATTCGACGGGCTAGAGTAGAGATGCCCGAGGATGGTGCGGGAATCCCAGAACTTGAGAAGTTTCAAGACTTGTTGAAAGATTTCAAAATAACCGTGTTCAATTATGATAATAAAGGCCGGGACGTTCATTTTGAGGGCAGTGTTGAAAATTCTAAATTCAAGATCAACCTGTTGTTTTACAACGGGCACTATAACGTAATAACTAGTTTGACTGCTGCTTTCGTTTGTAAATATTTTTGTGAAGTTTGCCATGTTCCCTATGATCACAAAGGTGTGCACAGATGTTCAAGCATCTGTTCTCAGTGTCAGACCATCTCGCCTCCCTGCAAAGAGGAGCATGGAGGAATAGTTTGTTCAAAATGTAATATGACTTTGAGAAATCAACAGTGTTTCACTGCTCACCAAGTCGATAAATGTAAAGTTGTCAAAAAGTGTCTTGATTGCGGTAAATTAGTTTGGATTAGAGACAGATCCACGCCCCACAAGTGTGGAGAAGTCTATTGTAAACCTTGCGGATCTTTCCAAGATCCAAATCACAAATGTTTCATACAGCGGAACGATGGTAAGCCTAAACCAAAGGACTACCTTTTCATTTTCTTTGATCTGGAGACTCGCCAAGACGAGTCTCTCCCCTCTGATCCCGAACAAAAAGTACATAAAGTAAACTTGTGTGTTTCCCAGCAGTTTTGCTACCAGTGTATCGAAACAGAATTTTGCAGGGTTTGTAAAAACCGTACGAGAGTCTTCAACTCTGACCCTGTTAAAGATTTCATGGAATACGTCATGGAAGTCCGAAAAGGTTTTAAAGATGTCTGTGTAATTGCCCACAACGGTCAGGGCTTTGATTTCCAATTTTTGTTAAAGTATGTTCTTGAAAAAACTAAATTCACACCCGATCTGGTCATGAAGGGTTGCAAAATTATTCTCATGGAAATTGACAACGTTAGATTTGTGGACTCACTTAACTATTTCCCCATGGCCCTCGCTGCGCTCCCTATTTGATCTGCCTCCGGAGAGAAAGAAGGGTTACTTTCCTCACTTGTTCAACACTCTGGCGAACCAAAATTATGTAGGCCCTATCCCCGATAAACAGTACTATTGCCCAGAGTCAATGTTTAAAAAGTCCAATAAGGCCTTTAAAATCTGGTACCATGAAAGAGTAGCGGAAAACTATGTATTTGATTTTCAAAAGGAAATGTTGGAGTATTGCATCTCTGATGTGGAGATCTTGGCCCAAGCTTGCCTTAAGTTCAGATCGATATTCCTCCAAGAGTGTAATGTTGATCCTTTCCTAGAGGCTGTAACGATCGCTAGTGCTTGCAACTTGGCCTTCCGCCGCAACTTTTTGAAACCAAACACGATCGGTCTCATCCCAAAGAACGGCTTCCGTTTAGTGGATAACCAGTCAGCTATCGCCATTCAGTGGCTGAGCTGAGAAGAAGAGAAACGTGGAGTAAGGATCGAGCATGCGGGGAGGGCTAAGAAGTAAAGATTAACAAACTGAAAGTAGATGGGTTTGACAGGGAAAACATCTACGAGTTTCATGGATGCTACTGGCATGGATGCCCCAATTGCTTCCCGTTCAATCGAGAGGCTCCTCTGAAGGAGGATCCCTCAGACTCACTTCACTTAAGATACGAGAGAACTAAGGCCAAAATCGCTAAGTTTAATGACTACGAAGTAGTCGAGATGTGGGAGTGTGAGTTTAGGAAATTAAAAAAAGAAAAAAACTCAAACACTTGGACTCTCTCCCCATATTGAACACACTCCCACTAGACCCAAGACAGGCTTTCTTTGGGGGCAGAACGGGTAACTCTAAGACTTACCATAAATGCGTCGAAGGAGAAACGATCCAATATGTGGACGTTTGCTCGCTCTACCCGTATGTGTGTAAGTACGGAAAGTATCCCCTAGGTCATCCCACCATTCATGTAGGAGACAGAGAGTGCAGACAGAGAGGTCTCCAAGTAGATGGTTTATTGAAATGCAAAGTCCTACCACCATGGGATCTCTATCACCCAGTACTCCCAGCAAGGATGAATAATAAATTAATGTTTGCCCTCTGTAAAACATGTGGTGAAAACCAAAACCAAGAAGACTGTGAACACGAAAGCGAAGAAAGAGCCCTGGTAGGAACTTGGACAATGGATGAGGTGCGGAAAGCGGTAGAGAAAGGCTATGTCATCCTCGATATGTATGAATTATGGGAATATGAAATGGCCACATATGAGAAAGGGGGACTCTTTACAGATTCCATCAATAAATTCCTGAAAATGAAACAAGAAGCGTCCGGCTACCCAGAATGGTGTAAGACTCAGAATAATAAAGACCGGTACGTGCGGAACTACTTCACGCATGAAGGAATCAGGCTGGACCCCGCCAAGATTGCTGAAAATGAAGGTTTGAGATCAATGGCTAAACTCATGCTAAATTCATTTTGGGGTAAATTTGGACAGCGGGAGAACCAGACAAAGGCCACGATAGTCAGAGACCCCAAAACACTGTTCGGGATGATGACAAGACCCTATATAATAGTGAATAGAATACAGATAGTAAACGAAGAGGTAGTGATAGTGAGCTGGGAGTACCTGGAGGAAGTCGGCGAGCCCTTAAGAAACGTGAATGTTGTCATAGCGGCCTATACTACTGCTCAAGCTAGGCTGAAACTGTATGAATATCTGTAGGCCCTGGGTACACAAGTCTTGTACTACGATACAGACTCAACCCTCTATATTTATAAGGGAGGTTTGTACAGGGTCCCTACGGGGGATTACCTCGGGGAAATGACCGACGAGCTGGTTAAATACGGACCTGGATCTTTCATCGTTGAATTCGTTTCTGGGGGGCCTAAAACGTACGAATATCTTGTCTGGTCAACCAACAAACAAACACTAAAATCTCTTTACAAAATCAAGGGCCTCACCCTCAATTCTAAGACCTCCAAAACACTTATCTTTGAAAAACTAAAAGAAATGGTTCTTAGTGAGTCAGCTGAAAGCATAGAAATTAAGGAATCTAGAATCAGGAGGAAGAAAGACCGCGATATTGTAACTGTGAATGAATCCAAACTTTTCAAAATTACTGGACCAAAAAGAAAGCTCGAGGGTGAGTACGACACACTACCCTATGGTTATAAAATCCAAAAACTTGAGTAAACACTACTGGTAGTATTGGGAACGATTCGTCCCCTTTGTAAAAAAAACATGGTCACGTGGCCTGATTTCAGGTTTTAACTTGGATGATATAACCTCCAGCTCTGTCTCAGCCACTTTGGTCGCTGATCCTGCCCTAAATTGCTCTAATCTGTACTACTGCACAATACTTAAAATAAATGGCTCACTTGACTTCATGAACAGTTCAATTGTAAATATAATTGAGCATGTCTTGGACATTGTAAAAGTTCCCACTGTATGTATGTCGGTGTGTGTGTGTGTTTGTGTGTGTGTGTGTGAATGAAGGTCAATGGCGTGGGGGACGAAAAGCCCCGTAAACCTGAATGTAAATTGAAGGGTCTTGCACGTTGAGGCGTCTAGGTAAGTCCTTGGCTACTCCTTGGAAGGACCTAGAGTGAATGGTGTACTCAAGTAATTCCTTGAATCCGTACGGTGGGACTTGTAAAAGTAAAAAATGAACGGAGGAGACAATTAGCTTGTTTTTTTTGGAAGGTCTCCACGGGTCATGGCGGTGGAGGGGCTATAGCTTTTTTATCTAAAAATACTCTATCCTTTGTTTGCTAAAAAGGGAGAGGACATTAGTTCGTACTGGGCATCAACCAGGTAATCTGGATGGCCTACGTATGGAATAATGTTTAACCTGGGTGCATATGCACGGGATGGTCTCAAACCCCACCCAAGCAAACAGACACTTAGTATACGGGGTTAACGGCTATGAACACCGGGTTTCTAAGCGATAGCTATGATGGAATGGATGTCTGATAAGCTCTTTAGCGGACAAATTATTTTCTTTGCTATACTGGAACAGTGCGTTGTTCTTGTTTATTCCAACAATAATAGCTGTTAACTGCTGTATTTTATTGTGTGTTTGAAAAATAAAGACTGCTAACAAATGGAACAAGGGGTTTCGCACACCCTGTATAACGAAAATCCTAGTCTGTAAAAGGGCGCTGTCCCACCTTGTTTGCTGAAGTTAGCCCTAGTTGGCCTCGCTGCAACATAGTAACTGTTATAATTATACAACGTTGAGCAAACATAATTGAAGTTTTCAGTTACGGAGCTAAGGTCTTGACAGTCTAAGAGCTAAATCCTAACTAACACATGTAAACTATTATTATTGTGCGATGTAAAACTTGGTGGGGGGACTGGTATGGTGGGGGGACTGGTGTGGTGGGGGAAGAGCCGAGTACCTAACCTATGCGCAAACGCTACACCACTATATGTCCAGCTCTTGCGCGGTCCACATGGATTCACAAATACAAGACAATAATGTTTCTTCCACATCTGTCTCTTATAATGTTGAACATAATGACACTGATCAAAATATATCTGGTGAAATACAAGTACATGAAGTTTCTACAACAACACCATCTGATACAGAAGCAATGATGTCATCCTTGATGGACGTTTTATTAAACAATAATGGAATAAGGTGGTAAATGAATTCAAGAATTACCATCTGCCTCGCACCATCTGCCTCGCGCCATCTGCCCCGCGCCACCTGCCCGCGCCATCTGCCTCGTATCCTACACTTTTACCCCCACCATTTTATTTGATATCAGAACGCTAGCTAGCGAAAAGTCAGTACACCTCCGGCTCTCGACCGGTGAACATCGAGCTCTCCAAAACGCTCTTCACAAAATAACAATGTCATTTCACTCAAGATCTGATAGATGTTTCCATTTCATTGCCGTCAGGTATTATTTCCACATGACGGTAATGAAATGGAAACACCTATCAGAACAGATTGGTGTCGAAAAAACAACAACATCGAAGACAACGAACAACGGGGAACTATTGTAAACATGAATTATTGTAAATAAAATAAAGTAATATTTGTAATAGTAATACCTCGCACTCGTATCATTCGATTGTTTCATTCGATTGTTTTCATTTGATATTTTATATCAATTATACTATCGAATCACAATTCGAATTTTACGAGTGCGAGGTAGATTTTTTAAAACACCCTCCCCGTGACTTTGACCTTTAAACTTTTCCTCATTACGTCACAAAACCGCCTACGTCACTGGCTCAGCCTCAGATGACGTATATATTCACTCAGCCCATGCAGTCACGTGACGTGTGACGTCACTTTTTAATATATCCTAGATTATATTTATATATTGGTGTAGCTGTAAAGTATATGTATAATATTGTATATACATTGCCATATGATAGTATCAATCGCATAGAGTATATAATAGTCGAACCATGGAACATATATACATATAATTTACAGTATATAATATATATATATATAATGGTGTATATGTAAAATAATTTATCATAGAGCATAGGTTGCCAGAACTGAGCAAAATGAGTTAAAATTTTAAAAAGTGAGGTTAGGAAATTTGGCGGGAAATAAAGTGCCATGGGCGCCGCCATCTTGGAATGACGTCACTACAAAATGCTGGCTTCTGATTGGCTTGCTATAGTGGGGCGTATCCTACTATGGACACTGATTACCTTCTGTGCACGTGTGATTGAGGATTACGCTCTCCTACTTATCTGCCGGTCATTAGCACATGTTAATGACGTCAGGCAAACTGTGTAAGCTGATAACGTGGAACAGCTAATTAATTCGTTACACATAACTTTTTATCATAAATATATGAAGGATATTTTCACTAGGTATTTACCGTTTATGTAATTATCGTCGACTTATTATAATTATAATATAACCGTGCATCTCTACACGGTAAAATTGTCCATACAGTTCAACACCTTTTATGGGTTACTATTGGCAAATACGTAGGTTAATTGTATTTTTGGGAGAGAGACAAGTTTGCAAAGCCAATGTGACTACTACTCACGCACATGTATACTAAAATTAAATGATAACTCTTTTTTTTACGTAGGAGGAACGCTTAATGCGCGAACCCAAAGGAACAGTGTGGGACTCCCTCTTACGAGGTATACTCACTGAACCTCCTACGGAGCCGCGGGGAAAAACCAGGCCGGAACCCTTATCGGACAACTTCGGCACAGGCCCGCGTGTCTTGTGCCCAGACGGGTCACGTCACCGTTTCGGGAAACTTAGAGGTCACCTAAGCATCCCTCGTCTCGCTTTCCCCGAAGAACTGATTGCACGAAGAGCGCAACCGCTCTCCAGGAGTCTTCATTTCGAAGCATCGCCCCCACCACGACATCCGGGGACAGATCGCCGACAGCAGAGACGAGCCTCCTCCTGTCTTCAGCGAAACGACTGCACCGGAAGAAAGTATGATGAGCATCATCCACCTCCTCCGGGCAGTAACTACACTGAGGTGACCACACCTTCCCCATGCGGTAAAGGTATTCCCTGAAGTACCCGTGGCCCGTCAGGAATTGACACAAGAAAAAGTCAATTTCCCCAAATGCACGGCTCAACCACGGGCTTATGTCTCTGATGAGACGAAACGTCCATTGCCCTTCCAGTCCACTGTTCCACCGCTCTTGCCAAACTCGCAGAGTTTCGAGTCTGGCTTCCACAGCAGCTTGGTCTCTTCCGAGATCAGGGGCACGGCGAAAGATGTTCTGCCTCTCAGCGGCGATCAGATCAAGGGGATACACTCCAGCCACAACCATTACAGCCAGTCCAGACACAGTGCGATACGCACAGGCAACCCTAAGAGCCGCCCTGCGCTGAACGGATAGAATTCTCTTGCTGTGTTTTTTGACTCTCATGGCACCCGCCCACACTTCTGCACCGTACAGGAGAGTGGCGTTGACGGTGGACATGAGAAGTCGCCTCTTGCTAGACCTCGGGCCTCCGACGTTCCCCATCAATCTGCTGAGTGACAGAAAAACCCTCGTCGCCTTGTTACAAACCGCCTGGATGTGCTCCCACAATGTGAGGCGGCGGTCGAGCACCACTCCCAGATACTTCGCCGCAGTCTTCGTCTGGACCTCCACGTCACCAACAGTCATAGGGATTACTGTTTGGATTCTCCGTCGCGTGAGCATGACGATCTTGGTCTTGGCGACTGCCAGCTCAAGTCCATGACCGCTCATCCATCTGTTGACCCGAAACATCACCTGGTTGAGGCAAAGCTGGGCCACCTCCGGATTCCGAGCCGTGATGACTGCGGCTACATCGTCTGCGTAGCCCACGAGATAGACTTGTGGTGGCATCTCGAGGCGAAGCACTCCGTCATATGCCACGTTCCAAAGGTCAGGGCCAAGGATCGACCCTTGCGCCACGCCGGCTGTGACCACTTTGGAACGGACCCCTGCTTCTGTGCTATATAGTAGCACAGAAGCCTATATAGCCTGATGGCAGGCCGTGTCAGCCTGCTGGACGGCGCCCAGGACTTCAGCCACGGCTTTCAACTCTTTTTAATCTTCATAGAAAATAAATTAATAAGCATTATTTTTGTTTTAAATGCACAAGTCTATGCGGGACTTAAATCAAAAGTAATACAGTACTAACACGTATGAATTTTACCTTCTTTGTAAATTGAAATTTAACTTTTACATTTGTTATTCTGATTAAAAAATTAAAAATAATACTTTGCTCTAAGATAATTTTCTTTTGCAAGATTTCATAGATTGGAATGATATACGTTTCTCGTATTATTCAGAAATATACATATTACGTTGATAGACTGATAGGATATTGCATTCACCTTCGTATAAAGTTTTTTTGTTGTTGCTTTTTTACGGTAGTGTGATAACAAAATGAAGTAGTTATTTTAATTGCATTGATATACTTAGCGATTGATCAGTTAAGTACTACTTGAAATATCATTTATTACATTTTATAATAGTAAATTAAATAACAATATTTGCAAAAAAATTGTTTGCATGTGGCAGATTTACTGCCTAGGAATTTCATTTTTAGATTAAATGTGTTTTGTTTGATCAAAAGACATCGACAAATGGGCTCCATCTGTTACAGAATATAAACATTAAACAATCATGCGAGACAGATAAAATACACATTTTTAACTGTGTTTGGACGAGTATTTTACTGTACTGCTAAATGGAAGGTAATTTTTAAAAACTGGGAAAATTGGGACTCAAATACTGTTCATTTGATAGTCTTAAGTAAATTTATAATATTAATGAGCCGTCTGTCATGAAGTCAGGGATGCTGTAAACCACTTATCTGAAAAAAGGATATTATAATTTTTTCAGAATTTTAAATGGCTCTGCTTTAGGAATTTTAGAAGAATCAAGAATCAAGATAGTTTATCGTCATAAAACTACATATATAGCAGGACGATCGAAAAACTGGTATCCAGTAACAAAAGATTTAAAATAAAATATACTACAATTCTAAATAAAAATTAGCGTTGTCAGCAAAATACTGCTGGACGCTGTAATACTATTTATAAACAAAATAATTACCTAAGCCTGCCTCTAAACCCTTTAACATCTGCCTCTGATTCTAGCTCTAATGGTAGTGAATTGAACAGTTTTATAAAGGTGAAGTATGAGGTTTTTTCAAAAGAAGCAGTCTTGTGATGGGGAATGGTTAGTGTGGATGAAGCATGCGTGAGATTATTGTGCCTGATGTTCTGGAAATGAAATAATTGTTTGTTATTAATATATACCGTTGAATAAGTGTATCAAATTGTAAACAAGATTATTTTGGAAGAAAGCATTATGCAGGACAGGGACTAGATTGAAAATAGTTAAACTCACAGACACCTTTTAAATATATTTCAGTTCATCAATGTAATAACGTATAAAGTATTACACGTCCAAGGATCAGCCATGTGATGTAGTTAGATTTCCTGTGTAATTCAAGAAAGGCTGATAACTATCGCTACTCTGTTTAAATTCTTTACCTAAACAATAACCATTGAAATCAGTCACTATCATCCCCAGTGCATCCTTAATTGCTTTCTGAACCGACTGTTTTATCAGTGTGTTAAATACATTTGAGACATAGTTAACAATCTTAGTCGATACAGGATCTGAAAGTTTTACATCAAAATTTCCTACATTAAATACCACTTCTGTAATGTCTAAGTAGCAAAATGAGTCTTTAAAAAGTATATTCAATCTCACATAACTCTCTCTTAGGTTTGCGACAGCATCACCTTTGCTCAAAGTAACGAATGCAGCCTTGATAATGTACTTCGAAAACTTAACGTTTAGGTCTTTGAAGTGAATATTCACTATCGCCTCCACCTGACCCGACGGTTTCACTGTAACTATGACGTCACCGGATCTGTTGATTTCAAAAATCAGGCCGTTGAGCTGTCCCTGCTCTAGAATGAGATGTCCCAAGGGAAACTTATAATCGGTGTTGGGTAAATCGACACCATCGTATTTTTGCGCTATCGTAAATTTCAATTGTGGCAGAAGGAAGTCTGCCACACTGTTACGTAGAGTCTGGTCACATTGCTGAAGACTAGGAGTCGCAAACAACGACGTCCCAAAAAATAGTATAAATATAACTGAAGTCATGTTAGTTTTTGATCTACACCGAAACGTGAATACAAATATGTGTGCGTGTTGAAGGAAAATCTGTTAATGCCACCCACGTATATGTTATCAGCTACAAATTACAATAGTCATTGTTTGTTGAAGCTTAACTGAGATACCGGTACGGTTAAAATTTACTACCAATAAAATTGCATTTCTATTAATTTTTAATTAGTTAAGACATTTATAACAGTCTTGGATCAGTGATTTATGCCAACAATAGCAAATGGGAATAGCTTATTAAGTTTTAGTTTTGATATATTAAATGCATTAAAATACATAAGAACTCGTCCTTTTGATGGTGGTTATATCTGTGTAGACGTGAAAATGACATGACAGGAAAGGAACTAAACAATAGTACATTATAAACATAAACACACATAAACTCACCAGCTAATATGTTTTGAATTCATCGTTTAACATGCAACCTTATTGGTGTTCTATGTGGAACATTGATTGAGTTCATGCTTCCTTAATATACAAAACCATTTATAAGTAAGAGAAGTTTTTTGCTTGAATAATGCTATATATAGTGTACCATTCAGCACCTGAACGACTTTGTAGGTCCTTGAACTGGCAACCTTAAGAATACACAGCCTGCACAGTTTTCTTAAATACTAAATTCCACTTAAAGATTTAAACAAATGACAAATTGCTTGGGAAAATTATTTAACATGTCATTGTAAGAAATGTTAAAGAATGGAAAGAAAAAAATACCAGATTTTTTTAAAATTATTTCCCAAGTTTTTCACGAAAGTGAAATTTTGTGATCATTTGATCTAATTTTAACCTCTCTAATACTATTCGTATACATTTTCTTATACCTCTTAAAAATAGTTTTATCATTTATTGTTTTACTGATTTTCCACTTATCAAATGGAAATAACAAATACCTGCACATTGTTTCTATTACAGGTAATAACCACTTTTGGAACCTAGTTTCTCCTTCTTACTGTTAGGTTTCATATTATTTACAATAGGACAAATAACTTTGAAATTATAAGCTTTATATTACTAAACAAAATTGTGGTAAAGTTATATTTACATTAAAAGTAATATATAAGGCAGACCAGACAGCAAAACTATTTTTTCAACGTTTTCAAACGTTTGATTGCAGAGATCAAACACCTGTATCATCAGACTGCAGGTCCAAGAGCTAGTCAATGAGCAGCTAAACAAATGTTGGTGATTATTGCTAACATGACATCGAGGCAAACAAACTTTCTGGTAGGTTTGTCATTTGTAAAATTTAAATCGAAAGATCTAAGCAAATCTACAAAGTACTTCCTGTTTACATATTTAAAAGATTTAGGTTCTTGAAATGACAATCTTGTGTTTGGTATACTGACAAAATTACAAAGTCATAATCTTTGAGGCTAATAGCACACACTTCAAGTAAGTAGTCAAAACTAAAATTTGACAAGCCAATCGCCTTGTATCTTGAACATTCATTTACAAGATTTTAGTACCTCCATGTATCAAAGGAAGTTTCCGACAATATCGAGCTGCTAAACTAAAATTTTCAGGGACATAAAAATTAATTTCTTCATCACATAACCAATTTTCACTTATACACAAGGTTGGCAGAAGTTTTCTCAAGAATAATTTCAAGATTATTCAATCATTTCCTAAGTGAGTAGATATTTTAAGAAATTATTGAAATTTCGTCGCCCTTTAATGAGGACTGATGTTTATTTGTAGGTTTACAGATAAGAGTTTCCTTTATACAAGTTTACACTTTGAAAATTAAAGTTTTCCTGAAACTTGTTTATTTTCCTTGAAAAATAGCTTGTTTTAATATTTCAAAACTGCTATCTCAACAATTATTATTTTCTAATTATTCCACAAAGTTCTTAAAACTATCTTCGGAGTCTTTCTTCTCAACTATACCCTTCACTTCTTACTCTTTATATGGACTGCAGGCAGGTTCGGACGAACCATTCATGTCATCCCTGCTAAACATGGTGTGTGTGCTTCGAAACGTTGTTCGAACTTCAGGCTGAATTTTGTGTTTTGGTACTTTTGGGGTTCGTGGTATCAATAGAGGAGTTTACTCGTCTAACATTTTCAGGTTGTCAGGAAACTGTTTATAGGAGAATGCCTCTTTGATGGTCCATTTTCGGTGTTGATGAACCTCGTATGGTTAAGTTGGTACCCCTCCCTCTCTCTTTTAAGAGCACGCATTGTGTCTCTTCAAGCGACAGTGAAGTAAAGCAAGAGCAAGAGCAAAAGCAAAAGAGCAACAGTCGTCAGTTGAACATGCTAGGTTTTTGTAGTTTTCAACAATCGTGACTACCACAAGGCACTGCCTCTCACACCTACTTCGAACGCATGTAAGTATACGAGACCACGCGGCAGTGCCAGGAAGAGCGTAGGGCGAAAGGGATTCACACCCAGAGCGTTGGGTGCAACGTAGACCCAGAAGGGAAACTCTCGTTGCAGTAAATTTCGTTATAACTCTCGTTGCACAGTCTGTTTAAAAAACATTTAAACTGTGTACTTATTCGGCCATGCAGAGCAAGGAGGCATAACTTTCCCCACCAGAGGGGATATTTATCATTAAAAAAACACGTATAGCTGAAGGGCTTGGGGCCGCCGGAGGGATAGACTTCGGAGCCAGTCATCTGCAGCCCGGATGAAGAAGTCACCATAGTCCCTACTGGGCCGGAAGTGCAGAGGGTCACTGGCGGCCTCGAGGAAGGTCCGAAGAATGCGCCAAGAATACTGGTTTCCGGCTGATCGGTCTGGCTGGACCTCCCAAGTATGATCTTGCATCGCCGTGAATATAGACTGGGAGAGCTTGCTGCAAACCAATCCACATGAACTCCAGAGTCCACTCCGACATGGGAAAGAACCGTTGGGTGCTTAAAGCATGCCTGTGGGATGGCCTTCCCAAAACTGGGGTTGAAGTCCACCCATAGTTGGGCTAGGGCATCAGAACTAACACCCAGAAGATCGATATGCAGGGTCAGCTCGTCCACTGAACCCGTCTGATTGCCGACAGAAGAGGAAGGAACCGGTGGAGGCGTTGTTGAGCCAGTCGGAGTCACAAACACGGGACGACCGGAGTGGCCGCATCAGTAACCCCTTGTGGCAGACCGTGGGATCTCAGCCGCAGCCCGTTGGCGGTGTTTGAAGTGCATGCAAAACAAAAGATACAGCACGTTCAAGTTGTTATGGTATACCCCACACGCTTCTCCCATCACAAATGTAATTTAAATTGGATTTGGTATATTAGTATACGGATTAAAAACCTCTCCTTTTACGGTCCCCTTTAATCCTGCCACTTGTCTCATATATAACTCGTACGGAAAAAATTACTTGTTTATATTTGAATTTATATTGACAAAACATAGTATGAAGCGTTTTCTGTTTGTGGTCTGTTTAAATTTGTAAAAATAAATTTTATGTTGTCAAGTTATATCTAACCTGTGGACTTAGCTCTTAAAGAGTTGTTATAAAGAATAAACAAAATATTACACCTTGATTTTTATTTATATATTTTTCTACAAAACTCGGCAAATTACTTTATTTAGTAGTACAATACTCAAACCTCTATTACTACCATTGTTTTAACCTATACATCGATGACTACGCAGATTTGCTCCAATGGGATAATCTAGATAAAAATAGTTAAACTTTGTGTAAGCTATTTAAAGATAAAAGGAAAATTGCTTTAATAGTTATGCTAACATACCTGTGTTTGAGAGGGCCTACTTTACCTGCAAGTTTTTTTTTCTATCACTATGGTTGCTCTTGTAAAAAATATCATATAAGGTATGTTGTTGTCTATAACAAATATCTAACCATAAAGTGTAGGTTGATGACTTATAAATGTTTAAGATATATAAAATATTTATTTCAGTTCAAGGGATAAGATTGTACGTACAACACAAACAACATTAATTTGTGAACTGTAAAAGCAGGATTAAATTATAGTTTGTTGAGAATAGCTAAACATTTGAAAACTATTCAAATGAAAGGAAGATCGTCTCTTTCCTTTGATGAAAACTAACGATTCACACTGATAAGCCTAAAAATGTAACAATATAAATAAATTGAAAATTAAATTTTAAGAAGATGGCTGGAGAATTCTGAACTAATACCTGCCATTTGATTACCACACCCAGAAAGTTGTAGCTGCCACTACAATAATATCTTAAAATAAATAAATGTATAATCACCTAATGTTTTGCTTTCAAATAGCAAGATTGGTGCTTTATGTATGTTAAATTATGTAATCTAAAATTTTTGGTTGCTTCTAATTTTAGTTCCGTAGCCATACTACAGTTATTGAACATTTTATTTTATCAAAGTTTAAAAAAAATTAAAATTGAACTTCAGGTATTGCAACTTGGTAAATATCTATGTTATTTCCACCATTCAGCAATTTCTGTGGGACTGGCTTATTTGAACTTGACATTGAACATTTCAACCTCTTTGGAATGACATAGTTTTTTAAACTAAAATTTGTTAGTCAAGAAATTAATAAAAATAATCAATTACAGTTATAGTTAATTTTCATTTGCATTACCAACAATTGTTTAAATAATTGATTTACATAGTAGAAGGTAAAATAAGCACAACAAAGACAGATGAAGAAATATTTTTATTTGTTTGAGAGAATATGGATACATACTTAATTAAAATCAACAAGATATGTATGACTTTGACCGTATAACAAATGATTTTTAGCTTGTTCAAAAGCTGAATATAACACTAGAAATCTTGCACATAAAATCACAATACAAAATGTGTAATATACAACAAATTGTTGTTAACAATATGTGTATGAAGTTAGTATTAAATGTTGTATATGCAATCGTAATATACATAAAATTGAATAATAAAGTAATTTAATGTTAGGTGATGGGTTTTTTCAACTTAGACTATTACTTTATTGTGTTTTGTTCTCACCTATAAACACTGGAATATTTTCGTCAAATCCCCGTGTTTTAAACACACACAACAAAGCACAGCACAGCACAGTGCACATTCTTTATCCATGTTGAACTTTTTGAACAATGAAATGAAACATGAGTCTAAAACTTATAAGTAATTACAACGGCAATGTCGGTAATAACAGAAGAAGTAATTGCCACAGAAGTAGTAAGGGCCCGCGCTTGAGGCCCAACATAGGGTCTTATGGAGAATAGAATAACATGGACTCTTATGGAGAATAGAATAACATTGACTCTTATGGAGAATAGAATAACATGGGCTCTTATGAGGAATGGAATTAGGGTGTAATTGCCTCCCTCTGTGGCTCTTTTGCTACCCTCTGTGGTTGATTATCTAACCCTCTGTGGTTAATTATCTGACCCTCTGTGTTTAATTATCTACCATTTTTTGTAATTGTTTAACCCTCGCGTCCTTCTGTCTCCTCCACTTCCTTCTGCGTATCTAACTGCAGCTCCTGTTATCTCAGTGTACTGTAGCTGGCGGGTGTAACATTTTAAGTAACCCTGTTGGCTGGCATGTTAATCCGCGTTCTGCTCAAGGCTTGACACACCCACTACAATTTCGCACTACTATCGCCTCCAGGCCTGTCACCCAGACGGCATTCACTACCTGTCCCCAGCCGCTACCATTGCCCTGTCGCTACCTCCTGTAACAAATAAATATATTGCATCAGCCACCTCCCCACCACTTTCTATTATATCGCGCGCTTTCTCTCTCTCTCTTTGCTCCCTGCTCCCCTTGCGATCGGACGTGTTTATGCGTTGCTCCGCACTTGACGAAGATAACCCTACTTTTCCTAACCCCACTTTCGAGTGTTCCCACGCGGGTGTTTTGTTCGTGTTTGACTTGTCTGTGTCAAGTGCGTTTTATGACTTGCAAGTGTACAGTAACATCAGTTTACTGTTTGACTTGGCTACAGTAATGTTAAGTCTTACGTGCTGACTAACCTCACCTCCAGTAACCTTTGAGAGTTACCATAACCTCACTTCCTTGTGTCAAGGGCTGTATCATACTTGTGTGTGTTGACTGACAGTAATATCACTTTCTGTCCTTGTTCTTTATTAAGTAACCTCACCATCTTGTTTTATTAAGTAACCTCACCATCTTGTTTTACTTGGTAGTGCTGTGTTTGTATGTGTTGGCTAACATAACAGTAACCTCAGTTTCTTGTTTGATTTGACTATAGTAGTGCTGTGCTTTGTATTTCATTGTTTGACTTGGCAAGAATAGTATTTGTATGTGTTGACTAACATATCGTCGCTCCCAGTAACCACAGTTTCTTGTGTCAAGAGTAGTGTTGTGTTTGTATGTGTTGGCTAACCTAACCCCACCCAGTAAACTCAGTTTCTTGTTTGACCTGGCTAGAGTAGTGTTTTGCGTTGTATTTAATTGTTTGATTTGACTATAGTAGTGTTGTGTGTTGTATGTGCTGAGTAACATAACAGTAATCTCACGTTATCATGTACTTGTCTTGTTCATCTCTGACTTATCTATGTTAAGAGCGTTTTATGACTTGCTAGTGTACAGTAACATCAGTTTTGAGAGTTAACATAAACCTCACTTCCTTGTTTAAAGAGTAGTGTCGTGTGATTTTTTGCGTTATTTGAATTGCTAAAGTAACCTCACTTTTAACCGTCAAACTTTCCCGTCATAACCTCACTCATTACCCTCCAAAATTTATAACCTTACTGTATTATATTCATTTTCCGTGCATGGTGTACTTCATTTGATTTTTGTGTTGCGTTCGTGTTTATTGTCTTGGCTAGAGTAATGCTGTGTGGTGTATCTATCTAATCTGACTTGGTAGTTTACAGTAAAGAAAGTAAACATACCCTCACTTCCTTGTGGCTAAAGTAGTGTTGTGTTGACTAACATAACCTCACTCTCAGTAACCTGATTTTTTGCCCTGGTTGTTTTGTACGGCAAATTCACCTCAGCAACCTCACTTTCTATTCTTGTTCTTTTATGCAGTTTTGGTTGCAGCAGTTTTTGTATGTACTGACTAACATAACCTCACTTTTCCTAACCTCAATCTTAAGTGTTCCCACGCGGGTGTTTTGTTCGTGTTTGAATTATCTGTGTTAAGTGCGTTGTATGACTTGCTAGCGTACAGTAACTTCACAGTCTCTATTTTACTGGGTAGTGTTGTGTTTGTATGTGCTGAGTAACAGTAATCTCACTTTATATGCTTGTTATTGGTTAGATTAGTGTTTGCTACCTTCATTAGAGTTAACTTTCGATAACTTGTAGTTCTGATTTGACTTGCGTAGTTTATGTGTTAGTGTTTTTCTGACTTGCGTAGTAATACAGAGGTACTGTGCTCTCCTACATACCATATACCTCTTACGACAAGCTCTAGTTCTTCAGTCTGATTCCAGTCATCATACTGACCAGACGTGTTTTGCGCTGCTCTTGCGTAAGTGTTCTATTTCACAGATTATTATTGATTCTGCGTAATTCAGTTGTATCCGTGTGAGCTTGACTCTGGGCGGTGTGTTTGCTCGTTTTAAGTGTTAGCACAGTTTAGCTTGTTTTCAGTATTTAATTATATGTTAAAGGATGGAAGTTTCTAAAAATGACCCTCAAAACCCGGTAAAATTACTTAGTACCGCTCAAACGTATGTTAAAAAATTCAGACTTTACGGGACTAACACTATTTTTAAATTTACTAAACCTCCCAGGGGCATCTCTGAGTTTGATTGGCTAAGAAAAGGTTTTAATCAAATTGTAGAGACATCCAAAGCCGACGCTGAACCTACCGATTATCTCGGGTTTAAATTAAAGTCTATAAATTTAAAAAGTGCAGAACCGGGGTACGTAGATTTGAGGCCTGTCTCAGAAATTACCGGTGATGTCCTTTGGAATATTTTCGGGGGCATAATTCAAAGCAATGCGCAATCTATAACCTCTAGTGACACCTTTAGTGTTGATGTAGCTAGGATTAACGTCCCAGTAGGTAAAGGAAGGGCAAGGCCCGACTTTTACAATACCTTTGATGAAGAGTGTAAAGCGAGACGGGGTATTGTAGTAATTAACAATAAAGACAACCTGTGTCTCCCTCGGGCTTTGGTATTAGGCAAAGCACTTGCAAAAAATGATCCTCAGTATAACGCTGTTCGAAAAGATAAAGGTAAGAGACAAACTTTCAGAGCTAATAAGCTCATAGCAAAAGCCCGTGTAGAAATGCCGGAGGAGGGTGCAGGAATCCCTGAGCTTGAAAAATTCCAGTCCCATCTTAGTAGAGGAGAACCCAGAAAGAGACATACTATTCGGCGCTTTTTTCCCATGTTATTCTTATGGGGATCAGTTTTTGCGCCGACGCCCGATCCCGCCTTACACAAGTTTCCTGTACTAGTACCCTTGCCACACTTACCCCTTCCTCTATATTAAAAAAAAACTTTGGATTCGTCTGCAATTTATCTAATGCATTAATAAATCCCAAATTAACTATTACGGTCGAATTAAAACTGCCAACTTACTGATTTTTGCACCCGCCCTAATTTCCGTTTTGACCCTTGCCATACTTTTCCCCTATATTTTTAAAATTTGCATTCATTTTAACACATCCTTTGCAGAAATCCACGAGTTCTGGCTACTTGGGAACCCGAGCCATTTGACATATAATAAATCACCCTTCCTCCTAATTACCTTCTCTACCAAATACATGTCTTTATATTTAGTCTTTAACAATTCTTCTGTATAAAAACCTCCTTTGATTATATTGTCATTTTCATCTTTCAAAATATAAGTCACAGGCTTTGTTTTCTTAACTTCTGCTATTGTAAAAAGCTCTCCCGTCCAGTTAGGGGTATATCCTTTACTAAATACATGTTTATATTTAGATATCCTTACACTATCCCTCACCTTATATCTTGGCTTTTTAACTTGTACTTTAGATGCTAACCTTTCATGTACATCTTTAGAGTTCTTAGCACTTACTTGGTTAGGCTTCATCCCTATGGATCTATGTACTTTATTATTATATATCCTTATTAACTTTGGAAGTAAATCCAACCACTTGTAACTCCCTTGTGCACTAAACTCTCTATACAACCAATTCTTTAAAGTTCTCTGGAACCTTTCCACAATAGCCGCCTTAGTTGTAGAGTAAGTGTGGTAGTGATTAATATTTAGAATTTTCATTAGTTTGGTAAAATGTTCATTAAAAAATTCTTTTCCGTTATCAGATTGAATATTTTTAACTCCCTTTGGGAGAATAGTTTTTATAGCTTCTGTGACTACTAATCCAGTTTTATTCTTTAGTGGAGCAGCATAAGCTTTTTTAGAAAATGTGTCTATTAAAGTTAAAATATATTTATTTCCAGAATTCTCTCTAGCATAATTCCGCATATCTATTAAATCTATTTGAACAGTTTCGTTTATACCCAACACCTTAAAAGACCTTCTAACAAAGTTCTTTCTCGCGGGCTTATGCAATTCGTAAGCAATTTTTTCCATTTTTTATTCTTTATTTTTAATGTTAACGTATCTGCCAGTCTCTGTCGTTTCAAAAACACCTCCATTGCTACCAATTAACATACCATCACTCATTCTTTGGTATACATAGTTTTTTGGCAAATATGCCTCTCCATCTAAAGTCTTAAATCCGCTTAAAGATGTAGGGTCTGCAACCAACAATTTAGGATTGTACATCATCAAATCGAGTTCATTATTGTCTTGCATAAATTTATTATTTTTATTGTTAAACCTTAATGCATGTGATTTTAAACAAATATCAAATTTAATATTGTCTTGTCTAAAAGTTTTAATATTATCGTCATACCTCAAAACCTGCGACATTAAACAAATATCACTCCTATCTTTGCCTTCAGGTACATTCTTTATTAATTTGTCCTCTGCATCCCACATATCTCTATCTAATGTTAATACATTATAATATTTATCCCCCTGTTTTATTATGCTTTTCTCACCTTTTGTTAATATTTGATTAACAACAGCCACATCATTTGGCAATGTTTCAGGTAGAATGTTTGTTAATTGCTTATTTTTACCATCAAATTTAAGACCGTCTAAAGTCACAGTCTGATGTTTTGTAACACAATCGTTCTCATCAACAGCGGGTTTAACACGAACTAGCCTTTTATTATTAAAATCCCAAAAGTTTAGATCCATTTTTGGTACTTGAGAGACGTTTACAACATCATCGCTTTCTTTACCAGCCAACAAATTACTTATTTTTCGCTTTTTGGCATTCCAAATACCATTCTCCGATTCCAAAAATTCATAATTATTTTTGTCTTGTACAAAGACACCATCTTTTCTTATTAAAGTTTGCTCTAATGTGGGTACATCGGTTGAGCTTTCACCTCGTTTAACATTAGTAATTTTGCGTTTATTAGCGTTCCAATTATTACTCTTGGATTCTAAAAACTTATATTTAGTATTACCTTGTACAAAAGCATCACCTTTTCTGGTTAACGTCTGCCCCAAAGTCGATACATCGTCAGTAAACTCCCCACCTTTAACACTACTAATTTTATAATTTAAAGCATTCCAACCATCATCTTTTAGATTTAAAGTAGTTTCTTTAAAACTTCTAGCTTCTGGTTTACTATATGGGTTATATACGCGATAAAATTTATCTATCATCTTTTTATTTAATAAACAATTCCACTTTCCCTCAATTCTTCTATGATAGAATCTATCTCATTATCCACTCCAGAATTTCCCGCCAATCGGCTTAACCAAAGCAGTCTTAACCTATCTACAAGCTCATTAAGATCGTCCCAATAAACATAGTCTATTTTATTACCAGTTACCTGCCTTAAACCTTCACCAACAGTCTTAAACAGGGGTTTAATTATATTAAGATATTTAGTGTGTTTATTACTTGACATCGCCGCACCTGGTTTATAACCCTTTAAATGTGCATTTGTAGCTTCCAAAATCTCTTTATAATTTTGCAAATAAACCTGACTATAGTTTACGGGTTCTTTTAAAGTTAACAATTCCCACAATCCCTTTGTCCCTTTATAAATTGTTTCTCCAACTGTAACATCATCATTGGCAATTTGAACTTCCTGATTCCCAATAAAAAATTTATTTCCTTCTCGCCTAATACCATATGTGGTGTCTGTAATACTACTTCTACTAAGGTAATTTCCTAAATAGTCTGATGCTAAAAGACCAAAATCTAATTTGTGCGGTGTTATCTGGGTTATTCTTGGTATTCTAGACGGGGTCTTTTCTAAAATCATTGGGAGAGCTGGCCTCTCTGTTTTTGTGGCTAAATTTTGTAATTCTTGCAAAGGCTCTATTAACGGTTGGAATGTTTGGAACCTCTCTTCAGCCTCTAGAAATTTACCACGTTTTAACGCCCTATATTTTTCTCTTATTTGTTTTGCAGACTCTACCAATTCTTGTTGAATATTTGTTTTCATTTTATTTACATTTTATTTATCTCATTTGTCAAAGGATTATACTCAAACACTTTATCGTGTATTATTAGGCAATATGCAGATGTGTTTGAAGGGACATTTTCTGCAGTTTCAATTTCTAATTTAATATCTACGACCCCCTCTTTTACTGATTCATTCTGCCTAGAACAATCTATTACAATTAGAGGATATTTCTTTATAAAGTCAGCTCTGTTAAACATAGGATCGGGGACGGTGTTGTAGTAACTCTCCCTAAACCTCACAAACATCTCATAAGCTTTAGAGGCATCTCCATTTTCAAAGTCGAGATTTAAATCACTATAAGGATAATATTCAGAGTTTAAAAACACTTTGAGGTTTTTCAATTTACAGTGATCAAATTCATCAGTTATTTTTCGTGCACTGTTGTCCCTACCAGTTTGGAAACCAAATATAATAAACCTGGGCTTCTCCAAACTCGAAGACGTCTTAACTGACCATGTATGTCTCTTGGTTTCGGGGTATGATGGGAGTTCGTGTAGCTCCAAACTTCTAAATGCAATTTGTAAATTTTTATTTTGCAATAACATCTTTTGTAATTGAAGCTTCTCCCCATCAGATGGTACCACATGCGGCATCACCCACTGGATCGATTTAAGTGTAATTTTAGGAATAGGATCGACCCCAGTTGGAACATTAGATGTTGTTAATATACAATTTAAGTCGTTTTTGGATCTTTTCAACACCAATTCTTGTTTAACATTTACTAAAACCTTATTAAAATCCTCAAACACACCCATTAACAGCTCTAACGGGACACAAGTACTAAACTTGCCGCTTTTATGGAACTCCTTTAAATTTTCATCAGAATCAAATGCTACATTTGACAATTTCGTTGTTTTATTGTAAGAGCACAATATTTTCATAAGACTGGAAATTCCCGGATTTCTTACAATATCTATTTCTTTACCAGCAACTTCGTATCTAATTTCGTCAAATAAGAATGCAAATGCATTATTTATAAAATGTCCTTTATCATGATTCTCTATTTCTCCTTTAATATACAGATAACTCCTACATGGGAGTGTTGGTAAATCTTGATTATTTATGCATATTCGAATTTCATCGGAATTATTTATTGCTAAAGTGTTGTGTGGAACATAGGAGTGATTTGTAATTTTAACCACGCTATCGTCGTATTGGAATTTTCCTGTAACGTCTAGAAAATCTTCCATTTTTATTAATAGAAAATTTTAACTTCAACCCAATTGATCGCAGAAACACAATATTTTCATAAGACTGGAAATTCCCGGATTTCTTACAATATCTATTTCTTTACCAGCAACTTCGTATCTAATTTCGTCAAATAAGAATGCAAATGCATTATTTATAAAATGTCCTTTATCATGATTCTCTATTTCTCCTTTAATATACAGATAACTCCTACATGGGAGTGTTAGTAAATCTTGATTATTTATGCATATTCGAATTTCATCGGAATTATTTATTGCTAAAGTGTTGTGTGGAACATAGGAGTGATTTGTAATTTTAACCACGCTATCGTCGTATTGGAATTTTCCTGTAACGTCTAGAAAATCTTCCATTTTTATTAATAGAAAATTTTAACTTCAACCCAATTGATCGCAGAAACCTGGCATTTTGCACACTCAGTCCGTTCTTGTAAATTCTCATATATTTTTTATATGACAAGTAATTGTAGTTTCTTCTTTATTAATGTCAATTGGCTTGTCGTGTTGATCTGCAAATGTAATGCTAACAACATCTAAACTTCTCTTATTTACAGGGAAGTATATAATATTTCTGGGGACCTCAATAATTTTGTAGCCGGGAGGAGCTTCTGGGTAAAAGCTGTGTATGGTGTGTGATTTGTCACCATTTAAATAAGACCCATTCGCAATATTACATTTTACTCTAATCACATTTACATTATTTATGTTGATTTTATTTACGGATTTAAACGCAATATCTGGAGTAGAAAATCCTTTAAATCCCAATAATTCAGACCCTAAACACGGTTTTGTAAAATCAAACACATGGCTAGAATGCAATGTGGCTTTCATAGTTTTATTATCGGCTATAAGTACAAAATCTGGGAGTTGCTTTTGAATTTCCTTCGCAAGCTCAAACACTTCGTATGTACCTTCAGCAATTTCAATTACATTTGGAGCTTTGTGATCGTAATAATACACATCCTCACCCTCGTCTATAGTTAATTTTGTGTCTTTAAGTTTATTTAATTTTGGAACTAGCCCTTTGTAAAATATAAGTTTGACTTTTGTATTAATTAATGCTACTTTATTTTGTATAATAACTTCAACTTTACCATCTAATGCCCGGTTTAATTCGTCAATTGTGACCTCCCCTTTTGGGGTTGTAATTTTGTGCATTTTGTAATATGTCAAAGTATTTAGAGGTTTTTTAACATTAAACATAGAATTATAACTTTGAAAATCTACCAGTCCAATTACATAATCACCATTTAATTCTATAGGAGGAAAGAACACCGACTTCAACTCTGGCTCTGTACCCGTAAATGTTATAGTAAATGAATCCATTTTTATAAACTAAAATTTTTCAGAAATGATAAACATAAAATTCCACAAATGGAACTGTTTAAATCTTGTATTTGATCAGTTGTATAGTAAATTTTAGATGGTACAAAATATTTAATTACCTCTTTTGGAGGCTGTATTCCGAATGGGTCAAAATATATTACAATATCTTTATTTTTACGATATGCTGTCCAATGTGTGCCCCTGTCACTGTCTAAATTAATAATTCCACATTCTCTTACTTTTGCTCTCTGTTTTCTTAGCTCGTTTTTTAGGTACACTCCTCGAAAGTGAGGCACGTCTCTTGCGGCCTCTAACAGCTGAAAGTTGTCCATCTTTTTTATTAAATTTTAATCCCATTCCCATTTTTGCCTTGGCCTTCATCAAATTTGTCACTGCATAAGCTGCTGCTTTTTCGGCCAGACTGGCGTCCTTTGCCGAAACCCTAGTCCAAGCCTGGTCCGCTAATCTCATATCTGCCTTGTTCCGGGCGGCTGTATCAGGATTATTCATGTAGAATATGTCGTGCTCTTTACAATAAGAGTCTAGCTTATTTTTTGGAGGTACATTTCTGGCTAAATTTTCACGTATCTTAGTTCAGGACCGCAATATGTATATGACGGTATGTGGAGGGGGAAAGGAAGGTTGTTTATAAGGGTATTTAACAAGCCACGGCCTCTATATGGCTTTAAGAATAATCCCTTACCTTGGACCTTTTTACACTTTCTCTTTGCCATTTTTATTATATAAAAAATGTCATTTATTCAACAAAAGAACAAATTTAAAATAGCACATAAAGAAAATACACCAAAGAAGTTGGGTCTATTTCCTAATAATATTCGCTGTCTTATAATAGGGCCTAGCGGTTCGGGGAAGACCGTTGTAATTTATAACTTAATTGTAAAAAAGCAAGGATTAAAGTTTACAAATTTATATATAATATCCAAATCTTTAGAACAAGAAAAATATAAAAAAATAATTGAAATATTCCGTCTGTGTGATGAAGTTAAATTACATACATATTCAAACTGTGAAATCACACCAAATGATGTAGAATCACACTCAATAGTTGTATTTGACGACATAAATAGTCCAAATATCACACATTTTTTCTCAATGGGCAGACACAAAAATATTAACAGTTTTTACTTGTGTCAATCTTACAGTAAAGTAAACAAACATTTACGTGACAATGTTAATTTTCTAATATTATTTAAACAAGACGATTTAAATTTAAAACATGTGTATAACAATCATGTGGGAAATGATTTTTCATTTAACCAATTTAGAAATCTCTGCCATCAATGCTGGGACAGGTCTAAATATGGCTTTTTTGTAATAGACAAGGAAAGGCCAAAGAATAATGGGAAATATAGATTTATGTTTGACCAATTTTATAATGACCGAGGGCAAGAGTATTAATGCCATCCAGAATAAACCTCTTGTCGTCATCAAAAGAGAGTACCTTTTTGTTCATCGTTAATGTTTGAAGATGGTGGTTTGTGGATTTAATTCTTGTAACATTCTCATAGTAATCTTCCCCGGTTGCAAGACAGTTTAAGTAATGTTGGTGTCTTAAGAGATGTTTAACTGTAGTATTGTCAGCCCCTTTGCCTTTTTAACCTCTAGCTCATTTTGCTTTTCTTTTTCGTATAACCATTGTAAAGGAATGAAAGAGTATAATTTTGGCCTTAAACCACAATATTCATCCATAATTTGACCATTTAATTCGTCTTTAAACTTGCCCTAACTTTTTTATTTTTATCAGAGAATAAGAAATGGTCTTTACTATATGCAGAGGTGTCGAAACAGTCCAAGTCACATTGTATTTCCTTGTAAAAGTCCTCTGTTACTATAGAATAAAGAAGGCTGTCTGTGTCTGTCATTAAGAACTTTTTATTCTTAAATTTTGACATATAATTATAGTGGAAATCATACATTATTACTTTACTGATATCCAAAATGGTCATTCCTAAATATATTGGTTTATCAAAATTTACAATTAATTTATTTAAATGTACAGCATGCAAATTGTTATCGAACATTTTGCTACAGTCAAACCTTGGCTTTGTAACGTACTTTGTTAACTTAGACTCGTCTACAAGATGTATATGACGAAACTTACGTTGGTTCATAATTGTTCGACCAAAGAGACTGTTATTTAACAGTTTGTAAAAGTCTTTTTCAAAATCATGTTTAGCTTTTTGTCGCTTTTCAATATTAAAATTAATATAGGGTGCAAGCCATTTCGACTGTCTAAATTTTAAAATTCTGTGGTATTTTGTAACTACCAAACCCAGTTCTTCGTATTTTTTTAGTGCTTTATAATGCAAAATATATTTAGTTTTGTCATTTAAATTTGGTATTAATTTTCCATTCATTTTTTCTGGTGCGAGCGGGTAGTCATTATGCAAATCGTGTAAACTTTTATCGTATTTTAAATCAACTTCCAAAATAAATCCAAAGTTTTCATTTTGATTGTATTTATAATCTTTCTCATTTGTCCATCTAAAGCCATCGATGGGCAACGACTCGCACATTGCTGTAGAGTATAGCGAGTTACAGTCTAAGTATACAAGATATGTGCTTTCTTGATTTGGGTCATAATATTCGCCCATGTACTTATTATTGGCTTTAGCATAGCGCGTGGAAATCATACGTACACCGCCTCTAATGGCATGTTCTATAAACAAATGCATGTCAATGTCACGAAATAATTGTAATTTTATGCCGGTCATTCTAAGACACGCCTCCCATGTTAGTCCAGGCAATGAGTACATATGAACAGGGTCGAGTTTATAATCCTTTAAACATAAGTCCCTAAATGTCTCAAACACATCAGCCAATAACAAAACATCTGTTTTAAGGTATAAATCGTGATATTCTTTTTAATTCTTTATATTAAAATGATTCCATACGTTTTTAGCATGTTCATATTGTGCAGGGGATATACATTCTTTAGTTAGACTACTGTAAAATGCCTCTATGGGTGGGAGAGGCTCTAAAAACTTTTCTGGTCCTGTCATGTATTCGTACGGAAATTCGCCCTTACGCTGTAGTAGTGGATTGTCTATAAATCTAAATGTATTTAAATTGGAAGCTAATTTGCTTAAGGGAAGGGACAGAAAGTTGTAGGAATCCAAAAATACTAAATCATCAACAGAGAATGAAATATACTTTTCATATCTTTGGCTATGCAATTCGATTTGCGATTAAATTTTCCTAAGTTTTGCATTATTAAATGTCCATCATAGTTTTTAAGATTGTGGAAGAATACTGGAATTTTCTTGGTTACTTTATAGTTTAAATTACAAGAGTTATGGGAGGGCCTTCTGAACTCACCTGTTAAGTGACAATGGTCGCGCACTTTATCACACAGTAACGGCTGGCGGCATATGTGGCAGCGTGTAGAGTTTTGAAATAACGTCTCTTGCTCTGGCGTCATTACAAGGGGAACATATACTCCCATCTGACTTTTAATAAAGTCATAAGTTTTAAATAATTTTTCGAAAAACACATCCATTACATTTTCACCGCTGTACAAATCTTCGTAAATAATTTTAGAATCTCTCACTACAACATAAGCAAATCCAGACGGAGTGTGTTTGTTAGAGTTTATAAAGCATTCGAAATCTGCATAAATCACAAAGGGAGCTTTAAGTTGATATTTGTAATTCGTAAATTGTAATGTATCTTTTTTAGACATTTGTACTCTTTGGGCATCAAAGGTTTTACAATATGTTATGTGACGTTCCAATATATCTTTAGTGTAAAAATGTTGCAAACAGAACTTGCAAAAATATTTCTTATGGTTATCTTTTGTAGACCGTAGCATTAACTTATCAAAATCACGAATTAAACAATAATGTGATTTGCGACCTTGTTGTAAAAGCAGCAGGTTTGCGTGCGTATTACTATTTAGTTTAGTTATTCTCAATGGATATATTAATTGTCCTTCAATTCCATATACATTAACACTTATATTATTTTGTTTTTCAGATTTATCAATGTCGGATATTTTTACGGGATATTTTATATTTGTCATATTTAACTGACCTATGTGGGGTTCGTAGTAAAATACTCGATTTGCATTTTCTTTACAATTCCTTGGTTTTAAGCTTGCTAAAATACTCCACACAAAACATTTATTATCACTATTTTTAATATTTAAAACAGCGTGTTTTGATTTTATATTTTCTGGTGTGGGGATGTATGACTTGGGAGTTAGGGGTTTATACTTGTAAACATGCAGCTGCCAGTATTTAGTATGGTCATATATCCATCCACTGCCTTCTGATTGAAATTTGTGTAAAGATGTGTCGATTTTTAAAAGTGAATTTTCAATTTGTGTCTGTCATTGTGCTTTCTCAATTGATAAATTAGTTAAACTTCGAAAGTTAGCGATAGTTTCTTTATCAATTAATAATTCACCATTCTTACTAACTGTGTGTTTGATAAATTTCACTCTCCTAATAAGAATCCATTTTATTGGTAAAGGACATGATTGAAGGGTGTTTAATATATCCGCGGACTCACCTTGAAACTTAAACACATTATAGGGTCGCTTGTCACATCGTAGGTGGTACCGTTTCTTGTCACGGGTGATGACTCTCTTACACACATTACAAGTATTGTGGTTCTCTAGCATATGCATTTTAAAATTGCTATTGTCAAATATTTGATGGAATTTTTTACAAATTTTAGGAATAACTTTGTGGATGTTACGATAGTGTCTGATTAAATTGCTTCTGTTGGAGCAGGGCACGGAGCAGATTGCACAGGACAACATGTTCGATGTAAATAAATTTTGAGAAGACATTACTCTGTTTTTTATAAACAAAAATTACCATTTTTTTTATGTTAAATTAGACAAAAATTGCTTAACAGCGGTTTTAAATTATATACTTTAACAAGTTTAATTTACGAATATGAGAGTTTAAAAATTACCATTTTTAATGTTAAATTATACAAATCATTTAACAATGGTTTTAAGTTATATACTTTAACAAGTTTACGAATATGAGAGTTCAAAAATTACTATTTCTAATGTTAGATTAGACAAATCATTTAACAATGGTTTTAAATTATATGCTTTAACAAATTTACGAATATGAGAGTTCAAAAATTACCATTTTTAATGTTAAATTAGACAAAATCATTTAACATTTGTTTTAAATTATATACTTTAACAAGTTTAATTTACGAATATGAGAGTTCAAAAATTACCATTTTAATTTTAAATTAGACAAAATCATTTAACATTGGTTTTAAATTATATACTTTAACAAGTTTAATTTAAAACACGAAGTTAAAGATGTGTGAAACCAGCGTCAGTGCGGCTGAACTGTTTGGACTGGATACGTATTCACACTGTACAATATCATTTTATAAATAAAACAGCCATTTTGAAACTATCAATCTACATATTCAATTAGAACAGATAATTTAATATTTAAAGTCTAAAATTCAAAACATATTTTACTTTAATATTTAGTTTGATCAAAGTACAAATAATTTTCAAAACACATTTAACTTTGAAGTGTAAGATAATTGTTGCGCCCTAATATCCTTAAAGCATCCTAAGAGGATCATTTGGTGATGGGAGTGACTATTAGATCACTAGTAATTTTGTATCTCCCAATTCAATATTTATGTTTTACGATTACAGTTTTGAAATGGAGAATTAAATTAGTAAATGGTGAATTGGAAGTATGATTTACAAATGAGAATTTAAATATGAAAATCAATTTTAAAATTTAATTTGGAAATGCAGCTGTTACATTTGAAATATGATTTATAAATGGATATTTAAATATGGAAATCTATTTTCAAATTTAATTTGGAAATGCAGTCACATTCGAAATATGATTTACAAATGGATATTTAAATATGGAAATCTATTTTAAAATTTAATTTGGAAATGTGGCTGTTACATTCGAAATATGATTTACAAATATTAGGAAAGCTATTTCACAATTTTCGGAGCGATTATAAAAAAATGATGGATTAACAGTCAGTTGTGATTGTCCTCCGCTGAAGACACCATCTACACTTTAGCTACAACTAACTACAGTCGCTAACACTCCCTCATTATCAGCTAACATAGTCGGAGTCCTAGGTGCGAGACGTTGGGTCCGGTGGTGTTGGTGAGGTGAGCCGTGACGCCATAGTCCAGTGCCACTGCGTGGTGACGTCATCCAATGCCACTCGCCGCCTCGAGGTCGTGTCACTGCTGAGAGGTCTTGTAGAACAATAGAGCTGTGTGCTGTCGGTAGCTCCTTATATACACATCGAGAGGCTGAATTTTCAATTTAACCAGGAAATTACCTCATAGCTAATTCTGGTCAATGTGACGCATGCTTGCACACGACCGACCTTGGCGTCAGTGTGTCAGTGTGTCAGTGGGCAGCGGTGTGGATCGTTGCGTGTGTTGGCACGCGTAGAGAATCTCAGGCCTTGGCGTCATGGTCATTGTGGATCGTTGGTGTGTGTTTTAATTAATCAGTAAGTTGGCAGTTTTAATTCGACCGTAATAGTTAATTTGGGATTTATTAATGCATTAGATAAATTTCAGACAAATCCAAATTTTTTTTTAATATAGAGGATGGGGTAAATGTGGCAAGGGTACTAGTACAGGAAACTTGTGTAAGGCGGGAACGGGCGTCGGCGCAAAAACTGATCCCCATAAGAATAACATGGGAAAAAAGCGCCGAATAGTATGTCTCTTTCTGGGTTCTCCTCTACTCATCTTAAAAAATACAAAATTACCGTCTATAACTATGACAAAAAAGGCCGGGATGTTTACTTTGAGGGAGGTAATGAAGACGCTAAATTAAAAATTAACTTGCTTTTTCACAACGGGCATTACAACGTTATAACTATTTTAACTGCCGCGTTTGTTTGTCATTTCTTTTGTGAAGCCTGCCACGTCCCTTTTGACCACAAAGCAGAGCACCGATGCTCTAACAGATGCACCTCCTGTTATACCATCTCCCCGCCCTGTAAACTAGAACACGGAGGCATCACATGTCGTTTTTGCAACCGTTCCTTCAAAAATGAGCAGTGTTTAGTAGCCCATCAAGGGCAAGTTTGTAAAACTGTAAAACTCTGCCGTGACTGTAAGAAAATGATTCATCCAAAAAAACGTAAGACAGCTCATGTATGCGGAGAAGTTTATTGTAAGCCCTGTGATGCGTTCAAAGACCCCGCGCATCAGTGTTTCATGAGGGTAGATAGGAGAACACCGAAGGACCGTGATTTTTTGTTTATTTTCTTTGACCTGGAGACTCGTCAAGATGAGTCCCTCCCCTCTGACCCCGAGCAAAAATTACATAAAGTCAACTTGTGCGTTTCTCAACAGTACTGCTTTAAATGTATTAATGGGGGTGAGTGTGAAACTTGCTCGGAACGGCAAAGGGTATTTGAAAAAGAACCGGTAAAACACTTCATGGACTATGTAATGGAAATTCGAAAAAAATTTAAAGATGTTTGTGTAATTGCCCACAACGGGCAAGGTTTTGACTTTCAATTCATTTTACAGTATATTATGGAAGAAACTAAATTTACCCCAAACATCACTCCTCGGGGAACTAAAGCTATTTTGATTGAAGTAGCGAACGTAAGGTTTGTGGACTCACTCAGCTACTTTCCCATGGCCCTCGCTGCGCTCCCTAACGCCTTCGATCTGCCTCCCGAGAGAAAGAAGGGCTACTTTCCCCACTTGTTTAACACTCTGGCAAACCAAGATTATGTAGGTCCTATGCCCAACAAGCAGTACTACTGCCCGGAATCAATGTTTGAAAAGTCCCACAAGGCCTTTGAAAAATGGTACGATGCGAGAGTGGCTGAAAACTATGTCTTTGGCTTTAAAAAGGAAATCTTAGAGTACTGCATCTCTGATGTAGAGATCCTAGCTCAGGCCTGTCTTAAGTTCAGGTCGATATTCCTCCAAGAGTGTAATGTCGATCCTTTCCTAGAGGCTATCACAATAGCCAGTGCGTGTAACTTGACCTTCCGCCGTAACTTCTTAAAAGAAAATACTATTGGACTTATACCAAAATCAGGGTACCGACTTGCAGACAATCAGTCAGTCGTTGCTTTACAGTGGTTAACGTGGGAGGAGGAGAAACGTGGAGTAAAGATTCAGCATGCGGGGCGGAGTAAGGAAGTAAAGATTAACGGGCTAAAAGTAGATGGGTTTGACGGTGAGAGAATTTACGAGTTTCACGGGTGTTACTGGCACGGCTGCCCCCAATGCTACTCGTATAGCAGAGAAGAACCTCTACCGGAGGATCCTTCAGACTCGCTTCACTTGAGGTATGAGCGAACCAAGTCCAAAATGGCAAAATTTAATAGCTATGAAGTTGTAGAGATATGGGAGTGTGAGTTTAGAGCTTTGAAGAAAGACAAAAAACTCAATCACTTGAACCAATTGTCCGTTCTAAACACCCTTCCCCTAAACCCTAGACAAGCTTTCTTTGGAGGTAGGACGGGTAATACTAAAACGTATTGTAAATGTGAAGAGGGAGAAACAATCCAGTATGTTGATGTCTGTTCCCTTTATCCGTTTGTAAATAAATATTGTAAGTATCCCGTTGGACACCCTACTATTTATGTCGGACATGAGTGCCGAGAGAGGGGTCTTGAGGTAGAGGGCTTGTTAAAATGTAAGATTCTACCTCCTTACAACTTGTATAATCCCGTACTCCCCGCTAAAATGAATAATAAATTGATGTTTGTGTTGTGTAGAACCTGTGGGGAGACTCTAAACCAAGGGGAATGTTTTCATGATAGTGAGGAAAGGGCAATGGTAGGAACATGGACTATGGATGAAATTAGAAAAGCTGTGGAAAAAGGCTATGTGATTTTGGACATGTATAAGTTGTGGGAGTATGAGGTAGCCACATACGAGAAAGGAGGTCTTTTACCGATTTTATTAATAAATTCTTGAAAGTAAAGCAGGAAGCTTCAGGGTATCCCGCTTGGTGTAAAACAGAGGAGGATAAAGAAAAGTATATTTCTGATTTCTTTGAGCGTGAGGGTATTCAACTGGACAAAGACAAAATTGCTAAAAATGGAGGACTCAGGGCTGTAGCTAAATTAATGTTAAATTCATTCTGGGGCAAGTTTGGTCAACGAGAAAACATGACAAAAACTGCAATCGTGAGAGACTCTAAGGAATTATTCAAATCGTTAACTCAACCAGGAACAAAAGTAAAGTTTGTTGAAGTAATTAACCAAGAGGTTTTATTAGTTAATTGGCAGAATGTTGATGATGCCAGTGAGGCTCTAAAAACTGTAAATGTTGTAATTGCAGCCTACACCACTGCTCATGCCAGACTTAAACTGTATGAACATCTAGATGCTCTTGGAGGGCAGGTCTTGTATTATGACACGGACTCGTGTATTTATTTATACAGGGGAGGATTGTACAGGGTTCCTACGGGAGATTACCTAGGGGAAATGACAGATGAATTGGCAGGTGATTACGGGCCTGGATCTTTCATCGTAGAGTTTGTTTCTGGGGGGCCTAAAACTTACGCGTACCTTGTCTGGTCAACCAAAAAGCAAAAGCTAGAATCTGTGTGTAAAATCAAGGGCCTCACTCTCAATATGAAGACTTCCGAAACGTTAAACTTTGAAGCTCTGAAAAATATGGTCCTCAGTGAAGCTGCTGAAATACTAGAAATTGAAGAGAGTAGAATCAGGAGAACAAAGAGACGAGAAGTCGTTACAGTAAGTGAAATTAAAAAGTTTAAGATTACAGGACCCAAGAGAAAATTTAATGATGATCACGACACCTTGCCTTTCGGCTTTAAAAAACAAAGAGTTGCTCAATGGAGCTGTCACTCACACGGGTACTGAGTGCATATACCTCTAAACAGCAGCTCTATTACCTCATTCTGCTCTGAGACGCGGTACTGAACAGACGTGCCTGTGCTGTTACTGTTTGTCTCTCCTTGTAGAATGTCTGTTGAATATATTACACCCGCTATTCAAGCAGTGTTTTTAAAGTTTATATCTAAAAGAAAGTTAAATGAAAATTCTAAATTTCGCATTACATCCTCAGAGTATGAGTTCTTTCTTACTGGGCCATTAGACGTATTAGAATGGCCTTTGATGTTCTCGGAGTACATAGTAGATAAAATAACGGAGAACTACTCATCAAACACCTACTTCGGAGTATCAATAAAGCATGGCGATGTTTCGGGAAATATACCATTCTTTCCTTTAGGGAATTTAACACCGTCAGTTTTTGATGATCACTTTGAACAAATATTTTGTAACGTTGAGAAACTATCTGGTGTTTTACGTCTTGAAGTAACACTTGTCTCAATTCCATGTTGCTACCTTCGATAAAGGGAGTACCTTTCCCTACGGAGCAGTGTTACTCTTGTATATACCACTTGTCACTAGTACAGTTACATCATTCTGCTCCAAGTCGTGGTACTGATCAGACGTTCTTTTGCGCTCCTTTTGCCTGTACTATTGAGTAAATTGTGAAATGGCTGCTAAATACTATACATTCAATAACAAGCCGGTATTGGTTCTGTTTGATAGTGAAGGAAAGCCATGGTTTAAAGCTAAAGACGTAGCTACTGCTCTAAAGCATGTTAATGGTTGGAGTGCAGTTCGGAAACATGTAGATGACAGTGATAAATTAACTGTTAGTAGTTTTTCTGACGCCCAAAAACAGGGCGTTGGACCGATTGAGAAAACAACAGTTTTCATAAACGAAGCCGGATTATGTTCTTTGATGTTAAAATCAAATACTCCTGAAGCAAGACTGTTAGTAAGAAGTCTGTTGCCGGAGAAGTTTTACCTTACTTACACAAATATGAAAGATGAAAGTTCACTTTAAATGTAAATTTGTCTTTAACATCACAAGTTCCCACTGTATGTATGTGTGTGTGTGTGTGTGAATGAAGGTCACTGGCGCGGGTGACGAAAAGCTCCGTAAACCTGAATGATGGTCCCTGGCGCGGGTGACGAAAAGCCCCGTAAACCTGAAAGGGGGTCTAGTAGATTGAGGCGCTTGGCTAACACCCAGGCTACTCTTTCGAACAACCCGGTGTGAATGAAGGACTTTGTACATCGAGTAGTCTAGACTACTCCTTGGAACAGTCCGTACAGTGGGACTTGTAAAAAATAAAATAAAAATAAAAAATAAATACAAAAGTAAAAAAAATATATAAAACGGAGGTAGCATTTTGTTATGGAGTGGCTACCACAGTGAGAGGCGATGGTTGGGGCCTCTCACCCCCAGAGGTTTAGGGCTCCTGGCGATGCTCTGGGTAACTAAAAAGAACGCGCCGACGCTCCTACGGCCTAGCCTAACGACTTACCGTGGTGTGGAAACGTGAGCGTTCAAAATTATTTCACCGGGGGTAGAAGTGTTTGGCCGGGAAATTTAAGAAGTTTTGGTCAAGTTAAATATAGTTCTCGACCAAGTACTTTCATCGGAGGCAAGAGTAAATGACCGAGAAATTTAAAACACTACGGTCAAATTAATTGTAGCCCCCGTTAAAGTAACTTCACCGGACTTGGACATAATTGACCGGGAAACTTAAAAAGACACTACGGTAAAGTTAAATGTAATCCCTGGTCAAGTATTTTTCTACCGGACTCTAAAGTAAATGGCCGAGGAATTTAAGAAGTTTCGGCCATGTTAAATATAGTTCTCGACCAAGTACTTTCAGCGGAGGCAAGAGTAAATGACCGATAAATTTAAAACACTACGGTCAAATTAATTGTAGCCCCCGTTAAAGTAACTTCACCGGACTTGGACATAATTGACCGAGAAATCACATGGTGCAAAAACCTCACGGACCCCGGCAAACAGTTTAGTGGGCCTGGAATCCTTTGGCCGAGGGATTTCAGAGTTTCAGTCAATTTATGACACTGCCCTCTTAGAACACCTTCAAGCGGAATTTGAAGTATTTGACGGAGAAATTACACCGTAAAATTACAACACACCCACCGTTTTACAAAACTTGGACGCATATGACCAAGGAATTACATCGTCAAGGGTAAATGTTGCCCCTGGTTTCATGGGAATCATAAATAAATTACCGAGGAGAAAATACCATATAATTTACCATACTAAAGATCGTATTTCATAGTTGGTCGTCTTCTGATATGTACCCATGGTGTGTAATTTATGGCCAACTCTCCGATATTGGTGTTAGTTACAATCCTTTTACTATTAAATTCAGTAAAATGATATATTCTTTTTTGTTGGTGTTTCGTAACAGCGTTTTTCAGTAACTGATTTAATAAATACAACTACAACAAAAAGACAACTCTAATCTCTGTATTTGTTTAACTTTACAAAATACCCTACTGTCACCTGTCTCTTTTTTTTACACATTAGTTTAAATATTTAAACAGTGGACTCGATGTACCACATGGTCTAACTCTTTGAATCCTTATCAAGTGGGACCCATTTTGGGTCCCACCTACTTCCGGTGGAGTGGGGGTATAGTTTTCTTGTCTGTCCATTTCTGCTAGTTTTTACAAGCCTCTTCTCTCTTTTCAGTTAATATTACCTTGAGACTTCTAAACAGTTCAATACATGTAAAGTTGCCCAAAGTAATCCTGCTATCATAAGTATAAAGTTCTAAATATTCCTTTAATTTACATACACTACCCCATGCACAACAACTAAAGCCCAGCTATTGGTCTATTTTTCTAATAAACAAGGCAGATACATATCCCATTAGAACAGCTAAAAAGTCAACATATTTTAACAATAATTACCTTAATTGTAACAGTAAAAAAATAGCCATAGAGCCATTTTAGCAATGGGAGGTGTTTTGGTTCCTTTATTTTCAGTAACTTCTCGTTAAACAGTCAGTCAAAGTATAATTTATTTTGTGTTGGTTTGTAACCAGTTTTCTTGTATGTTAAATATTTTTCAATCACAAGTAATTGACAACGTAGTAGCCGGAAATCCCGAGGTGAGGCCGTCAAGGGCCCCAAGGGAGAGGGTTTCAATTTAACGCCCCAGGGTGACTATGATATGCAAAATAAACGGTTATGTAAATTGGCTACACCGGTACAACCACTAGACGCTGCTACAAAGAATTATGTTGACCATAAATCTATACCTTCTGACTTTCAGAGGTTCAATATGCAAAATAAAAGACTATGGAGTGTAGCTGACCCTGTAGATTCCTCGGACGCAGTTAACTTGGGCACACTAAAAAAACTGAGTATGACTATCTCCAAAGATAATTATGACGCTAACAATAAACGAATAACTAATTTAGCTCTACCAACAGACCCCAGCGATGCAGTTACCAAGTCGTACGTGGAAAAAGAGATATTGCCTATAACCACTAACCTCGCTAATCAACAGTTTGACTTAACCGGTCTCAAGACCAGACTGTCAAAATGCGAAGGTCTAATAACTAGTAATAAAGATTTTCACGAGAAACAGTTGAGGAAATTTGGTACCATGGTCTTTAATTATATTAACAAAAAACAAACTGGGAGGTCTGCCATTCTACCCACGCCAGGTGAAAACGATTACTTAGACTGGGAAGTTTTGTTTGCTGACGGGTTGGAAGGTGGTGAAGAGCCTGAAGAAGAAGACGTCAAACCTCTTCCGCCTGATACTTATGATCTCTTTATGACTGAAGAGGGACTGAGTGGAGCTTCTTTTGATACAAATTAAAGAGAATTTTCGTCTTGAACCAACGGGGATATTTAATAATACTGTTCGTTTCCCCAATCTCCTCAGCTAACTCCGAGCCAGTTTAGGTATAAAAGGGGCAAGTTTACTTTATAACTAACATTAATGTGTTGGAGTGCAACGACATTACAGCGGATGATACTAGCGCTTGCAATAAATGGCTAACACAAGAAGGAAAACTCTCAGACGCAAGCTAGTGGTCGTGCGAGGTGGAGGTATTGTTTCATCGGTGCTGAACAAAGCTATAGATTTACTACCTGTCGAACTGCATATTCCTGGTTATCAGTACTGTGGACCTGGCACGAAGTTAAAAGAGAGATTGGCTAGAGGTGACAAAGGAATAAACGGGCTAGACGCGGCCTGTAAGGTCCACGACATAGCATACTCCCGGTATTCCGACAGCGAGCGGCGAAGGCAAGCTGACAAAGAGTTGGCGGAACGCGCTTGGCAGAGATTCAAGTCTAGTAACGGCAGTGTTGGTGAGAAAGCCGCTGCTTGGGCAGTCACAACAGCCATGAAAGCAAAAACAAAATTGGGGGGAGGTCGTAAGAAGAAACGCCCTGCTAAACGCCCGAAGGGTAGAGGATTGTATCTTAGACCCTATAGAAAGGAAGGTTCGGGTACAAAGGCGGGCGCAGGCCGAAGAAAGAAAAGAAGAACGAAAAAAAAGCATCTCAATACCGATAAAGCCGCTTACAAATTACGATTTGATCAAATACGCGAGGTTATTAAAAATTCCTAATTTCAGAGGGGTTTATATGAGGAACAGTTTACCGAAAAACCCGAGAAAATGTGAATCTGCTATAGTTAACTTGGACAGTACAACCGGTCCAGGCACGCACTGGGTATGTTACAGGAAGATTGATAAAAAGGCCTATTATTATGACAGTTTTGGAAACCTAAGACCTCCACCGGAAATTTCTAAGTACTTGGGTGAATGTGGGATGTACTATAACTACGAGAGACAACAGAATTTTGACTCAGTTGTTTGTGGACATTTGTGTTTAAAGTTTCTCTGTAGTAATGTTCTGTCTAACAGGGGTAACAAGTGTTCTATCCCACGAGCTAGCGTTTCCTATTGATGTTAGCGAGGGTACATGGGAACTTGGTTTAATTGAACTGACCACTTATAACTCTATACCGAACATTGAAAAAAACATAAATGATACGTTTTACTACGGTGATGATAAAAGTATTACGATCCCTGAAGGGTCTTACGAAATTGAGGACATTGAAAAGTATATACAGTCGCAACTGCCAAAAGAAGTACAATTTACTTTGAAACCTAATAATAACACTTTGAAAGCTACGATATGTTGTTCTGAGAAAATTGACTTTACTTAAGAACATTCATTGGGAACACTTTTGGGCTACAAAAAACAAATATACAGGGCCAAAAATGAATATGTATCGGAACTGACTGTAGATATAATAAAAGTTAACTCTATAAGGGTGGAATGTAATGTCACACGCGGGTCATACTTGAATGGGGTTGAGGGCCATGTCATACACGAGTTCTACCCGGCTGAACCACCGGGCTATAAAATAATGGAATTACCGAGGAATGTCATTTATTTACCTGTGATCAGTCAGAGGATCAACAACTTGACAGTGTCTCTAAAAGACCAGGACGGTAATCTTGTTAACTTTCGCGGAGAAAGGATCTCGGTGAGACTACATCACAGGCGCAGTAATGGGGCTACTATTTAGGCATATACCATTAGGGCCACAAGTCAGTAGTGTTCAGAAAGCCAAGGGGTTAACTTGTAAAAGCATAACGTTTCTTCGCTCTCTCGGTTTTAAAGTAATAAAGAATGGCGCTATTAGCGATAGACAACCAGGCAGAGTATGCTGACCTGATAACCGGGATGGAGCTGCACTCACATCAACCATATGCAAGTACAACTTACAATAATAACGATGAAATAAGAATACCTATATTACAGCAGGACATAATAACCGCGCCTTTTGAAAGTTTTATTGTGATACACGGGAAGACCAATGCTACAAAGGCCGACGGGACTCCTCAGGATGTTTCCTTTATTAATAATGCGATATCTTTCTTGTTTGAAGAAATCCGCTATGAGATTTGTGGCAAGGAAATTGACAGGACAAAAAATGTCGGTATTAGTGCTACTTTAAAACATATTCTATCCATTCGCGAGGAGGAGAAAAATGCTCTAAAGGTCGCTTGCTGGTTTGGCCCTGGTAGTTCGGTAACAGTGACAGACTTTGTATATTCAATCCCTCTAAAACTCTTGCTAGGTTTCGCTGAAGACTACAGGCGGGTGTTGGTAAATGTTAAACAGGAACTGATACTATTACGTTCGGCTACAGATACAAACGCTGTAAAATTGAGGGAGGCCGGGACTTTAACATTAACAATTGACAAAATCTACTGGCGAATACCTCACGTTACAGTGAACGACGCTCAGAAGTTAAAATTGTACAAGTTTATTGAGAAAGACCCCGCAATACATGTTCCCTTCCGTCAGTGGGAAATGATTGAATACCCGAACCTACCGAGTACAGACACGTTATCTTGGACACTTAAAACATCTAACCAAACAGAAAAACCTCGGTATATTGTTCTAGCCTTTCAGACAGGCAGAAAGAATGACTTAACAAAGGACATGTCACAGTTCGACGCCTGTGATTTGCTTGATGTTAAACTGTATTTAAACTCAAATTTCTACCCGTATGACAACCTTCGCGGGAACACTTGCCTGTTTTATGATATGTATGCGAACTTTCAAAACTCTTATTACGGTAGAATCGGCTCACCGATATTAAACTTTGATGATTTTAAAACAAAGTGTCCTCTGTATGTAATTGACTGTTCAAAGCAGGACGATACTATTAAGACCGGTCCCGTAGATGTAAGGCTTGAGATTCAAACTAAAACAGCAATCCCAGCTAATACTTGGGCATACTGTCTCATAATTCACGACTGTCACTACACATACACACCGATCACTGGAGATGTCAGGAAAATATCAAGTTAATTTCCCCAGCCCGGTAGTTACAAAAATATACAGTTTGCCCGCTGAAGATAGAAAGTCAGATTGGGAACAGTTAGCAAGGGATAGGGCCAGGTTTTCAAGGCGTATTAAACTGACAGAAGAGCAAATCTCCAATGTAATTTCTAAACAGTGGACCCTCCGGGTCCAACACTTGGAATGTATGTACAAAGGGGGGTCAGTCAACTGACCCCCTTGGGGCAGGGTGGGGAAGGGGTAACAGATACATCTAATTTTCAGAGTGTTAATACTTTAGTCTCTTGCTAGCACTCAGCGAGTAAACATGGGCGAGTGGGTTATTATTCAGTTTTATAACTCCGATAATGTTTTAATAGGTACAGCAAAAATGGATTGTTACAAGATATACTGTGAGAAGGAAATATCTGATATTCCTGAGGGTACCACCACCGTAGTTGTTAAACTCAGAGACGATGGAGACTTTAGCAGTGATGAGGATGAGGAGGGTATAGATGTTGTGGGTTAAGAGATTTTGTTAGTCTGAGGTTAGCACTCAGTGAGTAAACATGGGTTACTACGGTTGGGTTAAAATTGAATATTACTACAAGAAGGTTTTGATGAAAACAGATTACGTAGACAGTTACAAGTTTGCTAGTGTTGAAAAGGAGTTTAAATTAATGCGTGGGATCGATAGCATTATAGTTAAATGGCGTACAGATTTTGACAACAGTGAATCCTCAGAATCCTCTTCAGATCCTGAGGAGAAGGAGGGGGGAGGGGAGGGGGTAGATGAGGTTGGGTGTGGACGTTTATTAACGGGGCGTACCGATTAGTAGCAGAGATGCCATCGGCCGAGACGGAGGTGAGTACGGGAGCTATACCCATCCCTAAGGGGAAAGAGCCTATAAATTTAATGACCGGAGTATTTCTAAAGTCAGTCCACTTCTTGGACCCTGAACTCACCAAGTGCGTAGTATCGGGTATTTTTAAAAACAGGGACAACAGCCTCGGAGTATTAATTAAGGGGAGGAAAGGTGTTGTGTTTTGGTCTTACGATTCTTACTGTCAGCTGGTTGACAGGTTCAATGAAATTACTTTAGCTTTTGAAGGCAAGTATCAATGCTTTGTAAAGACCGATACGGGAGCTGATATTAAAGTTAACAGTATTTTTGGTCAGCAGTACGCTTGTGTCTCTGACGGAGAACACTCCTTGGCTCTCAATCGACACGAGTGGAATCAGCTTGTAATTAACATTCCTTTGATCGGTCGCTCTCTATTAGAATTGTTTTATTTGGAGGATATTATTAAAGTTTTTATTGATCAGGTTTTATCGGGCGCTGAAGCTTGTACAGAACAATTACCAACTCAAGTAGCTGACCGTCTTTTTAGTGAAGTCTCATTATGGAAGCTGTAGTCGAGTTTCACGGGTTCAAAGACAATAATAATAAATTTATTGTAAAGGAGTTTGCTATAGTCGGAAAGTCTTACAGAACTCAGCTGGTATTCCGACCTCCTTACTGTTTTAATTTTTTGAATAGCAAGATGAAAAGAACAGCCCGCTGGCTGACTCGTCACTTTCACCATATAAAGTGGGATGAAGGTGAGGTACATTACAGCGAAGAGCTTTTGCGCTCACTGTGTAAACCCTTCGAGGCCATACACACAAAAGGCCTGGAGAAGGCTCAATTCCTTCGGACGTTTCATTCTAATGTTAAAGAAATAAATGAAAGTTTGTATGTAGATGATGATGGTTTTACAGTAGCTTGCATTATACATAAAAATAAAAATGAAACTTGCGCCTTGAGGTCCGCACAGTACTACGCTCGAAAAATATTTTCGAGTGGGGCCTAATAAAAATAAGGCCCGGCAGTCGCTCACCCTGCAGGCTGGGCTAAACCCTTTGTAAGTCCAGGGGTGTGGGGAGGTTGGCCTAAAAAACCGTGAAACCGTTTGTTGTAATCCTCCGACTGTCAGGGAAATGCGAATTAAAAGGCGCAACAAAAAAAGTATAAAAATAAAAACCAAATAAAAAATATAAAAGTAAATTCTCTGTCTATTTTCTAGGCTTAAATGAACGGACACAGTCTTAGTAAAGAGCCTAGAAACAGAGAAGAAAAAAATATTTACCGGAGGCAGCATTTTTGTAATGGAGTGGCTGTCACGAATCACTGCGTTGGTTGGGGCAGTGGTTAAAAACAGTGAGAATAGGCCTACTGGGGATACTCACTTTAATAAAAAACGCGCCGAGACCCTACCCCCTGGGTGGTGTGGAAATATGGGTCATACAAATACTTAACTTGGACTCTAAAAACCGAATAAAAATAATAACATACCTTATAAGAAGTATTCCGTCCATCCAGAACGGAAACACATTCCGCACGTGGGGCAGGAATACCATACTACCCACTCAACCACCAGCCATGAGAAAAGCTGTGGATGGAGGCAGTAATGGAACCTGATCTCCAGGTGTGGAGAGATCTGTACCCGACTGCTCCGACAGCATACACCCTCCGAGTACAGCGGCCACAAGTAACTGGAATAGACCGGGAACTCTACGCACACGGGCTCCATGACTGTAACTGAAGTGGCGAGTGTGACTCGCGCCCTAATCGCTATCACTTCCTGTGATAGCGCGGATGACTAGTGTAGCAAGCAATGCTAGACCCGTTTTTGAAAACAAGTTTCCACCACTGTCTAACGCTTGCTACCCTGTTCAAAAATAAGAACAATAATTAATACAATTACTTACTGAACGGCATCGTGCTCACAGGACTCGATAGGTGGATGGTTTCCCCACTCCTCCGGGGACAGCTCCTCACACCTACAACATATGTCGTAGCCTACCCCAGAAGGGGTAAGCCACAACATATTACATGAAGTCAGCTTGCCGCAGGCCTCGCAGTGGCTGTAATGGAGGTGCTCCATGGTGAGATGCGAATGAGTGAATGCATGTGTCGCAGCAGTTTCACGCCTGCGCGGTACTGATAAGAGTTTCCTCTGATTAGAACTTCAAGCGTTTCAAATGGATAATAAAATAGAAAACTAAAACGTGAGTAAAAATCATAATAGCTTATGATGATTGAGAGGCTAAATCATAGCCGCTAATAACAGGGTCCAGAAGCTCGTTAAAACAAAGTATCACTCAAGATGATTGAGCGGCCGAAAATTACCATCGATTACGAGCCGACCCAGCCGCTCGTTAAATCCAAGTATCGCTCAAGGTGATTGAGCTCACGAACATTACTGCCTATTTGTCTAATGGTTACACTGTGTGTTGTAAAATATCGTACTTACTATATTACGCAGGAACATCTGCTAACGGCTCTGCTAATTTCAAAGTCGCATACATCGCAGAGCCGCATCCTCTCCTGCGGTATAAAGTCCGTGTAGCCGCAGGTCTCTCTTGCCTCCTTCGACCTGTATGGAGGTAGGTTGCCTCCACTCAGGATGAGGGCTTCCTAAAACATTTGTTATAAAAACATAAATTAAAATGCAACGACCCTTTTTAACAGTGTACTTAATTTAAGTGTACTTACAAGAGTGCAGAAGACACACAAGACCAAGTCGCCTTCAAACTCGAACCAAAAACTCTCGAGGGTTTTACAACACCTTTTATGCTCATTAACGAGTTGAAGACGTGTAGGTTGCGGTAATGGTAAGTTTAAAATTTGATCCAAGCGCGGGTTATTAGCGCAGATGACCTCCAGACAGTACTGTACGAGAGACGAGGCCATAGCGTACTGGCCGTGATTCAACTCAAGGAGATAGGGAAAGCTACTGTGATAAGGTCCCTGGTGACTAAGGTTGCGATTGGGGGTAAAGTATAAATACGAGCATTTCCAGTATACTGATCTCAGTAACCGATGCATTCTGCTGTAATGCTTTGCCTAGTTGTTATTGTGACTGTTCTCCGCTTGTCCGTTGGGGACAGTGACGGCGAGGACACACCACCACTTCTGCCTGGGGTACGTAGTTAATTCAATGCTAGGTTAGTTGTTAGTTAGTTAGTAAATAGTTTCTTAAAGGTAACTTTTTTATTTTATTTACAGGGACCCTCTCCTTCGAGCCCCGATATGTTTGCTCATGAAGACTCTGATGTAAGTGTATTGGGTATTTAATTCCAACATTTTGAAATAATATTATTAGGTTTTCTTGTAGTTTTGTATTTTATTTTTATTTTTCAGAGCGATTCTACCGAAAGTGACGTATCTATGCTGGTTCATGATTCCCACAGGAGCCAAACATCGCAGAGACGATTGAATGAGATCTTACGTAGTGTAGGTATTTTTTAAAGTAAAAAATAATTTCAATATATAAACATTGAACACATTGTAACAGATGATTATCTTTTTCTTTTTTTCTTTTAGTGGGGCTGTTCCTACCTCTTTGACCCCTATCGTGCCAATGATACTGGACATGTATTTTTCATTAACCGGCACGGGTCCATCCTCGAGTACCGCAGAGATGACGGAGACACAAACATGACTCTAGCGCCTCCTCGAGGGTTTCACGAAATGCATTGGGTGCGTAACATTCTAATAGTGTGATATTATTCATTACTCTTAAATACAGTAGTTTATTTATTTATATTTTTTCAGGATGATGCTTACGACCGGATATCGGATTGGTTCACATTTTCGAACCCTACAGTGGAAACGGGGGCGTATATTTATGAGCAAACATGCCGTCTCGACGGGATTAGCTGGGCGCTTTCTACATGGATGGTTAGTAGTTTTTAGGGTTGACACGTGAAATTCTATTAAGAATTATTTTCAATAACAACTGTTTGGTATGTACTCATTGTTTTTTAATTTTCAGAGAGGTGTTGAACGCATTCCGTGGAGCCATGAGATGGAACTACGTTCACGGCCAGTACGCGTGGTTGCGCGGAACTTAGGACATTTAACGGAGACCCGAACATTAAGGGAAGAGTCTGACTCCCTCCGTGAGGTTCTGCGTGACAGTCAACTCAGAGCTCTTGCGGTAAGCTAGCACTCAGAATATACAAGTTTATTCATTTAGCGTTATTTTTAAGAATCTAATAATTGCTTGTTTTTTCAGCCCGCGTTTGTCTTGGAGGACGACGCTCATTTTATGAATGAAGAGGGAGACATCCTCACCTTTGAGTACCGGGTTGTCCCACCGGCTCCTCGAGGGTTTCGCCGAGTCGTTTTTGTAAGTAACGTGATAATATAAGTATCGTACATGATGTATCTTGTTATATATTTTAATTCTTTTTTTATCCATACATAGGAAGTAGCTGAAAGCCGACTACTGGACATAGAGTCGGCTGCATGGCCTTCAAGACGGTCTAACGTATACATCCTTGCTGAACACTGCTATTGGGCTGAGAATCGATGGACCTTAATCCAGTTGAGGGTATGTAGATTGAATTGCTCATGTAATTGCACTTGCTCATGTAGTTCCACTTGCTCATGTAGTTTTACTCAAATATTGTTGAAGAGGGAAGAAGTACCGCTAAGAACCCTCAGTCTCGGGGTTCGTAGGGAGTGCGCTGGGGTTAGCTACGTCCACAAAGAATCTGACAGTCTCCGTACTCGTCTAGGGGTTAGTATATTATTCTGTTTTTAATTTATCTACTGTTACATTTTGCTTAATTTATAATCAAATAAATGTTTGTTTTGTTATTATAGCTTGACGTAAGTGATAGACGGCAGAGGATGGAAAGACTTGAGATGAGGATGTCGCAACCCGAGGCTTCTAACGACAGTACTGCCGCGGGACCGTCCAGGAGACTTGAACCTTTGGTAAGTTGGATACAAACCTTAGGGATGATTTTTTTAAAATTTTATATATGAAATTAACCAGTGTATTGTGTTCCAGCCTGTGTATGATGATCCGTCGCAGGCACAGGGGGCCGAGAACCTGCCTCCACCTAGCCCACCACCGCTGCCACCACAGCCCGAGAACCGGCCTCCACTACCACTGCCTGAGAATCCGCCACCACCACCACAGCCCGAGAACCGGCCTCCACTACCGCTGCCCTGCCCCAACTGTCTGAGGGAGGAGAGGTTGAACGACCTAAGAATGGAAGCTTATCTGAGGGTGTGTATATTATAATAATAACTTAGTACGATTCATAAATTAAACTGTATTTATAATTTCAGGGTTTATATCGTTTATGCCTTAAGACTTAAGTAATGTTTATGATTTCAGAATATGGAACGTCGGGAAGGGGTAGATAGAGCATCATGGCAGGCCGTTCGCCACATCTCCAACGTGAGGGCTGAGCTCCGGGAGGTTCTCCACCTCTCCGAGACCGTACTGAACGGTACGGCACGGGCGGAGATGATGGAGGTAGCCCCAGTCATCTGGATCGAGATCCAGACAACGCTGGAGCGTATCCTCACCCAGACGGGAAACCAGATGGACCAGGAGCTTCAGCGAGGGCGTCCTCCACCCCCTACAGAGCCCCCCAGAGCCATAGTGTGCAGAGTGTGTCTGGATGGTCTGCCCACGGTGGTGTTGACACCTTGCCAGCATACACTGTGCCCAGCGTGTGCCATACGAATCTATGTCTGCCCCTTCTGCCGCACAACAGTCAGCGGTCGTAAGCGACTGTACTTCGAAGGTTGATTTTTTATTATTAACTTTTTTATATGTATATTCTTTTTATATTAATAACTTCTTTATATTACCCATTGTTTTTATATTATTAACTTTTTTATATGTAATAAACCTATTGTATAACAAACTGACTTTTTACTTACCTTATTTAGCTCCGCTAGGTTGGTAGCCATAGGTTGGCAACACTGGAGGGAGAAAAGTGAGGTTAGGGAATTTGGCGGGAAAATCTGGCGGGAAAATTTGGCGGGGAAATTTGGCGGGAAACATGGGCGCCGCCATCTTGGGGGCGGAGCCTAATGACGTCACAAGTCACGTGACCAAAATGCTGGCTTCTGATTGGCTTGCTATATCATTGCCATCCCTACTGAGATATTGACAGTGCTAAACACAGTACGTTGTCCAGTGTTAATCTTATGCATAACAATTAAAATGTTATATCTCGCTTATAGTGAACATATTTTGATGAAAATTAGTATGTTCTTCATACAGTTTGGGTTTATTGATATATGCATACAAAACCCATTTGCTTTCGTCCCTATGACAGCAAACCTGCGTACTCAACAGCCAAAATGTTATTGTTAATGTTATTCTTAGGGAGAATAAGAAACATGTGATATCTTGCTTGTTAATGAACAAATATTGGTAAAACTTTGTATGTTGCTTCATGTGGGTGTAATCCTTTGAGATTTGCATAAAACACCGATTTTTGTGGTCCTTGATAGAGAAAACCTGCGAACTCATACCCAATTTTTCTCTTATAGAAAATAAATATAAAGTCATATATCACTTGTTCATGATTATGCGTGGATGAAAACTAGTAAGTGGCTTTACGCTGAAGTGAGGTAGCATTTTAAATTCGCTGAGTATGCAGGTTTGCTGAAACGGGGTTATTTAAAAATTATATATTTTATATTATAAACATTTTGCCATTTAATCAATAAACTTTAAATATCTGGATAATCACTATTTTTTCGTAAAAAGTCAAAATACGAAAAGTTTTAGTTTAAAAAGGATTTTCAACAAAACCAACTTCACTGAAATCGGATATCTATTAATCAAGTTATGGAATCTATTATAATTCAAAGGCAGCCATCTTTAATGGAAGCCATTTTGGTGTCCTGCATCGATTTTGAATTGGCTCCCTATATGAAAAGTTACCTTTTGGCATCAACTACGATCACAGACAGTGCCATACCTCAATCACAAAGTGCCGATTTTTGGCTGTATTAGCCATGAACCCAGGGTTCTATAAGCGTTTTATTAGGATTCAAAATGAGACATTGACTTAACCGAGCGTAAGTAGAGTAGGTGAAATATAATTGGGGTCTAGCATTTAAAATAAACTCCTAAAATTTGTTAAGCCTGCTTTTAATTTTTGAAACTGCTTAGGTAGAAGCGCAGTATTTTATACATTTTACGAATAGTTATGGCCCTTTTTCGTCATTAACTTATAATACGATCAAGCGGACATAATGTTTTAAGACGTGTATTCTAAACAATAAATACAGAACTCATGAATACAAGCCGAGTTTTTCACACTTTACCTAATGTTTCAGAATGTAATGGGGGGATAGAATTGATTAGGATGTTTTAAATATGTTAGTAATTTATTCAAAATATAGTAACTGAACTAGCTAGGCCTCTCAACTATTGAGGAAAGTGATACTGTAAAAAGGAAGGTGCTAAAGATGTTTATGCAAAAACTCTGAGCTTATCTGAACACTTAATTTGAGTTTTGTTTATCATTTGGGTCAGTGATGTTCTGAGCCCGGGAGAGTCCTAGTCTGGTGAGTTAATTGTGTATATTTAATCACTGTCAAGTTTGAGGTTTTCTGTAGGGGAGGTTTGAGAATCTAAGTTTGAGTAAATTGAGAAGGAAAGTTCAAGTCCTTGAGGGTTAATTGTAAGTTAATTTGTTTAGAGTATTGTCTATTTTAATAGTTAACAAAGGCATAAGCAAAGTATTAAGACCCTTCAAAAATACTAACTTAAGGTTTAATGAATTAAAAAAAACAAAATGTTTTGTTAAAATATTACCAGAGGTAGTGGAAAGTTAATTTAGATTGTTGGAAGTTTTACCCTGCAGTAGCTGGTTCGTTTAGTTTAGAACTAAAGATGAGTGTATTTATCTTAGAGAACAACCGTTTTATTATTTGAAGAAACCAACACACATCTCAGGATCAATTGATAAGTTACGCCTGAGTGATCGCACGTCACCATAAACGTAGTCGTGAGAAGCCACAGGTCCGTCACACAATCACTAAAATCATGTAAAGGAATCAAAAATCAAATCAGCTGTCTAAATATGGTACCTTTTATCTTCGATGGTGTCAGTAAAATATGGGATAAATATGGTGTTTAATGCACAAACACTCTAATGGTTGTGGATGATACAGTTTTAGAGCTGAGGCACGAAGAGAGGTGAAACAAACTGCTGCCACGGGGATAAAGAATAGTCAAGAGAATGTTGTTTGTAATTACATCCCTGTAGAGACAGAACAAACACAAGTTGCCAAGGAAGCTACATCCATTTATCCATTTTTTTGAAGTTGTCATCGCATTTCAAAGAGAAGGGCGTGATCTTTCTCACGTGATCGTTGAACCTTATTTTAATCTGAATTAAAATACTAGCTTCATATGCATAATATTTTTAATATTCGGTATGATAATAGTTAATTTCTTCTTTCAATATACAATGACTACTTTTGTTCCAATGCTTGATAACACAACATCTATGTATTCCTGAAAATATTGTATACCATAAAGTGATAATCATTTCTCAAATACGTGAAGTACCTTAAATTATAAAAATATTAGTAATAATACAATGCATGATGTAGTATTTTAACAAAAATAAATCCTATACATTATTTTGGGATTCACCCACTCAGAGTCTTCACTAAAGTAAATATGTTTTCAATATGTATTCTTTCATATTTCCTATTGTTAAAAACCGTATACATTGGCAAATGTAAGAATTTATAATGTCTTAGCATAAATATTCCAGAAGTGTTTGGTATTTAGCGAGTTATTTGCAGTGAAACTGTTTATGCGACGGAAACTGAGCAAAAATTACTTGAAAGTAATAGAAATGTTTAAGGTTACTGTTTGTGTTTCAATATTAAAGGAAGTGGAAAGGATTGTTTAGTTGCATTGGACTAAAGCTAACTATTTAGACGGATTAGTTTGACACAAAATTATTTAGTGTTTTAGAGTTGTTTTTATCTTAAATATTTGTTAATATATTTATGTTTATGGACGTTTTTAATGTTAATGTAATAACTACTCGGTTTTAAAAAAATGTTTATAAAGTTTACTTTACAAAGAAAGAGTGGACATATCTAAACAATGAGTATAGAATAAAATATTAATACAAGACGTACATTAGTATGCTATAATGAACCTAAGTGAACAACAATATACAAAAAATCATAACTATACTGAATTGAATACTGGACCTGTGATGTAGAGAAAACCTCTCTATTTACAGGACTAGATAGGGGTGTAAAGAAAAACTACAACACCAGTGTATGATTCAAATGACAATGAGGTAATCCTTTCAAATAAAATCTGATTCGAGTCTGGATATCAAGCTATTTGTTGCCCGATTTTGATTGTATTTCATATGAAGTGTTCATGTAAAGGGAAACCGTAATTCAACATGTACATGTATCCTTAGTCTCGATAAATAGACCTCCTCGTATAAAAATTCAAACAAACAGTTGAACATCTGGCTTTGGTATTATAAAGAAACCCTCTTAAACAGGTCAATTGAACATTTTGTAAATTAGAACCTAACTAAGTTAGGCATCACTGAAAACCCCAAAAGGTTAGTCTTAACTGAGAAAAAGGTTGATATTTATAGAGTTGTAGGGTCAATATAGCACCGACCGAGTTGGTTGTTACCCTCTCCAACAAACACAATAGTGTTGGTTATTAATTGCTACTACCTGTGAAATGGGTCAGTGATTATGGGTTATTAATGACCGACTAAGTAGGTAAAATCATTGACGAACTACTGTAGGTCATAAATGACCGAGTAGATTTTTAGTTTATTTAACTGATCAAGTTGATTGTTTTAACCTAGCAGCTAGGTTACTTTGACTAATCTTCTGGGTTACTTTAACTGAGCTAACGGGTTACTCTAACCAACTTAATGGGTTACTTCAACCGAGCAGCAGGGCCACTTTAACTTAGCAAGTAGGTAATTTTAACTGAGCAGCTGGGTTAAAGGTTAGACCACCTCACGCCCCGTGGTTTTAACTTTTACCATGTTCGACTTCGATCATCATGGAGATATGTGGATTCTTCTGACCAACTAGAACCTTCGCTCGTATATTTGATAATTTTAATTTACGTTGATAAAGACTTTCTTAATTGTGGTGTCTCAGGTTAGGAATTCAAAAATTTACGTTGGTCTGCTGATTATGGTTTCAATCTGGTTTTATCAATCCTGCTCTATTGAAAATTTAGCTAATAAACTGTTTTTAAAACAAAATATTAATGAGGTTTTTAAGAATGTCCTTAATGTGGGATATTGTATGCCCTACATTACCCCTAAAGGGGAATTCGCCTACCTACCTAACCCTACCATAAGATAAAACATTCTTAACAACTTCATTGATATTTGTTTTAATAACTGCATTTTAGTTAGTTTTAAAATAGAGCTGAATTAATAAATCTAAACCGAATCCATATTTAGTAGACCGACATTAAACGTTAAATTCCTAACCTAAAACAACATAACTAAGAAGGCCATAATCTGCGTACCTTCAAATGATGAAATATATGAGCCCAGACCCCAGATGGTCAGAAGGTTTCTCACGTCTTCAAAATAATTGAAGAAGAACATAGTAAAAGTTAGAACCACGAGACATGAGGTGTTATAACTTGTAACCTATGACCTGCGTGTATTCTACGATACACTCACCGCTCACTTTTCCTTTGATCTGATCTCTCTGCAGAGAAAAAGTTGTTGCCAACATCTCAAAGTTAAATAAAACTAATTTGACCATGCTGCTAACCTAGCTAAGACGGGTTATTGACCTACAATAATGTCATTAATCATTTTTTTCTTATCTGAGTTTAAGTAAAAGGTATTGGAAAATTATGAGGTCAAATTATTGAGTAATATTTAGGAAAATCTATGAGTTTTATTTAAGCATTGTTTTTATTTTAACACTGATTAAACTAATGGATAACAAAGTAATACTAACTATAAAATGTTTCTAATGTACATTAGAATTGTTTGCATGTAATTGTAGATTATTCAAACGTTTATACCATTTTTGATATCTCTGATAATTTACACTACCCCCGTCAAAACATTGCTTCTTAAAACCCTTTACCAACAAATATAACTGATTAACTGTTTTACGTTTCACGACAACTTTTATCAGCGTATTGAAAGTACGCAGGACGCGTTTGAAAATAAAATCAGTTATTGCACCACACCAATGACAATTGGAATTAAGTTTAACAACAAAGCCATTAAATTTAATAGTTTCCACCTTTTTCATATCGAGATCGCATATGTGGATTTTCCAAATAGTAAATTAACTCTCATGTATGCCTTCTCACTAGAAGTGATTACACGCCCGGTATTTAACTTGAACACTGCAACATTGATAGTGTAATTTGCATATAAAACACGTAAACTACTGAACGTGAGATACACCTCCACTGAATTGTAAGGATGTTCTGTTACCACTGTGACGTCACCAACATGGGAGATGGAGGAAAGGCCGAGGAGAGAACCGTGCTCTAGGATAATACTTCCTGCATGTAAGGACAGTGACCACGAGGTGTATGGTAGATCTATAGAGTCGGGGAGATTCGATCTTTGTCCTGCTAGAAATAAGTCCACCACCCGTTGTAATATGATTGGTCACGCTGCTGAAGACTGGGACCGAAAGATGCTAGAAGGATGATTGTGTATAAATTAAAAGCTATATCTATCTCATAATAGATAAATGCAAGCAACGTAAGACAAATCATTTAGCGAAATAGAGAAACCTAACACAACGTTATGGTTGTACAGATTGTTTGCGGTCATAAAGAAAGTATAATAGAGTTATAAAGATAATGTTTCGAATCTCATCACTAAAATTTAAATTAATCTATATTAGTTTTAGTTTCTATTAAAGTAAACGGTATTAGGTATCTTATATTAGTTATTATATATTGGAGCTTTCTGTGTTTGGCAGTAAATTACAATATATAGCAGAAATAAATTGTTTGTACAAAATATATTTTAGATTACCTTTGTTCGTTTTTTGACGATTTTCTGCCAAATTCATTGAAAGAAATTAGTGGTCGTTGTAGCAAAAGTTCAGATAAATCTAACGAAACTGAACCCCTAAATTTAGGACTGTGAAACCTTTTCCTATTCTATACAAACGTGTTTTGCTAAGTCTGTTTTGATAATTCAGTAAGAAAAGGTTAGTAACTTTAGCCATTCCAGATGAAACACATGCACACGTTAAAAGAATTAGTCAAACTGTTTCAGGGCTTTTACTGCAGCGTACCGCTCCATCACGCAGCACCTTCAGCGGTTTTAGCCAAACAGTTCAGCTACTTCATCGCGTGACCTTGAAAAGTTGCTGGCAGGTTTTACTGAACACTTTCAGTACCTTTCCATCAACATATCACAGTTGTAGCAAACAGTATGTCTGATACTATCAAAACCTTCCAAGGATCTTCACAAAACATCTACAATTCTTGCCAAGTTGATTTTGTGAAACTTTCAGCGTAGCGTTACAGGGTATATTGCTACTCTAGCGACTCTATGTGGAGAGCTCTGATATGGGCTTTGTCAGCCTTTACTAAACAATACTCTGTATTAGTAAATAGTCAATAATTACTTTTCATGGAGCATTTTACAAACTATTTGGCTACGTTAATAAAACATTCAGCTATATCAACAAAAGTATCAGAACAATTTTGCCCTTGCTTTTAAATAGCTTTTTCAAAGTTTAATTAGTTTTATCTCGCGTTATTATTTAGTTTTGTTTTAACAATTTGCTAAATCTCTAATGTTGTATTATGTGTTTTATCTAGTCTCTGTTTAAATTTAATGCAATATGTTTACATTGTCTAAAACATTCATAAATAATTAACCAGATAAACATATAAATTAAAATATAAATCCAGCATTTTAAGAAGCCGCACTTCTATTATTATTTTTTTTTATTGCCTTTTTTAATAATGCTGAATTTATATTTACATATACATGTTTATCTGCCTAGTACAAGTTAATTATTTTATGAATGTTTTAAGAAAATGAGTAAAATATTGCTTTAAATTTAAAGGGACCAGGTAATTAAAACACATATGCCCTAACACAGAACATTAATGATTTATAAAATTGTCAAAAGCCAAATCAACTGATAATCTAGATAAAAATAGTTAAACTTTGGGTAAGCTATTTAAAGATAAAAGGAAAATTGCTTTAATAGTTATGCTAACATACCTGTGTTTGAGAGGGCCTACTTTACCTGCAAGTTTTTTTTTCTATCACTATGGTTGCTCTTGTAAAAAATATCATATAAGGTATGTTGTTGTCTATAACAAATATCTAACCATAAAGTGTAGGTTGATGACTTATAAATGTTTAAGATATATAAAATATTTATTTCAGTTCAAGGGATAAGATTGTACGTACAACACAAACAACATTAATTTGTGAACTGTAAAAGCAGGATTAAATTATAGTTTGTTGAGAATAGCTAAACATCTGAAAACTATTCAAATGAAAGGAAGATTGTCTCTTTCCTTTTATGAAAACTAACGATTCACACTGATAAGCCTAAAAATGTAACAATATAAATAAATATGAAAATTAAATTTTAAGAAGATGGCTGGAGAATTCTGAACTAATACCTGCCATTTGATTACCACACCCAGAAAGTTGTAGCTGCCACTACAATAATATCTTAAAATAAATAAATGTATAATCACCTAATGTTTTGCTTTCAAATAGCAAGATTGGTGCTTTATGTATGTTAAATTATGTAATCTTAAATTTTTGGTTGCTTCTAATTTTAGTTCCGTAGCCATACTACAGTTATTGAACATTTTATATTATCAAAGTTTTAAAAAAAATTAAAATTGAACTTCAGGTATTGCAACTTGGTAAATATCTATGTTATTTCCACCATTCAGCAATTTCTGTGGGACTGGCTTATTTGAACTTGACATTGAACATTTCAACCTCTTTGGAATGACATAGTTTTTTAAACTAAAATTTGTTAGTCAAGAAATTAATAAAAATAATCAATTACAGTTATAGTTAATTTTCATTTGCATTACCAACAATTGTTTAAATAATTGATTTACATAGTAGAAGGTAAAATAAGCACAACAAAGACAGATGAAGAAATATTTTTATTTGTTTGAGAGAATATGGATACATACTTAATTAAAATCAACAAGATATGTATGACTTTGACCGTATAACAAATGATTTTTAGCTTGTTCAAAAGCTGAATATAACACTAGAAATCTTGCACATAAAATCACAATACAAAATGTGTAATATACAACAAATTGTTGTTAACAATAGGTGTATGAAGTTAGTATTAAATGTTGTATATGCAATCGTAATATACATAAAATTGAATAATAAAGTAATTTAATGTTAGGTGATGGGTTTTTTTCAACTTAGACTATTACTTTATTGTGTTTTGTTCTCACCTATAAACACTGGAATATTTTCGTCAAATCCCCGTGTTTTAAACACACACAACAAAGCACAGCACAGCACAGTGCACATTCTTTATCCATGTTGAACTTTTTGAACAATGAAATGAAACATTAGTCTAAAACTTATAAGTAATTACAACGGCAATGTCGGTAATAACAGAAGAAGTAATTGCCACAGAAGTAGTAAGGGCCCGCGCTTGAGGCCCAACATAGGGTCTTATGGAGAATAGAATAACATGGACTCTTATGGAGAATAGAATAACATTGACTCTTATGGAGAATAGAATAACATGGGCTCTTATGAGGAATGGAATTAGGGTGTAATTGCCTCCCTCTGTGGCTCTTTTGCTACCCTCTGTGGTTGATTATCTAACCCTCTGTGGTTAATTATCTGACCCTCTGTGTTTAATTATCTACCATTTTTTGTAATTGTTTAACCCTCGCGTCCTTCTGTCTCCTCCACTTCCTTCTGCGTATCTAACTGCAGCTCCTGTTATCTCAGTGTACTGTAGCTGGCGGGTGTAACATTTTAAGTAACCCTGTTGGCTGGCATGTTAATCCGCGTTCTGCTCAAGGCTTGACACACCCACTACAATTTCGCACTACTATCGCCTCCAGGCCTGTCACCCAGACGGCATTCACTACCTGTCCCCAGCCGCTACCATTGCCCTGTCGCTACCTCCTGTAACAAATAAATATATTGCATCAGCCACCTCCCCACCACTTTCTATTATATCGCGCGCTTTCTCTCTCTCTCTTTGCTCCCTGCTCCCCTTGCGATCGGACGTGTTTATGCGTTGCTCCGCACTTGACGAAGATAACCCTACTTTTCCTAACCCCACGTTCGAGTGTTCCCACGCGGGTGTTTTGTTCGTGTTTGACTTGTCTGTGTCAAGTGCGTTTTATGACTTGCAAGTGTACAGTAACATCAGTTTACTGTTTGACTTGGCTACAGTAATGTTAAGTCTTACGTGCTGACTAACCTCACCTCCAGTAACCTTTGAGAGTTACCATAACCTCACTTCCTTGTGTCAAGGGCTGTATCATACTTGTGTGTGTTGACTGACAGTAATATCACTTTCTGTCCTTGTTCTTTATTAAGTAACCTCACCATCTTGTTTTATTAAGTAACCTCACCATCTTGTTTTACTTGGTAGTGCTGTGTTTGTATGTGTTGGCTAACATAACAGTAACCTCAGTTTCTTGTTTGATTTGACTATAGTAGTGCTGTGCTTTGTATTTCATTGTTTGACTTGGCAAGAATAGTATTTGTATGTGTTGACTAACATATCGTCGCTCCCAGTAACCACAGTTTCTTGTGTCAAGAGTAGTGTTGTGTTTGTATGTGTTGGCTAACCTAACCCCACCCAGTAAACTCAGTTTCTTGTTTGACCTGGCTAGAGTAGTGTTTTGCGTTGTATTTAATTGTTTGATTTGACTATAGTAGTGTTGTGTGTTGTATGTGCTGAGTAACATAACAGTAATCTCACGTTATCATGTACTTGTCTTGTTCATCTCTGACTTATCTATGTTAAGAGCGTTTTATGACTTGCTAGTGTACAGTAACATCAGTTTTGAGAGTTAACATAAACCTCACTTCCTTGTTTAAAGAGTAGTGTCGTGTGATTTTTTGCGTTATTTGAATTGCTAAAGTAACCTCACTTTTAACCGTCAAACTTTCCCGTCATAACCTCACTCATTACCCTCCAAAATTTATAACCTTACTGTATTATATTCATTTTCCGTGCATGGTGTACTTCATTTGATTTTTGTGTTGCGTTCGTGTTTATTGTCTTGGCTAGAGTAATGCTGTGTGGTGTATCTATCTAATCTGACTTGGTAGTTTACAGTAAAGAAAGTAAACATACCCTCACTTCCTTGTGGCTAAAGTAGTGTTGTGTTGACTAACATAACCTCACTCTCAGTAACCTGATTTTTTGCCCTGGTTGTTTTGTACGGCAAATTCACCTCAGCAACCTCACTTTCTATTCTTGTTCTTTTATGCAGTTTTGGTTGCAGCAGTTTTTGTATGTACTGACTAACATAACCTCACTTTTCCTAACCTCAATCTTAAGTGTTCCCACGCGGGTGTTTTGTTCGTGTTTGAATTATCTGTGTTAAGTGCGTTGTATGACTTGCTAGCGTACAGTAACTTCACAGTCTCTATTTTACTGGGTAGTGTTGTGTTTGTATGTGCTGAGTAACAGTAATCTCACTTTATATGCTTGTTATTGGTTAGATTAGTGTTTGTTACCTTCATTAGAGTTAACTTTCGATAACTTGTAGTTCTGATTTGACTTGCGTAGTTTATGTGTTAGTGTTTTTCTGACTTGCGTAGTAATACAGAGGTACTGTGCTCTCCTACATACCATATACCTCTTACGACAAGCTCTAGTTCTTCAGTCTGATTCCAGTCATCATACTGACCAGACGTGTTTTGCGCTGCTCTTGCGTAAGTGTTCTATTTCACAGATTATTATTGATTCTGCGTAATTCAGTTGTATCCGTGTGAGCTTGACTCTGGGCGGTGTGTTTGCTCGTTTTAAGTGTTAGCACAGTTTAGCTTGTTTTCAGTATTTAATTATATGTTAAAGGATGGAAGTTTCTAAAAATGACCCTCAAAACCCGGTAAAATTACTTAGTACCGCTCAAACGTATGTTAAAAAATTCAGACTTTACGGGACTAACACTATTTTTAAATTTACTAAACCTCCCAGGGGCATCTCTGAGTTTGATTGGCTAAGAAAAGGTTTTAATCAAATTGTAGAGACATCCAAAGCCGACGCTGAACCTACCGATTATCTCGGGTTTAAATTAAAGTCTATAAATTTAAAAAGTGCAGAACCGGGGTACGTAGATTTGAGGCCTGTCTCAGAAATTACCGGTGATGTCCTTTGGAATATTTTCGGGGGCATAATTCAAAGCAATGCGCAATCTATAACCTCTAGTGACACCTTTAGTGTTGATGTAGCTAGGATTAACGTCCCAGTAGGTAAAGGAAGGGCAAGGCCCGACTTTTACAATACCTTTGATGAAGAGTGTAAAGCGAGACGGGGTATTGTAGTAATTAACAATAAAGACAACCTGTGTCTCCCTCGGGCTTTGGTATTAGGCAAAGCACTTGCAAAAAATGATCCTCAGTATAACGCTGTTCGAAAAGATAAAGGTAAGAGACAAACTTTCAGAGCTAATAAGCTCATAGCAAAAGCCCGTGTAGAAATGCCGGAGGAGGGTGCAGGAATCCCTGAGCTTGAAAAATTCCAGTCCCATCTTAGTAGAGGAGAACCCAGAAAGAGACATACTATTCGGCGCTTTTTTCCCATGTTATTCTTATGGGGATCAGTTTTTGCGCCGACGCCCGATCCCGCCTTACACAAGTTTCCTGTACTAGTACCCTTGCCACACTTACCCCTTCCTCTATATTAAAAAAAAACTTTGGATTCGTCTGCAATTTATCTAATGCATTAATAAATCCCAAATTAACTATTACGGTCGAATTAAAACTGCCAACTTACTGATTTTTGCACCCGCCCTAATTTCCGTTTTGACCCTTGCCATACTTTTCCCCTATATTTTTAAAATTTGCATTCATTTTAACACATCCTTTGCAGAAATCCACGAGTTCTGGCTACTTGGGAACCCGAGCCATTTGACATATAATAAATCACCCTTCCTCCTAATTACCTTCTCTACCAAATACATGTCTTTATATTTAGTCTTTAACAATTCTTCTGTATAAAAACCTCCTTTGATTATATTGTCATTTTCATCTTTCAAAATATAAGTCACAGGCTTTGTTTTCTTAACTTCTGCTATTGTAAAAAGCTCTCCCGTCCAGTTAGGGGTATATCCTTTACTAAATACATGTTTATATTTAGATATCCTTACACTATCCCCCACCTTATATCTTGGCTTTTTAACTTGTACTTTAGATGCTAACCTTTCATGTACATCTTTAGAGTTCTTAGCACTTACTTGGTTAGGCTTCATCCCTATGGATCTATGTACTTTATTATTATATATCCTTATTAACTTTGGAAGTAAATCCAACCACTTGTAACTCCCTTGTGCACTAAACTCTCTATACAACCAATTCTTTAAAGTTCTCTGGAACCTTTCCACAATAGCCGCCTTAGTTGTAGAGTAAGTGTGGTAGTGATTAATATTTAGAATTTTCATTAGTTTGGTAAAATGTTCATTAAAAAATTCTTTTCCGTTATCAGATTGAATATTTTTAACTCCCTTTGGGAGAATAGTTTTTATAGCTTCTGTGACTACTAATCCAGTTTTATTCTTTAGTGGAGCAGCATAAGCTTTTTTAGAAAATGTGTCTATTAAAGTTAAAATATATTTATTTCCAGAATTCTCTCTAGCATAATTCCGCATATCTATTAAATCTATTTGAACAGTTTCGTTTATACCCAACACCTTAAAAGACCTTCTAACAAAGTTCTTTCTCGCGGGCTTATGCAATTCGTAAGCAATTTTTTCCATTTTTTATTCTTTATTTTTAATGTTAACGTATCTGCCAGTCTCTGTCGTTTCAAAAACACCTCCATTGCTACCAATTAACATACCATCACTCATTCTTTGGTATACATAGTTTTTTGGCAAATATGCCTCTCCATCTAAAGTCTTAAATCCGCTTAAAGATGTAGGGTCTGCAACCAACAATTTAGGATTGTACATCATCAAATCGAGTTCATTATTGTCTTGCATAAATTTATTATTTTTATTGTTAAACCTTAATGCATGTGATTTTAAACAAATATCAAATTTAATATTGTCTTGTCTAAAAGTTTTAATATTATCGTCATACCTCAAAACCTGCGACATTAAACAAATATCACTCCTATCTTTGCCTTCAGGTACATTCTTTATTAATTTGTCCTCTGCATCCCACATATCTCTATCTAATGTTAATACATTATAATATTTATCCCCCTGTTTTATTATGCTTTTCTCACCTTTTGTTAATATTTGATTAACAACAGCCACATCATTTGGCAATGTTTCAGGTAAAATGTTTGTTAATTGCTTATTTTTACCATCAAATTTAAGACCGTCTAAAGTCACAGTCTGATGTTTTGTAACACAATCGTTCTCATCAACAGCGGGTTTAACACGAACTAGCCTTTTATTATTAAAATCCCAAAAGTTTAGATCCATTTTTGGTACTTGAGAGACGTTTACAACATCATCGCTTTCTTGACCAGCCAACAAATTACTTATTTTTCGCTTTTTGGCATTCCAAATACCATTCTCCGATTCCAAAAATTCATAATTATTTTTGTCTTGTACAAAGACACCATCTTTTCTTATTAAAGTTTGCTCTAATGTGGGTACATCGGTTGAGCTTTCACCTCGTTTAACATTAGTAATTTTGCGTTTATTAGCGTTCCAATTATTACTCTTGGATTCTAAAAACTTATATTTAGTATTACCTTGTACAAAAGCATCACCTTTTCTGGTTAACGTCTGCCCCAAAGTCGATACATCGTCAGTAAACTCCCCACCTTTAACACTACTAATTTTATAATTTAAAGCATTCCAACCATCATCTTTTAGATTTAAAGTAGTTTCTTTAAAACTTCTAGCTTCTGGTTTACTATATGGGTTATATACGCGATAAAATTTATCTATCATCTTTTATTTAATAAACAATTCCACTTTCCCTCAATTCTTCTATGATAGAATCTATCTCATTATCCACTCCAGAATTTCCCGCCAATCGGCTTAACCAAAGCAGTCTTAACCTATCTACAAGCTCATTAAGATCGTCCCAATAAACATAGTCTATTTTATTACCAGTTACCTGCCTTAAACCTTCACCAACAGTCTTAAACAGGGGTTTAATTATATTAAGATATTTAGTGTGTTTTTTATTACTTGACATCGCCGCACCTGGTTTATAACCCTTTAAATGTGCATTTGTAGCTTCCAAAATCTCTTTATAATTTTGCAAATCAACCTGACTATAGTTTACGGGTTCTTTTAAAGTTAACAATTCCCACAATCCCTTTGTCCCTTTATAAATTGTTTCTCCAACTGTAACATCATCATTGGCAATTTGAACTTCCTGATTCCCAATAAAAAAATTATTTCCTTCTCGCCTAATACCATATGTGGTGTCTGTAATACTACTTCTACTAAGGTAATTTCCTAAATAGTCTGATGCTAAAAGACCAAAATCTAATTTGTGCGGTGTTATCTGGGTTATTCTTGGTATTCTAGACGGGGTCTTTTCTAAAATCATTGGGAGAGCTGGCCTCTCTGTTTTTGTGGCTAAATTTTGTAATTCTTGCAAAGGCTCTATTAACGGTTGGAATGTTTGGAACCTCTCTTCAGCCTCTAGAAATTTACCACGTTTTAACGCCCTATATTTTTCTCTTATTTGTTTTGCAGACTCTACCATTTCTTGTTGAATATTTGTTTTCATTTTATTTACATTTTATTTATCTCATTTGTCAAAGGATTATACTCAAACACTTTATCGTGTATTATTAGGCAATATGCAGATGTGTTTGAAGGGACATTTTCTGCAGTTTCAATTTCTAATTTAATATCTACGACCCCCTCTTTTACTGATTCATTCTGCCTAGAACAATCTATTACAATTAGAGGATATTTCTTTATAAAGTCAGCTCTGTTAAACATAGGATCGGGGACGGTGTTGTATTAACTCTCCCTAAACCTCACAAACATCTCATAAGCTTTAGAGGCATCTCCATTTTCAAAGTCGAGATTTAAATCACTATAAGGATAATATTCAGAGTTTAAAACACTTTGAGGTTTTTCAATTTACAGTGATCAAATTCATCAGTTATTTTTCGTGCACTGTTGTCCCTACCAGTTTGGAAACCAAATATAATAAACCTGGGCTTCTCCAAACTCGAAGACGTCTTAACTGACCATGTATGTCTCTTGGTTTCGGGGTATGATGGGAGTTCGTGTAGCTCCAAACTTCTAAATGCAATTTGTAAATTTTTATTTTGCAATAACATCTTTTGTAATTGAAGCTTCTCCCCATCAGATGGTACCACATGCGGCATCACCCACTGGATCGATTTAAGTGTAATTTTAGGAATAGGATCGACCCCAGTTGGAGCATTAGATGTTGTTAATATACAATTTAAGTCGTTTTTGGATCTTTTCAACACCAATTCTTGTTTAACATTTACTAAAACCTTATTAAAATCCTCAAACACACCCATTAACAGCTCTAACGGGACACAAGTACTAAACTTGCCGCTTTTATGGAACTCCTTTAAATTTTCATCAGAATCAAATGCTACATTTGACAATTTCGTTGTTTTATTGTAAGAGCACAATATTTTCATAAGACTGGAAATTCCCGGATTTCTTACAATATCTATTTCTTTACCAGCAACTTCGTATCTAATTTCGTCAAATAAGAATGCAAATGCATTATTTATAAAATGTCCTTTATCATGATTCTCTATTTCTCCTTTAATATACAGATAACTCCTACATGGGAGTGTTGGTAAATCTTGATTATTTATGCATATTCGAATTTCATCGGAATTATTTATTGCTAAAGTGTTGTGTGGAACATAGGAGTGATTTGTAATTTTAACCACGCTATCGTCGTATTGGAATTTTCCTGTAACGTCTAGAAAATCTTCCATTTTTATTAATAGAAAATTTTAACTTCAACCCAATTGATCGCAGAAACACAATATTTTCATAAGACTGGAAATTCCCGGATTTCTTACAATATCTATTTCTTTACCAGCAACTTCGTATCTAATTTCGTCAAATAAGAATGCAAATGCATTATTTATAAAATGTCCTTTATCATGATTCTCTATTTCTCCTTTAATATACAGATAACTCCTACATGGGAGTGTTAGTAAATCTTGATTATTTATGCATATTCGAATTTCATCGGAATTATTTATTGCTAAAGTGTTGTGTGGAACATAGGAGTGATTTGTAATTTTAACCACGCTATCGTCGTATTGGAATTTTCCTGTAACGTCTAGAAAATCTTCCATTTTTATTAATAGAAAATTTTAACTTCAACCCAATTGATCGCAGAAACCTGGCATTTTGCACACTCAGTCCGTTCTTGTAAATTCTCATATATTTTTTATATGACAAGTAATTGTAGTTTCTTCTTTATTAAAGTCAATTGGCTTGTCGTGTTGATCTGCAAATGTAATGCTAACAACATCTAAACTTCTCTTATTTACAGGGAAGTATATAATATTTCTGGGGACCTCAATAATTTTGTAGCCGGGAGGAGCTTCTGGGTAAAAACTGTGTATGGTGTGTGATTTGTCACCATTTAAATAAGACCCATTCGCAATATTACATTTTACTCTAATCACATTTACATTATTTATGTTGATTTTATTTACGGATTTAAACGCAATATCTGGAGTAGAAAATCCTTTAAATCCCAATAATTCAGACCCTAAACACGGTTTTGTAAAATCAAACACATGGCTAGAATGCAATGTGGCTTTCATAGTTTTATTATCGGCTATAAGTACAAAATCTGGGAGTTGCTTTTGAATTTCCTTCGCAAGCTCAAACACTTCGTATGTACCTTCAGCAATTTCAATTACATTTGGAGCTTTGTGATCGTAATAATACACATCCTCACCCTCGTCTATAGTTAATTTTGTGTCTTTAAGTTTATTTAATTTTGGAACTAGCCCTTTGTAAAATATAAGTTTGACTTTTGTATTAATTAATGCTACTTTATTTTGTATAATAACTTCAACTTTACCATCTAATGCCCGGTTTAATTCGTCAATTGTGACCTCCCCTTTTGGGGTTGTAATTTTGTGCATTTTGTAATATGTCAAAGTATTTAGAGGTTTTTTAACATTAAATATAGAATTATAACTTTGAAAATCTACCAGTCCAATTACATAATCACCATTTAATTCTATAGGAGGAAAGAACACCGACTTCAACTCTGGCTCTGTACCCGTAAATGTTATAGTAAATGAATCCATTTTTATAAACTAAAATTTTTCAGAAATGATAAACATAAAATTCCACAAATGGAACTGTTTAAATCTTGTATTTGATCAGTTGTATGGTAAATTTTAGATGGTACAAAATATTCAATTACCTCTTTTGGAGGCTGTATTCCGAATGGGTCAAAATATATTACAATATCTTTATTTTTACGATATGCTGTCCAATGTGTGCCCCTGTCACTGTCTAAATTAATAATTCCACATTCTCTTACTTTTGGTCTCTGTTTTCTTAGCTCGTTTTTTAGGTACACTCCTCGAAAGTGAGGCACGTCTCTTGCGGCCTCTAACAGCTGAAAGTTGTCCATCTTTTTTATTAAATTTTAATCCCATTCCCATTTTTGCCTTGGCCTTCATCAAATTTGTCACTGCATAAGCTGCTGCTTTTTCGGCCAGACTGGCGTCCTTTGCCGAAACCCTAGTCCAAGCCTGGTCCGCTAATCTCATATCTGCCTTGTTCCGGGTGGCTGTATCAGGATTATTCATGTAGAATATGTCGTGCTCTTTACAATAAGAGTCTAGCTTATTTTTTGGAGGTACATTTCTGGCTAAATTTTCACGTATCTTAGTTCAGGACCACAATATGTATATGACGGTATGTGGAGGGGGAAAGGAAGGTTGTTTATAAGGGTATTTAACAAGCCACGGCCTCTATATGGCTTTAAGAATAATCCCTTACCTTGGACCTTTTTACACTTTCTCTTTGCCATTTTTATTATATAAAAAATGTCATTTATTCAACAAAAGAACAAATTTAAAATAGCACATAAAGAAAATACACCAAAGAAGTTGGGTCTATTTCCTAATAATATTCGCTGTCTTATAATAGGGCCTAGCGGTTCGGGGAAGACCGTTGTAATTTATAACTTAATTGTAAAAAAGCAAGGATTAAAGTTTACAAATTTATATATAATATCCAAATCTTTAGAACAAGAAAAATATAAAAAAATAATTGAAATATTCCGTCTGTGTGATGAAGTTAAATTACATACATATTCAAACTGTGAAATCACACCAAATGATGTAGAATCACACTCAATAGTTGTATTTGACGACATAAATAGTCCAAATATCACACAATTTTTCTCAATGGGCAGACACAAAAATATTAACAGTTTTTACTTGTGTCAATCTTACAGTAAAGTAAACAAACATTTACGTGACAATGTTAATTTTCTAATATTATTTAAACAAGACGATTTAAATTTAAAACATGTGTATAACAATCATGTGGGAAATGATTTTTCATTTAACCAATTTAGAAATCTCTGCCATCAATGCTGGGACAGGTCTAAATATGGCTTTTTTGTAATAGACAAGGAAAGGCCAAAGAATAATGGGAAATATAGATTTATGTTTGACCAATTTTATAATGACCGAGGGCAAGAGTATTAATGCCATCCAGAATAAACCTCTTGTCGTCATCAAAAGAGAGTACCTTTTTGTTCATCGTTAATGTTTGAAGATGGTGGTTTGTGGATTTAATTCTTGTAACATTCTCATAGTAATCTTCCCCGGTTGCAAGACAGTTTAAGTAATGTTGGTGTCTTAAGAGATGTTTAACTGTAGTATTGTCAGCCCCCTTTGCCTTTTTAACCTCTAGCTCATTTTCCTTTTCTTTTTCGTATAACCATTGTAAAGGAATGAAAGAGTATAATTTTGGCCTTAAACCACAATATTCATCCATAATTTGACCATTTAATTCGTCTTTAAACTTGCCCTAACTTTTTTATTTTTATCAGAGAATAAGAAATGGTCTTTACTATATGCAGAGGTGTCGAAACAGTCCAAGTCACATTGTATTTCCTTGTAAAAGTCCTCTGTTACTATAGAATAAAGAAGGCTGTCTGTGTCTGTCATTAAGAACTTTTTATTCTTAAATTTTGACATATAATTATAGTGGAAATCATACATTATTACTTTACTGATATCCAAAATGGTCATTCCTAAATATATTGGTTTATCAAAATTTACAATTATTTTATTTAAATGTACAGCATGCAAATTGTTATCGAACATTTTGCTACAGTCAAACCTTGGCTTTGTAACGTACTTTGTTAACTTAGACTCGTCTACAAGATGTATATGACGAAACTTACGTTGGTTCATAATTGTTCGACCAAAGAGACTGTTATTTAACAGTTTGTAAAAGTCTTTTTCAAAATCATGTTTAGCTTTTTGTCGCTTTTCAATATTAAAATTAATATAGGGTGCAAGCCATTTCGACTGTCTAAATTTTAAAATTCTGTGGTATTTTGTAACTACCAAACCCAGTTCTTCGTATTTTTTTAGTGCTTTATAATGCAAAATATATTTAGTTTTGTCATTTAAATTTGGTATTAATTTTCCATTCATTTTTCTGGTGCGAGCGGGTAGTCATTATGCAAATCGTGTAAACTTTTATCGTATTTTAAATCAACTTCCAAAATAAATCCAAAGTTTTCATTTTGATTGTATTTATAATCTTTCTCATTTGTCCATCTAAAGCCATCGATGGGCAACGACTCGCACATTGCTGTAGAGCATAGCGAGTTACAGTCTAAGTATACAAGATATGTGCTTTCTTGATTTGGGTCATAATATTCGCCCATGTACTTATTATTGGCTTTAGCATAGCGCGTGGAAATCATACGTACACCGCCTCTAATGGCATGTTCTATAAACAAATGCATGTCAATGTCACGAAATAATTGTAATTTTATGCCGGTCATTCTAAGACACGCCTCCCATGTTAGTCCAGGCAATGAGTACATATGAACAGGGTCGAGTTTATAATCCTTTAAACATAAGTCCCTAAATGTCTCAAACACATCAGCCAATAACAAAACATCTGTTTTAAGGTATAAATCGTGATATTCTTTTAAATTCTTTATATTAAAATGATTCCATACGTTTTTAGCATGTTCATATTGTGCAGGGGATATACATTCTTTAGTTAGACTACTGTAAAATGCCTCTATGGGTGGGAGAGGCTCTAAAAACTTTTCTGGTCCTGTCATGTATTCGTACGGAAATTCGCCCTTACGCTGTAGTAGTGGATTGTCTATAAATCTAAATGTATTTAAATTGGAAGCTAATTTGCTTAAGGGAAGGGACAGAAAGTTGTAGGAATCCAAAAATACTAAATCATCAACAGAGAATGAAATATACTTTTCCATATCTTTGGCTATGCAATTCGATTTGCGATTAAATTTTCCTAAGTTTTGCATTATTAAATGTCCATCATAGTTTTTAAGATTGTGGAAGAATACTGGAATTTTCTTGGTTACTTTATAGTTTAAATTACAAGAGTTATGGGAGGGCCTTCTGAACTCACCTGTTAAGTGACAATGGTCGCGCACTTTATCACACAGTAACGGCTGGCGGCATATGTGGCAGCGTGTAGAGTTTTGAAATAACGTCTCTTGCTCTGGAGTCATTACAAGGGGAACATATACTCCCATCTGACTTTTAATAAAGTCATAAGTTTTAAATAATTTTTCGAAAAACACATCCATTACATTTTCACCGCTGTACAAATCTTCGTAAATAATTTTAGAATCTCTCACTACAACATAAGCAAATCCAGACGGAGTGTGTTTGTTAGAGTTTATAAAGCATTCGAAATCTGCATAAATCACAAAGGGAGCTTTAAGTTGATATTTGTAATTCGTAAATTGTAATGTATCTTTTTTAGACATTTGTACTCTTTGGGCATCAAAGGTTTTACAATATGTTATGTGACGTTCCAATATATCTTTAGTGTAAAAATGTTGCAAACAGAACTTGCAAAAATATTTCTTATGGTTATCTTTTGTAGACCGTAGCATTAACTTATCAAAATCACGAATTAAACAATAATGTGATTTGCGACCTTGTTGTAAAAGCAGCAGGTTTGCGTGCGTATTACTATTTAGTTTAGTTATTCTCAATGGATATATTAATTGTCCTTCAATTCCATATACATTAACACTTATATTATTTTGTTTTTCAAATTTATCAATGTCGGATATTTTTACGGGATATTTTATATTTGTCATATTTAACTGACCTATGTGGGGTTCGTAGTAAAATACTCGATTTGCATTTTCTTTACAATTCCTTGGTTTTAAGCTTGCTAAAATACTCCACACAAAACATTTATTATCACTATTTTTAATATTTAAAACAGCGTGTTTTGATTTTATATTTTCTGGTGTGGGGATGTATGACTTGGGAGTTAGGGGTTTATACTTGTAAACATGCAGCTGCCAGTATTTAGTATGGTCATATATCCATCCACTGCCTTCTGATTGAAATTTGTGTAAAGATGTGTCGATTTTTAAAAGTGACTTTTCAATTTGTGTCTGTCATTGTGCTTTCTCAATTGATAAATTAGTTAAACTTCGAAAGTTAGCGATAGTTTCTTTATCAATTAATAATTCACCATTCTTACTAACTGTGTGTTTGATAAATTTCACTCTCCTAATAAGAATCCATTTTATTGGTAAAGGACATGATTGAAGGGTGTTTAATATATCCGCGGACTCACCTTGAAACTTAAACACATTATAGGGTCGCTTTTCACATCGTAGGTGGTGGCGTTTCTTGTCACGGGTGATGACTCTCTTACACACATTACAAGTATTGTGGTTCTCTAGCATATGCATTTTAAAATTGCTATTGTCAAATATTTGATGGCATTTTTTACAAATTTTAGGAATAACTTTGTGGATGTTACGATAGTGTCTGATTAAATTGCTTCTGTTGGAGCAGGGCACGGAGCAGATTGCACAGGACAACATGTTCGATGTAAATAAATTTTGAGAAGACATTACTCTGTTTTTTATAAACAAAAATTACCATTTTTTTATGTTAAATTAGACAAAAATTGCTTAACAGCGGTTTTAAATTATATACTTTAACAAGTTTAATTTACGAATATGAGAGTTTAAAAATTACCATTTTTAATGTTAAATTATACAAATCATTTAACAATGGTTTTAAGTTATATACTTTAACAAGTTTACGAATATGAGAGTTCAAAAATTACTATTTCTAATGTTAGATTAGACAAATCATTTAACAATGGTTTTAAATTATATGCTTTAACAAATTTACGAATATGAGAGTTCAAAAATTACCATTTTAATTTTAAATTAGACAAAATCATTTAACATTGGTTTTAAATTATATACTTTAACAAGTTTAATTTAAAACACGAAGTTAAAGATGTGTGAAACCAGCGTCAGTGCGGCTGAACTGTTTGGACTGGATACGTATTCACACTGTACAATATCATTTTATAAATAAAACAGCCATTTTGAAACTATCAATCTACATATTCAATTAGAACAGATAATTTAATATTTGAAGTCTAAAATTCAAAACATATTTTACTTTAATATTTAGTTTGATCAAAGTACAAATAATTTTCAAAACACATTTAACTTTGAAGTGTAAGATAATTGTTGCGCCCTAATATCCTTAAAGCATCCTAAGAGGATCATTTGGTGATGGGAGTGACTATTAGATCACTAGTAATTTTGTATCTCCCAATTCAATATTTATGTTTTACGATTACAGTTTCGAAATGGAGAATTAAATTAGTAAATGGTGAATTGGAAGTATGATTTACAAATGAGAATTTAAATATGAAAATCTATTTTAAAATTTAATTTGGAAATGCAGCTGTTACATTTGAAATATGATTTATAAATGGATATTTAAATATGGAAATCTATTTTCAAATTTAATTTGGAAATGCAGTCACATTCGAAATATGATTTACAAATGGATATTTAAATATGGAAATCTATTTTAAAATTTAATTTGGAAATGGTGAATTGGAAGTATGATTTACAAATGAGAATTTAAATATGAAAATCAATTTTAAAATTTAATTTGGAAATGCAGCTGTTACATTTGAAATATGATTTATAAATGGATATTTAAATATGGAAATCTATTTTCAAATTTAATTTGGAAATGCAGTCACATTCGAAATATGATTTACAAATGGATATTTAAATATGGAAATCTATTTTAAAATTTAATTTGGAAATGTGGCTGTTACATTCGAAATATGATTTACAAATATTAGGAAAGCTATTTCACAATTTTCGGAGCGATTATAAAAAAATGATGGATTAACAGTCAGTTGTGATTGTCCTCCGCTGAAGACACCATCTACACTTTAGCTACAACTAACTACAGTCGCTAACACTCCCTCATTATCAGCTAACATAGTCGGAGTCCTAGGTGCGAGACGTTGGGTCCGGTGGTGTTGGTGAGGTGAGCCGTGACGCCATAGTCCAGTGCCACTGCGTGGTGACGTCATCCAATGCCACTCGCCGCCTCGAGGTCGTGTCACTGCTGAGAGGTCTTGTAGAACAATAGAGCTGTGTGCTGTCGGTAGCTCCTTATATACACATCGAGAGGCTGAATTTTCAATTTAACCAGGAAATTACCTCATAGCTAATTCTGGTCAATGTGACGCATGCTTGCACACGACCGACCTTGGCGTCAGTGTGTCAGTGTGTCAGTGGGCAGCGGTGTGGATCGTTGCGTGTGTAGGCACGCGTAGAGAATCTCAGGCCTTGGCGTCATGGTCATTGTGGATCGTTGGTGTGTGTTTTAATTAATCAGTAAGTTGGCAGTTTTAATTCGACCGTAATAGTTAATTTGGGATTTATTAATGCATTAGATAAATTTCAGACAAATCCAAATTTTTTTAATATAGAGGATGGGGTAAATGTGGGTACTAGTACAGGAAACTTGTGTAAGGCGGGATCGGGCGTCGGCGCAAAAACTGATCCCCATAAGAATAACATGGGAAAAAAGCGCCGAATAGTATGTCTCTTTCTGGGTTCTCCTCTACTCATCTTAAAAAATACAAAATTACCGTCTATAACTATGACAAAAAAGGCCGGGATGTTTACTTTGAGGGAGGTAATGAAGACGCTAAATTAAAAATTAACTTGCTTTTTCACAACGGGCATTACAACGTTATAACTATTTTAACTGCTGCGTTTGTTTGTTTTTTCTTTTGTGAAGCCTGCCACGTCCCTTTTGACCACAAAGCAGAGCACCGATGCTCTAACAGATGCACCTCCTGTTATACCATCTCCCCGCCCTGTAAACTAGAACACGGAGGCATCACATGTCGTTTTTGCAACCGTTCCTTCAAAAATGAGCAGTGTTTAGTAGCCCATCAAGGGCAAGTTTGTAAAACTGTAAAACTCTGCCGTGACTGTAAGAAAATGATTCATCCAAAAAAACGTAAGACAGCTCATGTATGCGGAGAAGTTTATTGTAAGCCCTGTGATGCGTTCAAAGACCCCGCGCATCAGTGTTTCATGAGGGTAGATAGGAGAACACCGAAGGACCGTGATTTTTTGTTTATTTTCTTTGACCTGGAGACTCGTCAAGATGAGTCCCTCCCCTCTGAACCCGAGCAAAAATTACATAAAGTCAACTTGTGCGTTTCTCAACAGTACTGCTTTAAATGTATTAAAGGGGGTGAGTGTGAAACTTGCTCGGAACGGCAAAGGGTATTTGAAAAAGAACCGGTAAAACACTTCATGGACTATGTAATGGAAATTCGAAAAAAATTTAAAGATGTTTGTGTAATTGCCCACAACGGGCAAGGTTTTGACTTTCAATTCATTTTACAGTATATTATGGAATAAACTAAATTTACCCCAAACATCACTCCTCGGGGAACTAAAGCTATTTTGATTGAAGTAGCGAACGTAAGGTTTGTGGACTCACTCAGCTACTTTCCCATGGCCCTCGCTGCGCTCCCTAACGCCTTCGATCTGCCTCCCGAGAGAAAGAAGGGCTACTTTCCCCACTTGTTTAACACTCTGGCAAACCAAGATTATGTAGGTCCTATGCCCAACAAGCAGTACTACTGCCCGGAATCAATGTTTGAAAAGTCCCACAATGCCTTTGAAAAATGGGACGATGCGAGAGTGGCTGAAAACTATGTCTTTGGCTTTAAAAAGGAAATCTTAGAGTACTGCATCTCTGATGTAGAGATCCTAGCTCAGGCCTGTCTTAAGTTCAGGTCGATATTCCTCCAAGAGTGTAATGTCGATCCTTTCCTAGAGGCTATCACAATAGCCAGTGCGTGTAACTTGGCCTTCCGCCGTAACTTCTTAAAAGAAAATACTATTGGACTTATACCAAAATCAGGGTACCGACTTGCAGACAATCAGTCAGCCGTTGCTTTACAGTGGTTAACGTGGGAGGAGGAGAAACGTGGAGTAAAGATTCAGCATGCGGGGCGGAGTAAGGAAGTAAAGATTAACGGGCTAAAAGTAGATGGGTTTGACGGTGAGAGAATTTACGAGTTTCACGGGTGTTACTGGCACGGCTGCCCCCAATGCTACTCGTATAGCAGAGAAGAACCTCTACCGGAGGATCCTTCAGACTCGCTTCACTTGAGGTATGAGCGAACCAAGTCCAAAATGGCAAAATTTAATAGCTATGAAGTTGTAGAGATATAGGAGTGTGAGTTTAGAGCTTTGAAGAAAGACAAAAAACTCAATCACTTGAACCAATTGTCCGTTCTAAACACCCTTCCCCTAAACCCTAGACAAGCTTTCTTTGGAGGTAGGACGGGTAATACTAAAACGTATTGTAAATGTGAAGAGGGAGAAACAATCCAGTATGTTGATGTCTGTTCCCTTTATCCGTTTGTAAATAAATATTGTAAGTATCCCGTTGGACACCCTACTATTTATGTCGGACATGAGTGCCGAGAGAGGGGTCTTGAGGTAGAGGGCTTGTTAAAATGTAAGATTCTACCTCCTTACAACTTGTATCATCCCGTACTCCCCGCTAAAATGAATAATAAATTGATGTTTGTGTTGTGTAGAACCTGTGGGGAGACTCTAAACCAAGGGGAATGTTTTCATGATAGTGAGGAAAGGGCAATGGTAGGAACATGGACTATGGATGAAATTAGAAAAGCTGTGGAAAAAGGCTATGTGATTTTGGACATGTATGAGTTGTGGGAGTATGAGGTAGCCACATACGAGAAAGGAGGTCTTTTACCGATTTTATTAATAAATTCTTGAAAGTAAAGCAGGAAGCTTCAGGGTATCCCGCTTGGTGTAAAACAGAGGAGGATAAAGAAAAGTATATTTCTGATTTCTTTGAGCGTGAGGGTATTCAACTGGACAAAGACAAAATTGCTAAAAATGGAGGACTCAGGGCTGTAGCTAAATTAATGTTAAATTCATTCTGGGGCAAGTTTGGTCAACAAGAAAACATGACAAAAACTGCAATCGTGAGAGACTCTAAGGAATTATTCAAATCGTTAACTCAACCAGGAACAAAAGTAAAGTTTGTTGAAGTAATTAACCAAGAGGTTTTATTAGTTAATTGGCAGAATGTTGATGATGCCAGTGAGGCTCTAAAAACTGTAAATGTTGTAATTGCAGCCTACACCACTGCTCATGCCAGACTTAAACTGTATGAACATCTAGATGCTCTTGGAGGGCAGGTCTTGTATTATGACACGGACTCGTGTATTTATTTATACAGGGGAGGATTGTACAGGGTTCCTACGGGAGATTACCTCGGGGAAATGACAGATGAATTGGCAGGTGATTACGGGCCTGGATCTTTCATCGTAGAGTTTGTTTCTGGGGGGCCTAAAACTTACGCGTACCTTGTCTGGTCAACCAAAAAGCAAAAGCTAGAATCTGTGTGTAAAATCAAGGGCCTCACTCTCAATATGAAGACTTCCGAAACGTTAAACTTTGAAGCTCTGAAAAATATGGTCCTCAGTGAAGCTGCTGAAATACTAGAAATTGAAGAGAGTAGAATCAGGAGAACAAAGAGACGAGAAGTCGTTACAGTAAGTGAAATTAAAAAGTTTAAGATTACAGGACCCAAGAGAAAATTTAATGATGATCACGACACCTTGCCTTTCGGCTTTAAAAAACAAAGAGTTGCTCAATGGAGCTGTCACTCACACGGGTACTGAGTGCATATACCTCTAAACATCAGCTCTATTACCTCATTCTGCTCTGAGACGCGGTACTGAACAGACGTGCCTGTGCTGTTACTGTTTGTCTCTCCTTGTAGAATGTCTGTTGAATATATTACACCCGCTATTCAAGCAGTGTTTTTAAAGTTTATATCTAAAAGAAAGTTAAATGAAAATTCTAAATTTCGCATTACATCCTCAGAGTATGAGTTCTTTCTTACTGGGCCATTAGACGTTTTAGAATGGCCTTTGATGTTCTCGGAGTACATAGTAGATAAAATAACGGAGAACTACTCATCAAACACCTACATCGGAGTATCAATAAAGCATGGCGATGTTTCGGGAAATATACCATTCTTTCCTTTAGGGAATTTAACACCGTCAGTTTTTGATGATCACTTTGAACAAATATTTTGTAACGTTGAGAAACTATCTGGTGTTTTACGTCTTGAAGTAACACTTGTCTCAATTCCATGTTGCTACCTTCGATAAAGGGAGTACCTTTCCCTACGGAGCAGTGTTACTCTTGTATATACCACTTGTCACTAGTACAGTTACATCATTCTGCTCCAAGTCGTGGTACTGATCAGACGTTCTTTTGCGCTCCTTTTGCCTGTACTATTGAGTAAATTGTGAAATGGCTGCTAAATACTATACATTCAATAACAAGCCGGTATTGGTTCTGTTTGATAGTGAAGGAAAGCCATGGTTTAAAGCTAAAGACGTAGCTACTGCTCTAAAGCATGTTAATGGTTGGAGTGCAGTTCGGAAACATGTAGATGACAGTGATAAATTAACTGTTAGTAGTTTTTCTGACGCCCAAAAACAGGGCGTTGGACCGATTGAGAAAACAACAGTTTTCATAAACGAAGCCGGATTATGTTCTTTGATGTTAAAATCAAATACTCCTGAAGCAAGACTGTTAGTAAGAAGTCTGTTGCCGGAGAGGTTTTACCTTACTTACACAAATATGAAAGATGAAAGTTCACTTTAAATGTAAATTTGTCTTTAACATCACAAGTTCCCACTGTATGTATGTGTGTGTGTGTGTGTGAATGAAGGTCACTGGCGCGGGTGACGAAAAGCTCCGTAAACCTGAATGATGGTCCCTGGCACGGGTGACGAAAAGCCCCGTAAACCTGAAAGGGGGTCTAGTAGATTGAGGCGCTTGGCTAACACCCAGGCTACTCTTTCGAAGCCTAACGACTTACCGTGGTGTGAAAACGTGAGCGTTCAAAATTATTTCACCGGGGGTAGAAGTGTTTGGCCGGGAAATTTAAGAAGTTTTGGTCAAGTTAAATATAGTTCTCGACCAAGTACTTTCAGCGGAGGCAAGAGTAAATGACCGAGAAATTTAAAACACTACGGTCAAATTAATTGTAGCCCCCGTTAAAGTAACTTCACCGGACTTGGACATAATTGACCGGGAAACTTAAAAAGACACTACGGTAAAGTTAAATGTAATCCCTGGTAAAGTATTTTTCTACCGGACTCTAAAGTAAATGGCCGAGGAATTTAAGAAGTTTCGGCCATGTTAAATATTGTTCTCGACCAAGTACTTTCAGCGGAGGCAAGAGTAAATGACCGATAAATTTAAAACACTACGGTCAAATTAATTGTAGCCCCCGTTAAAGTAACTTCACCGGACTTGGACATAATTGACCGAGAAATCACATGGTGAAAAAACCTCACGGACCCCGGCAAACAGTTTAGTGGGCCTGAAATCCTTTGGCCGAGGGATTTCAGAGTTTCAGTCAATTTATGACACTGCCCTCTTAGAACACCTTCAAGCGGAATTTGAAGTATTTGACGGAGAAATTACACCGTAAAATTACAACAGACCCACCGTTTTACAAAACTTGGACGCATATGACCAAGGAATTACATCGTCAAGGGTAAATGTTGCCCCTGGTTTCATGGGAATCATAAATAAATTACCGAGGAGAAAATACCATATAATTTACCATACTAAAGATCGTATTTCATAGTTGGTCGTCTTCTGATATGTACCCATGGTGTGTAATTTATGGCCAACTCTCCGATATTGGTGTTAGTTACAATCCTTTTACTATTAAATTCAGTAAAATGATATATTCTTTTTTGTTGGTGTTTCGTAACAGCGTTTTTCAGTAACTGATTTAATAAATACAACTACAACAAAAAGAAAACTCTAATCTCTGTATTTGTTTAACTTTACAAAATACCCTACTGTCACCTGTCTCTTTTTTTTACACATTAGTTTAAATATTTAAACAGTGGACTCGATGTACCACATGGTCTAACTCTTTGAATCCTTATCAAGTGGGACCCATTTTGGGTCCCACCTACTTCCGGTGGAGTGGGGGTATAGTTTTCTTGTCTGTCCATTTCTGCTAGTTTTTACAAGCCTCTTCTCTCTTTTCAGTTAATATTACCTTGAGACTTCTAAACAGTTCAATACATGTAAAGTTGCCCAAAGTAATCCTGCTATCATAAGTATAAAGTTCTAAATATTCCTTTAATTTACATACACTACCCCATGCACAACAACTAAAGCCCAGCTATTGGTCTATTTTTCTAATAAACAAGGCAGATACATATCCCATTAGAACAGCTAAAAAGTCAACATATTTTAACAATAATTACCTTAATTGTAACAGTAAAAAAATAGCCATAGAGCCATTTTAGCAATGGGAGGTGTTTTGGTTCCTTTATTTTCAGTAACTTCTCGTTAAACAGTCAGTCAAAGTATAATTTATTTTGTGTTGGTTTGTAACCAGTTTTCTTGTATGTTAAATATTTTTCAATCACAAGTATTTGACAACTGTAACTGAACTAAAGAGACTGCTCAAATCTTGGGTACGCTAACACAAAACACGCAATCCGTACCCATGTAAGAGAAAAACACCGCAAAACAACACTGGAAGTACAGGGGGGGCGAAACGCCCCCCCTAACCCATAATGAGAAACATACAATCTTTCTTAGCGAGCCCGGTCTTTATTCGCTAATTTTAACACAGAGCTAGTTTTCTTGTATGTGAGTGTTTGTATAAACTGTTCAACCATGTCAGTGCCATTATTTAAGAGTAGCTGAGATAATGTAGAGAAAACAATACCGGAAGTACGGGGGAGCGAAACTCTCCCCATATTGAATAAACCAAGCCTTTACTCACTTAATTTTACACAACAAATAGAAGCAAACACCCTGAAAAAAACTAGTACAACAGAGCTTGAGATAAATGGTTCTGTCCAGTTTTTGTGATGTTTCTTCTTTACAGAGTTTAAATTGTAGCGAGGGTTAATAATAATTACCAAACTGCATTTCAATCGCCCCAGCAGCTCTCAAGATATTACATTTCAAAGTATATCCCCTTCAACCGTCTTGATACTTGCCCGCAGTACAGAGTTTAAGTTTTTAATGTAGCGGAGGTTAACAAGTACATACATACCGAGTTTCATTAGAATAGGCGTTGCCATTCTCAAGAGATTACATTTCATAGTATAGCTCCTGCAATTGTTTCTATGCTTACCTGCAGTACAGGGTTTAGGTTTTTAATGTAGAGGAGGTTAACAGGTATATACATACCATGTTTCATTGAAATCGGCTTAGCCGTTCTTAAGATATTTAATTTTAAATTACTGCCCCTTCATTTATTTTTATACTTGCCCACAGTACAGATTTTAAGTTTTTGTAAATCGTAGTGGAGGTTAACAGGGACATACATACCAAATTTCATTAAAATCGGCCAAGCCGTTCTTGAGATATTGATTTTTTAAATTTTCACCCTCCATCATCCCCTAAACAACCCCTTTTCCACCCTCCAACAAAATTGAAAGTTAGAGGATGTTAACAAGTACCTACATACCAAATTTCATTAAAATCGGCTCAGCCGTTCTCGAGATATTAAAGTTTCTAGTTTTTGCGGCCATCTTGGATCCGCCATTTTGGTTAATATTTTAGTCATGTGGGCAGATGTCCCTCGCGCGCGCCTACACTACGTAGTAGGCGAATTCTGTTATCAGAATTGCTCTAGGACTTACCGTTTTCGAGATATTAGCGATTTTAGGAATATTTTTACTAAAAAGAGAAGAATAAGAAGAAAATTCTGAGATGGAAGGTTAAGGCGGAGGAAGGAAGGTGAGAGGGAGTCAACATAACATAAGAAGAAAAAAACCAGAACACATAACAGGCAGAAGGAGGAGTGAGGGAGAGGAAGGAAGGGGAGAACAACAGAGATCACAAGTGATAACAAGTGGAGTAGGGGATCCCCTGATATAGCAAGCCAATCAGAAGCCAGCATTTTGGTCACGTGACATGTGACGTCATTCCAAGATGGCGGCGCCCATGGTGGCTTCACTTTTTTCCCGCCAAATTCCCTAACCTCACTTTTTTCCCGCCAGATTCCCTAACCTCACTTTTCTCCCTCCAGATTGTGCAGTGTTGCCAACCTATGGTTATTATTTGCAGTATTATATATATATATATATATATATATATGCTCTATGCTATTATACTCTATAGGGATACGCTACCAACCTAGCGGAGCTAAATAAGGTAAGTAAAAAGTCAGTTTGTTATACAATAAATTTATTACATATAAAGAGTAAATAATATAAAAACAATGGGTAATATATAAAAAGAAGTTAATAATATAAAAAACAAAGAGTTATATAAAAAAGTTAATAATATAAAATCAACCTTCGAAGTACAGTCGCTTACGGCCGCTGACTGTTGTGCGGCAGAAGGGGCAGACATAGATTCGTATGGCACACGCTGGGCACAGTGTATGCTGGCAAGGTGTCAGCACCACCGCTGCCACCACAGCCCGAGAACCGGCCTCCACTACCACTGCCTGAGAATCCGCCACCACCACAGCCCGAGAACCGGCCTCCACTACCGCTGCCCTGCCCCAACTGTCTGAGGGAGGAGAGGTTGAACGACCTAAGAATGGAAGCTTATCTGAGTGTGTGTATATTATAATAATAACTTAGTACGATTCATAAATTAAACTGTATTTATAATTTCAGGGTTTATATCGTTTATGCCTTAAGACTTAAGTAATGTTTATGATTTCAGAATATGGAACGTCGGGAAGGAATAGATAGCGCATCATGGCAGGCCGTTCGCCACATCTCCAACGTGAGGGCTGAGCTCCGGGAGGTTCTCCACCTCTCCGAGACCGTCCTGAACGGTACGGCACGGGCAGAGATGATGGAGGTAGCCCCAGTCATCTGGACCGAGATCCAGACAACGCTGGAGCGTATCCTCACCCAGACGGGAAACCAGATGGACCAGGAGCTTCAGCAAGGGCGTCCTCCACCCCCTACAGAGCCCCCCAGAGCCATAGTGTGCAGAGTGTGTCTGGATGGTCTGCCCACGGTGGTGCTGACACCTTGCCAGCATACACTGTGCCCAGCGTGTGCCATACGAATCTATGTCTGCCCCTTCTGCCGCACAACAGTCAGCGGCCGTAAGCGACTGTACTTCGAAGGTTGATTTTATATTATTAACTTTTTTTATATAACTCTTTGTTTTTTATATTATTAACTTCTTTTTATATATTACCCATTGTTTTTATATTATTAACTCTTTATATGTAATAAACTTATTGTATAACAAACTGACAAACATGTCACGTGACCAAAATGCTGGCTTCTGATTGGCTTGCTATATCAGGGGATCCCCTACTCCACTTGTTATCACTTGTGATCTCTGTTGTTCTCCCCTTCCTTCCTCTCCCTCACTCCTCCTTCTGCCTGTTATGTGTTCTGGTTTTCTTCTTCTTATGTTATGTTGACTCCCTCTCACCTTCCTTCCTCCGCCTTAACCTTCCATCTCAGAATTTTCTTCTTATTCTTCTCTTTTTAGTAAAAATATTCCTAAAATCGCTAATATCTCGAAAACGGTAAGTCCTAGAGCAATTCTGATAACAGAATTCGCCTACTACGTAGTGTAGGCGCGCGCGAGGGACATCTGCCCACATGACTAAAATATTAACCAAAATGGCGGATCCAAGATGGCCCCAAAAACTAGAAACTTTAATATCTCGAGAACGGCTGAGCCGATTTTCATGAAATTTGGTATGTAGGTACTTGTTAACATCCTCTAACTTTCAATTTTGTTGGAGGGTGGAAAAGGGGTTGTTTAGGGGATGATGGAGGGTGAAAATTTTAAAAATCAATATCTCAAGAACGGCTTATCCGATTTTAATGAAATTTGGTATGTATGTCCCTGTTAACCTCCACTACGATTTACAAAAACTTAAAATCTGTACTGTGGGAAAGTATAAAAATAAATGAAGGAGCAGTAATTTAAAATTAAATATCTTAAGAACGGCTAAGCCGATTTCAATGAAACATGGTATGTATATACCTGTTAACCTCCTCTACATTAAAAACCTAAACCCTGTACTGCAGGTAAGCATAGAAACAATTGCAGGAGCTATACTATGAAATGTAATCTCTTGAGAATGGCAAGGCCTATTCTAATGAAACTCGGTATGTATGTACTTGTTAACCTCCGCTACATTAAAAACTTAAACTCTGTACTGCGGGCAAGTATCAAGACGGTTGAAGGGGATATACTTTGAAATGTAATATCTTGAGAGCTGCTGGGGCGATTGAAATGCAGTTTGGTAATTATTATTAACCCTCGCTACAATTTAAACTCCGTAAAGAAGAAACATCACAAAAACTGGACAGAACCATTTATCTCAAGCTCTGTTGTACTAGTTTTTTCAGGGTGTTTGCTTCTATTTGTTGTGTAAAATTAAGTGAGTAAAGGCTTGGTTTATTCAATATGGGGAGAGTTTCGCTCCCCCGTACTTCCGGTATTGTTTTCTCTACATTATCTCAGCTACTCTTAAATAATGGCACTGACATGGTTGAACAGTTTATACAAACACTCACATACAAGAAAACTAGCTCTGTGTTAAAATTAGCGAATAAAGACCGGGCTCGCTAAGAAAGATTGTATGTTTCTCATTATGGGTTAGGGGGGGCGTTTCGCCCCCCCTGTACTTCCAGTGTTGTTTTGCGGTGTTTTTCTCTTACATGGGTACGGATTGCGTGTTTTGTGTTAGCGTACCCAAGATTTGAGCAGTCTCTTTAGTTCAGTTACAGTTGTCAAATACTTGTGATTGAAAAATATTTAACATACAAGAAAACTGGTTACAAACCAACACAAAATAAATTATACTTTGACTGACTGTTTAACGAGAAGTTACTGAAAATAAAGGAACCAAAACACCTCCCATTGCTAAAATGGCTCTATGGCTATTTTTTAACTGTTACAATTAAGGTAATTATTGTTAAAATATGTTGACATTTTAGCTGTTCTAATGGGATATGTATCTGCCTTGTTTATTAGAAAAATAGACCAATAGCTGGGCTTTAGTTGTTGTGCATGGGGTAGTGTATGTAAATTAAAGGAATATTTAGAACTTTATACTTATGATAGCAGGATTACTTTGGGCAACTTTACATGTATTGAACTGTTTAGAAGTCTCAAGGTAATATTAACTGAAAAGAGAGAAGAGGCTTGTAAAAACTAGCAGAAATGGACAGACAAGAAAACTATACCCCCACTCCACCGGAAGTAGGTGGGACCCAAAATGGGTCCCACTTGATAAGGATTCAAAGAGTTAGACCTTGTGGTACATCGAGTCCACTGTTTAAATATTTAAACTAATGTGTAAAAAAAGAGACAGGTGACAGTAGGGTATTTTGTAAAGTTAAACAAATACAGAGATTAGAGTTGTCTTTTTGTTGTAGTTGTATTTATTAAATCAGTTACTGAAAAACGCTGTTACGAAACACCAACAAAAAAGAATATATCATTTTACTGAATTTAATAGTAAAAGGATTGTAACTAACACCAATATCGGAGAGTTGGCCATAAATTACACACCATGGGTACATATCAGAAGACGACCAACTATGAAATACGATCTTTAGTATGGTAAATTATATGGTATTTTCTCCTCGGTAATTTATTTATGATTCCCATGAAACCAGGGGCAACATTTACCCTTGACGATGTAATTCCTTGGTCATATGCGTCCAAGTTTTGTAAAACGGTGGGTCTGTTGTAATTTTACGGTGTAATTTCTCCGTCAAATACTTCAAATTCCGCTTGAAGGTGTTCTAAGAGGGCAGTGTCATAAATTGACTGAAACTCTGAAATCCCTCGGCCAAAGGATTTCAGGCCCACTAAACTGTTTGCCGGGGTCCGTGAGGTTTTTTCACCATGTGATTTCTCGGTCAATTATGTCCAAGTCCGGTGAAGTTACTTTAACGGGGGCTACAATTAATTTGACCGTAGTGTTTTAAATTTATCGGTCATTTACTCTTGCCTCCACTGAAAGTACTTGGTCGAGAACTATATTTAACAAGGCCGAAACTTCTTAAATTCCTCGGCCATTTACTTTAGAGTCCGGTAGAAAAATACTTTACCAGGGATTACATTTAACTTTACCGTAGTGTCTTTTTAAGTTTCCCGGTCAATTATGTCCAAGTCCGGTGAAGTTACTTTAACGGGGGCTACAATTAATTTGACCGTAGTTTTTTTAATTTCTCGGTCATTTACTCTTGCCTCCGCTGAAAGTACTTGGTCGAAAACTATATTTAACTTGACCAAAACTTCTTAAATTTCCCGGCCAAACACTTCTACCCCCGGTGAAATAATTTTGAACGCTCACGTTTCCACACCACGGTAAGTCGTTAGGCTAGGCCGTAGGAGCGTCGGCGCGTTCTTTTTGGTTACCCAGAGCATCGCCAGGAGCCCTAAACCTCTGGGGGTGAGAGGCCCCAACCATCGCCTCTCACTGTGGTAGCCACTCCATAACAAAATGCTACCTCCGTTTTATATATTTTTTTACTTTTGTATTTATTTTTTTATTTTTATTTTATTTTTTACAAGTCCCACCGTACGGACTGTTCCAAGGAGTAGTCTAGACTACTTGATGTACAAAGTCCTTCATTCACACCGGGTTGTTCGAAAGAGTAGCCTGGGTGTTAGCCAAGCGCCTCAATCTACTAGACCCCCTTTCAGGTTTAAGGGGCTTTTCGTCACCCGTGCCAGGGACCATCATTCAGGTTTACGGAGCTTTTCGTCACCCGCGCCAGTGACCTTCATTCACACACACACACACACATACATACAGTGGGAACTTGTGATGTTAAAGACAAATTTACATTTAAAGTGAACTTTCATCTTTCATATTTGTGTAAGTAAGGTAAAACTTCTCCGGCAACAGACTTCTTACTAACAATCTTGCTTCAGGAGTATTTGATTTTAACATCAAAGAACATAATCCGGCTTCGTTTATGAAAACTGTTGTTTTCTCAATCGGTCCAACGCCCTGTTTTTGGGCGTCAGAAAAACTACTAACAGTTAATTTATCACTGTCATCTACATGTTTCCGAACTGCACTCCAACCATTAACATGCTTTAGAGCAGTAGCTACGTCTTTAGCTTTAAACCATGGCTTTCCTTCACTATCAAACAGAACTAATACCGGCTTGTTATTGAATGTATAGTATTTAGCAGCCATTTCACAATTTACTCAATAGTACAGGCAAAAGGAGCGCAAAAGAACGTCTGATCAGTACCACGACTTGGAGCAGAATGATGTAACTGTACTAGTGACAAGTGGTATATACAAGAGTAACGCTGCTCCGTAGGGAAAGGTACTCCCTTTATCGAAGGTAGCAACATGGAATTGAGACAAGTGTTACTTCAAGACGTAAAACACCAGATAGTTTCTCAACGTTACAAAATATTTGTTCAAAGTGATCATCAAAAACTGACGGTGTTAAATTCCCTAAAGGAAAGAATGGTATATTTCCCGAAACATCGCCATGCTTTATTGATACTCCGATGTAGGTGTTTGATGAGTAGTTCTCCGTTATTTTATCTACTATGTACTCCGAGAACATCAAAGGCCATTCTAATACGTCTAATGGCCCAGTAAGAAAGAACTCATACTCTGAGGATGTAATGCGAAATTTAGAATTTTCATTTAACTTTCTTTTAGATATAAACTTTAAAAACACTGCTTGAATAGCGGGTGTAATATATTCAACAGACATTCTACAAGGAGAGACAAACAGTAACAGCACAGGCACGTCTGTTCAGTACCGCGTCTCAGAGCAGAATGAGGTAATAGAGCTGATGTTTAGAGGTATATGCACTCAGTACCCGTGTGAGTGACAGCTCCATTGAGCAACTCTTTGTTTTTTAAAGCCGAAAGGCAAGGTGTCGTGATCATTATTAAATTTTCTCTTGGGTCCTGTAATCTTAAACTTTTTAATTTCACTTACTGTAACGACTTCTCGTCTCTTTGTTCTCCTGATTCTACTCTCTTCAATTTCTAGTATTTCAGCAGCTTCACTGAGGACCATATTTTTCAGAGCTTCAAAGTTTAACGTTTCGGAAGTCTTCATATTGAGAGTGAGGCCCTTGATTTTACACACAGATTCTAGCTTTTGCTTTTTGGTTGACCAGACAAGGTACGCGTAAGTTTTAGGCCCCCCAGAAACAAACTCTACGATGAAAGATCCAGGCCCGTAATCACCTGCCAATTCATCTGTCATTTCCCCGAGGTAATCTCCCGTAGGAACCCTGTACAATCCTCCCCGGAATAAATAAATACACGAGTCCGTGTCATAATACAAGACCTGCCCTCCAAGAGCATCTAGATGTTCATACAGTTTAAGTCTGGCATGAGCAGTGGTGTAGGCCGCAATTACAACATTTACAGTTTTTAGAGCCTCACTGGCATCATCAACATTCTGCCAATTAACTAATAAAACCTCTTGGTTAATTACTTCAACACATTTTATTTTTGTTCCTGGTTGAGTTAACGATTTGAATAATTCCTTAGAGTCTCTCACGATTGCAGTTTTTGTCATGTTTTCTCGTTGACCAAACTTGCCCCAGAATGAATTTAACATTAATTTAGCTACAGACCTGAGTCCTCCATTTTTAGCAATTTTGTCTTTGTCCAGTTGAATACCCTCACGCTCAAAGAAATCAGAAATATACTTTTCTTTATCCTCCTCTGTTTTACACCAAGCGGGATACCCTGAAGCTTCCTGCTTTACTTTCAAGAATTTATTAATAAAATCGGTAAAAAGTCCTCCTTTCTCGTATGTGGCTACCTCATACTCCCACAACTCATACATGTCCAAAATCACATAGCCTTTTTCCACAGCTTTTCTAATTTCATCCATAGTCCATGTTCCTACCATTGCCCTCTCCTCACTATCATGAAAACATTCCCCTTGGTTTAGAGTCTCCCCACAGGTTCTACACAACACAAACATCAATTTATTATTCATTTTAGCGGGGAGTACGGGATGATACAAGTTGTAAGGAGGTAGAATCTTACATTTTAACAAGCCCTCTACCTCAAGACCCCTCTCTCGGCACTCATGTCCGACATAAATAGTAGGGTGTCCAACGGGATACTTACAATATTTATTTACAAACGGATAAAGGGAACAGACATCAACATACTGGATTGTTTCTCCCTCTTCACATTTACAATACGTTTTAGTATTACCCGTCCTACCTCCAAAGAAAGCTTGTCTAGGGTTTAGGGGAAGGGTGTTTAGAACGGACAATTGGTTCAAGTGATTGAGTTTTTTGTCTTTCTTCAAAGCTCTAAACTCACACTCCCATATCTCTACAACTTCATAGCTATTAAATTTTGCCATTTTGGACTTGGTTCTCTCATACCTCAAGTGAAGCGAGTCTGAAGGATCCTCCGGCAGAGGTTCTTCTCTGCTATACGAGTAGCATTGGGGGCAGCCGTGCCAGTAACACCCGTGAAACTCGTAAATTCTCTCACCGTCAAACCCATCTACTTTTAGCCCGTTAATCTTTACTTCCTTACTCCGCCCCGCATGCTGAATCTTTACTCCACGTTTCTCCTCCTCCCACGTTAACCACTGTAAAGCAACGGCTGACTGATTGTCTGCAAGTCGGTACCCTGATTTTGGTATAAGTCCAATAGTATTTTCTTTTAAGAAGTTACGGCGGAAGGCCAAGTTACACGCACTGGCTATTGTGATAGCCTCTAGGAAAGGATCGACGTTACACTCTTGGAGGAATATCGACCTGAACTTAAGACAGGCCTGAGCTAGGATCTCTACATCAGAGATGCAGTACTCTAAGATTTCCTTTTTAAAGTCAAAGACATAGTTTTCAGCCACTCTCGCATCGTACCATTCTTCAAAGGCCTTGTGGGACTTTTCAAACATTGATCCCGGGCAGTAGTACTGCTTGTCGGGCATAGGACCTACATAATCTTGGTTTGCCAGAGTGTTAAACAAGTGGGGAAAGTAGCCCTTCTTTCTCTCGGGAGGCAGATCGAAGGCGTTAGGGAACGCAGCGAGGGCCATGGGAAAGTAGCTGAGTGAGTCCACAAACCTTACGTTGGCTACTTCAATCAAAATAGCTTTAGTTCCCCGAGGAGTGATGTTTGGGGTAAATTTAGTCTCTTCCATAATATACTGTAAAATGAATTGAAAGTCAAAACCTTGCCCGTTGTGGGCAATTACACAAACATCTTTAAATTTTTTTCGAATTTCCATTACATAGTCCATGAAGTGTTTTACCGGTTCTTTTTCAAATACCCTTTGCCGTTCCGAGCAAGTTTCACACTCACCCCCATTAATACATTTAAAGCAGTACTGTTGAGAAACGCACAAGTTGACTTTATGTAATTTTTGCTCGGGGTCAGAGGGGAGGGACTCATCTTGACGAGTCTCCAGGTCAAAGAAAATAAACAAAAAATCACGGTCCTTTGGTGTTCTCCTATCTACCCTCATGAAACACTGATGCGCGGGGTCTTTGAACGCATCACAGGGCTTACAATAAACTTCTCCGCATACATGATCTGTCTTACGTTTTTTTGGATGAATCATTTTCTTACAGTCACGGCAGAGTTTTACAGTTTTACAAACTTGCCCTTGATGGGCTACTAATCACCGCTCATTTTTGAAGGAACGTTTGCAAAAACGACATGTGATGCCTCCGTGTTCTAGTTTACAGGGCGGGGAGATGGTATAACAGGAGGTGCATCTGTTAGAGCATCGGTGCTCTGCTTTGTGGTCAAAAGGGACGTGGCAGGCTTCACAATAGAAATGACAAACAAACGCGGCAGTTAAGTTAGTTATAACGTTGTAATGCCCGTTGTGAAAAAGCAAGTTAATTTTTAATTTAGCGTCTTCATTACCTCCCTCAAAGTAAACATCCCGGCCTTTTTTGTCATAGTTATAGACGGTAATTTTGTATTTTTTAAGATGGGACTGGAATTTTTCAAGCTCAGGGATTCCTGCACCCTCCTCCGGCATTTCTACACGGGCTTTTGCTATGAGCTTATTAGCTCTGAAAGTTTGTCTCTTACCTTTATCTTTTCGAATAGCGTTATACTGAGGATCATTTTTTGCAAGTGCTTTGCCTACTACCAAAGCCCGAGGGAGACACAGGTTGTCTTTATTGTTAATTACTACAATACCCCGTCTCGCTTTACACTCTTCATCAAAGGTATTGTAAAAGTCGGGCCTTGCCCTTCCTTTACCTACTGGGACGTTAATCCTAGCTACATCAACACTAAAGGTGTCACTAGAGGTTATAGATTGCGCATTGCTTTGAATTATGCCCCCGAAAATATCCCAAAGGACATCACCGGTAATTTCTGAGACAGGCCTCAAATCTACGTACCCCGGTTCTGCACTTTTTAAATTTATAGACTTTAATTTAAACCCGAGATAATCGGTAGGTTCAGCGTCGGCTTTGGATGTCTCTACAATTTGATTAAAACCTTTTCTTAGCCAATCAAACTCAGAGATGCCCCTGGGAGGTTTAGTAAATTTAAAAATAGTGTTAGTCCCGTAAAGTCTGAATTTTTTAACATACGTTTGAGCGGTACTAAGTAATTTTACCGGGCTTTGAGGGTCATTTTTAGAAACTTCCATCCTTTAACATATAATTAAATACTGAAAACAAGCTAAACTGTGCTAACACTTAAAACGAGCAAACACACCACCCAGAGTCAAGCTCACACGGATACAACTGAATTACGCAGAATCAATAATAATCTGTGAAATAGAACACTTACGCAAGAGCAGCGCAAAACACGTCTGGTCAGTATGATGACTGGAATCAGACTGAAGAACTAGAGCTTGTCGTAAGAGGTATATGGTATGTAGGAGAGCACAGTACCTCTGTATTACTACGCAAGTCAGAAAAACACTAACACATAAACTACGCAAGTCAAATCAGAACTACAAGTTATCGAAAGTTAACTCTAATGAAGGTAGCAAACACTAATCTAACCAATAACAAGAATATAAAGTGAGATTACTGTTACTCAGCACATACAAACACAACACTACCCAGTAAAATAGAGACTGTGAAGTTACTGTACGCTAGCAAGTCATACAACGCACTTAACACAGATAATTCAAACACGAACAAAACACCCGCGTGGGAACACTTAAGATTGAGGTTAGGAAAAGTGAGGTTATGTTAGTCAGTACATACAAAAACTGCTGCAACCAAAACTGCATAAAAGAACAAGAATAGAAAGTGAGGTTGCTGAGGTGAATTTACCGTACAAAACAACCAGGGCAAAAAATCAGGTTACTGAGAGTGAGGTTATGTTAGTCAACACAACACTACTTTAGCCACAAGGAAGTGAGGGTATGTTTACTTTCTTTACTGTAAACTACCAAGTCAGATTAGATAGATACACCACACGGCATTACTCTAGCCAAGACAATAAACACGAACGCAACACAAAAATCAAATGAAGTACACCATGCACGGAAAATGAATATAATACAGTAAGGTTATAAATTTTGGAGGGTAATGAGTGAGGTTATGACGGGAAAGTTTGACGGTTAAAAGTGAGGTTACTTTAGCAATTCAAATAACGCAAAAAATCACACGACACTACTCTTTAAACAAGGAAGTGAGGTTTATGTTAACTCTCAAAACTGATGTTACTGTACACTAGCAAGTCATAAAACGCTCTTAACATAGATAAGTCAGAGATGAACAAGACAAGTACATGATAACGTGAGATTACTGTTATGTTACTCAGCACATACAACACACAACACTACTATAGTCAAATCAAACAATTAAATACAACGCAAAACACTACTCTAGCCAGGTCAAACAAGAAACTGAGTTTACTGGGTGGGGTTAGGTTAGCCAACACATACAAACACAACACTACTCTTGACACAAGAAACTGTGGTTACTGGGAGCGACGATATGTTAGTCAACACATACAAATACTATTCTTGCCAAGTCAAACAATGAAATACAAAGCACAGCACTACTATAGTCAAATCAAACAAGAAACTGAGGTTACTGTTATGTTAGCCAACACATACAAACACAGCACTACCAAGTAAAACAAGATGGTGAGGTTACTTAATAAAACAAGATGGTGAGGTTACTTAATAAAGAACAAGGACAGAAAGTGATATTACTGTCAGTCAACACACACAAGTATGATACAGCCCTTGACACAAGGAAGTGAGGTTATGGTAACTCTCAAAGGTTACTGGAGGTGAGGTTAGTCAGCACGTAAGACTTAACATTACTGTAGCCAAGTCAAACAGTAAACTGATGTTACTGTACACTTGCAAGTCATAAAACGCACTTGACACAGACAAGTCAAACACGAACAAAACACCCGCGTGGGAACACTCGAAAGTGGGGTTAGGAAAAGTAGGGTTATCTTCGTCAAGTGCGGAGCAACGCATAAACACGTCCGATCGCAAGGGGAGCAGGGAGCAAAGAGAGAGAGAGAAAGCGCGCGATATAATAGAAAGTGGTGGGGAGGTGGCTGATGCAATATATTTATTTGTTACAGGAGGTAGCGACAGGGCAATGGTAGCGGCTGGGGACAGGTAGTGAATGCCGTCTGGGTGACAGGCCTGGAGGCGATAGTAGTGCGAAATTGTAGTGGGTGTGTCAAGCCTTGAGCAGAACGCGGATTAACATGCCAGCCAACAGGGTTACTTAAAATGTTACACCCGCCAGCTACAGTACACTGAGATAACAGGAGCTGCAGTTAGATACGCAGAAGGAAGTGGAGGAGACAGAAGGACGCGAGGGTTAAACAATTACAAAAAATGGTAGATAATTAAACACAGAGGGTCAGATAATTAACCACAGAGGGTTAGATAATCAACCACAGAGGGTAGCAAAAGAGCCACAGAGGGAGGCAAATACACCCTAATTCCATTCCTCATAAGAGCCGATGTTATTCTATTCTTCATAAGAGTCAATGTTATTCTATTCTCCATAAGAGTCCATGTTATTCTATTCTCCATAAGACCCTATGTTGGGCCTCAAGCGCGGGCCCTTACTACTTCTGTGGCAATTACTTCTTCTGTTATTACCGACATTGCCGTTGTAATTACTTATAAATTTTAGACTAATGTTTCATTTCATTGTTCAAAAAGTTCAACATGGATAAAGAATGTGCACTGTGCTGTGCTGTGCTTTGTTGTGTGTGTTTAAAACACGGGGATTTGACGAAAATATTCCAGTGTTTATAGGTGAGAACAAAACACAATAAAGTAATAGTCTAAGTTGAAAAAAACCCATCACCTAACATTAAATTACTTTATTATTCAATTTTATGTATATTACGATTGCATATACAACATTTAATACTAACTTCATACACCTATTGTTAACAACAATTTGTTGTATATTACACATTTTGTATTGTGATTTTATGTGCAAGATTTCTAGTGTTATATTCAGCTTTTGAACAAGCTAAAAATCATTTGTTATACGGTCAAAGTCATACATATCTTGTTGATTTTAATTAAGTATGTATCCATATTCTCTCAAACAAATAAAAATATTTCTTCATCTGTCTTTGTTGTGCTTATTTTACCTTCTACTATGTAAATCAATTATTTAAACAATTGTTGGTAATGCAAATGAAAATTAACTATAACTGTAATTGATTATTTTTATTAATTTCTTGACTAACAAATTTTAGTTTAAAAAACTATGTCATTCCAAAGAGGTTGAAATGTTCAATGTCAAGTTCAAATAAGCCAGTCCCACAGAAATTGCTGAATGGTGGAAATAACATAGATATTTACCAAGTTGCAATACCTGAAGTTCAATTTTAATTTTTTTTTAAACTTTGATAAAATAAAATGTTCAATAACTGTAGTATGGCTACGGAACTAAAATTAGAAGCAACCAAAAATTTAAGATTACATAATTTAACATACATAAAGCACCAATCTTGCTATTTGAAAGCAAAACATTAGGTGATTATACATTTATTTATTTTAAGATATTATTTTAGTGGCAGCTACAACTTTCTGGGTGTGGTAATCAAATGGCAGGTATTTATTAGCTAAATTTTCAATAGAGCAGGATTGATAAAACCAGATTGAAACCATAATCAGCAGACCAACGTAAATTTTTGAATTCCTAACCTGAGACACCACAATTAAGAAAGTCTTTATCAACGTAAATTAAAATTATCAAATATACGAGCGAAGGTTCTAGTTGGTCAGAAGAATCCACATATCTCCATGATGATCGAAGTCGAACATGGTAAAAGTTAAAACCACGGGGCGTGAGGTGGTCTAACTTTTAACCCAGCTGCTCAGTTAAAATTACCTACTTGCTAAGTTAAAGTGGCCCTGCTGCTCGGTTGAAGTAACCCATTAAGTTGGTTAGAGTAACCCGTTAGCTCAGTTAAAGTAACCCAGAAGATTAGTCAAAGTAACCTAGCTGCTAGGTTAAAACAATCAACTTGATCAGTTAAATAAACTAAAAATCTACTCGGTCATTTATGACCTACAGTACTTCGTCAATGATTTTACCTACTTAGTCGGTCATTAATAACCCATAATCACTGACCCATTTCACAGGTAGTAGCAATTATACAAACACAATAACCAACACTATTGTGTTTGTTGGAGAGGGTAACAACCAACTCGGTCGGTGCTATATTGACCCTACAACTCTATAAATATCAACCTTTTTCTCAGTTAAGACTAACCTTTTGGGGTTTTCAGTGATGCCTAACTTAGTTAGGTTCTAATTTACAAAATGTTCAATTGACCTGTTTAAGAGGGTTTCTTTATAATACCAAAGCCAGATGTTCAACTGTTTGTTTGAATTTTTATACGAAGAGGTCTATTTATCGAGACTAAGGATACATGTATATGTTGAATTACGGTTTCCCTTTACATGAACACTTCATATGAAATACAATCAAAATCGGGCAACAAATAGCTTGATATCCAGACTCGAATCAGATTTTATTTGAAAGGATTACCTCATTGTCATTTGAATCATACACTGGTGTTGTAGTTTTTCTTTACACCCCTATCTAGTCCTGTAAATAGAGAGGTTTTCTCTACATCACAGGTCCAGTATTCAATTCAGTATAGTTATGATTTTTTGTATATTGTTGTTCACTTAGGTTCATTATAGCATACTAATGTACGTCTTGTATTAATATTTTATTCTATACTCATTGTTTAGATATGTCCACTTTTTCTTTGTAAAGTAAACTTTATAAACATTTTTTTAAAACCGAGTAGTTATTACATTAACATTAAAAACGTCCATAAACATAAATATATTAACAAATATTTAAGATAAAAACAACTCTAAAACACTAAATAATTTTGTGTCAAACTAATCCGTCTAAATAGTTAGCTTTAGTCCAATGCAACTAAACAATCCTTTCCACTTCCTTTAATATTGAAACACAAACAGTAACCTTAAACATTTCTATTACTTTCAAGTAATTTTTGCTCAGTTTCCGTCGCATAAACAGTTTCACTGCAAATAACTCGCTAAATACCAAACACTTCTGGAATATTTATGCTAAGACATTATAAATTCTTACATTTGCCAATGTATACGGTTTTTAACAATAGGAAATATGAAAGAATACATATTGAAAACATATTTACTTTAGTGAAGACTCTGAGTGGGTGAATCCCGAAATAATGTATAGGATTTATTTTTGTTAAAATACTACATCATGCATTGTATTATTACTAATATTTTTATAATTTAAGGTACTTCACGTATTTGAGAAATGATTATCGCTTTATGGTATACAATATTTTCAGGAATACATAGATGTTGTGTTATCAAGCATTGGAACAAAAGTAGTCATTGTATATTGAAAGAAGAAATTAACTATTATCATACCGAATATTAAAAATATTATGCATATGAAGCTAGTATTTTAATTCAGATTAAAATAAGGTTCAACGATCACGTGAGAAAGATCACGCCCTTCTCTTTGAAATGCGATGACAACTTCAAAAAAATGGATAAATGGATGTAGCTTCCTTGGCAACTTGTGTTTGTTCTGTCTCTACAGGGATGTAATTACAAACAACATTCTCTTGACTATTCTTTATCCCCGTGGCAGCAGTTTGTTTCACCTCTCTTCGTGCCTCAGCTCTAAAACTGTATCATCCACAACCATTAGAGTGTTTGTGCATTAAACACCATATTTATCCCATATTTTACTGACACCATCGAAGATAAAAGGTACCATATTTAGACAGCTGATTTGATTTTTGATTCCTTTACATGATTTTAGTGATTGTGTGACGGACCTGTGGCTTCTCACGACTACGTTTATGGTGACGTGCGATCACTCAGGCGTAACTTATCAATTGATCCTGAGATGTGTGTTGGTTTCTTCAAATAATAAAACGGTTGTTCTCTAAGATAAATACACTCATCTTTAGTTCTAAACTAAACGAACCAGCTACTGCAGGGTAAAACTTCCAACAATCTAAATTAACTTTCCACTACCTCTGGTAATATTTTAACAAAACATTTTGTTTTTTTTAATTCATTAAACCTTAAGTTAGTATTTTTGAAGGGTCTTAATACTTTGCTTATGCCTTTGTTAACTATTAAAATAGACAATACTCTAAACAAATTAACTTACAATTAACCCTCAAGGACTTGAACTTTCCTTCTCAATTTACTCAAACTTAGATTCTCAAACCTCCCCTACAGAAAACCTCAAACTTGACAGTGATTAAATATACACAATTAACTCACCAGACTAGGACTCTCCCGGGCTCAGAACATCACTGACCCAAATGATAAACAAAACTCAAATTAAGTGTTCAGATAAGCTCAGAGTTTTTGCATAAACATCTTTAGCACCTTCCTTTTTACAGTATCACTTTCCTCAATAGTTGAGAGGCCTAGCTAGTTCAGTTACTATATTTTGAATAAATTACTAACATATTTAAAACATCCTAATCAATTCTATCCCCCCATTACATTCTGAAACATTAGGTAAAGTGTGAAAAACTCGGCTTGTATTCATGAGTTCTGTATTTATTGTTTAGAATACACGTCTTAAAACATTATGTCCGCTTGATCGTATTATAAGTTAATGACGAAAAAGGGCCATAACTATTCGTAAAATGTATAAAATACTGCGCTTCTACCTAAGCAGTTTCAAAAATTAAAAGCAGGCTTAACAAATTTTAGGAGTTTATTTTAAATGCTAGACCCCAATTATATTTCACCTACTCTACTTACGCTCGGTTAAGTCAATGTCTCATTTTGAATCCTAATAAAACGCTTATAGAACCCTGGGTTCATGGCTAATACAGCCAAAAATCGGCACTTTGTGATTGAGGTATGGCACTGTCTGTGATCGTAGTTGATGCCAAAAGGTAACTTTTCATATAGGGAGCCAATTCAAAATCGATGCAGGACACCAAAATGGCTTCCATTAAAGATGGCTGCCTTTGAATTATAATAGATTCCATAACTTGATTAATAGATATCCGATTTCAGTGAAGTTGGTTTTGTTGAAAATCCTTTTTAAACTAAAACTTTTCGTATTTTGACTTTTTACGAAAAAATAGTGATTATCCAGATATTTAAAGTTTATTGATTAAATGGCAAAATGTTTATAATATAAAATATATAATTTTTAAATAACCCCGTTTCAGCAAACCTGCATACTCAGCGAATTTAAAATGCTACCTCACTTCAGCGTAAAGCCACTTACTAGTTTTCATCCACGCATAATCATGAACAAGTGATATATGACTTTATATTTATTTTCTATAAGAGAAAAATTGGGTATGAGTTCGCAGGTTTTCTCTATCAAGGACCACAAAAATCGGTGTTTTATGCAAATCTCAAAGGATTACACCCACATGAAGCAACATACAAAGTTTTACCAATATTTGTTCATTAACAAGCAAGATATCACATGTTTCTTATTCTCCCTAAGAATAACATTAACAATAACATTTTGGCTGTTGAGTACGCAGGTTTGCTGTCATAGGGACGAAAGCAAATGGGTTTTGTATGCATATATCAATAAACCCAAACTGTATGAAGAACATACTAATTTTCATCAAAATATGTTCACTATAAGCGAGATATAACATTTTAATTGTTATGCATAAGATTAACACTGGACAACGTACTGTGTTTAGCACTGTCAATATCTCAGTAACTGATTGGCATAGACGAATAATTTTCGATACTAAATTGTTTGTTTTTTATAACAGATTTAATGATGCAACCAAAAATGTTGATTTAAAAAATAACTATATATGTCAAAAGTTGAAAACCCCATTTTTGGGGTACAAAACCCCTCAAATCCCCAATAAAATGGAGCGACCTGTCTAGTTTTTGAACTCACTAAAATATAAACTGCCTTAAATGTGTATACCAAATGTCATCAAGATCGGACTTATTTTACGAAAGTTATCGTGCCTACTGTCACACATATATGCTGTTTGTGAGTGCGCCAATTGAAGGTGAGTGTTTTTAAAACAGAATTAGTAACTATTCATCCATGACTTGATATTTTGTAGATTTATTTACCTATTTAACCTTAATCAACTTAATAAATCATCGTACAAAATTTAACTTTTCAATTAGCAAGCCTTAATTAAAAATTATATCTTTAATATGCACATTCCGCCATTTAATCGATAATATACAAAAATCTGGATAATTATCTGGATTATCTGGGTTATAATTGTATTTTCGTAAAAATTCAAAATACGAAAAAGTTTTAGTTTAAAAAGGCCTTTTAAATAAAACCAACATCATTGAAATCTTGATATATTAATCAAGTTATAACATATTTTATAATTTCAATGGCAGCCATCTTTAATGACTGCCATTTTGGTGTCCTGTCTGGATTTTGAAGTGGCTCCCTATCTGAAAAAATTCCTTTTTGGCATCAACTACGACTACAGAAAGTGTCATATATCAATCACTAAGTGCCGATTTTTTTTGTACCCGACGTACAACATTAATGATTTGAAAGTATAACGATTTTTACCATGTTGCCTTATACATTTATTGTTAAACCCAGTAGTACAGCTTCTACTTCAAACTTTTATTACAAACCATATTTGTCATAAAAGTAAAAAATACTAAAATTAACGATTGAAAGTTGAAGTAAATAATTGTCCTTATTTATTTTGTTGTTTTATTTAAACAAATATACAATATTATATTACAAACACTTCATTAAGTTAGCCAACAAAACCTAACCAACGTAATTTACATATACTTGTGTTATTGTACAGAATATTCGTTTTATAACTATTCTTTATAAGGACGTTTTAGCGAATTTGCCCTATAGGGAAGAAGCTATTACCGTAGTCGGCATGGTAAGACCTAGGCCCGGGACCATAATAACTTTTCGTTTTGAGGTCCCCAGACCCCAAAAACACCATTGGTTCTACACTGTATATATATATATATATATATATATATATATATATACGTATATATATGTAGTATATATATATATATATACGTATATATATGTAGTATATATATATATATATGTATATACTTTTAAAAGTGTAAATTAAAAAACAACACTTAGGTTCCCGTAGCAGCAAACCTGCGTACTCAGCCCCCATGTTATTCTTATGGAGAACAATTAAAATACTATGTCAGTAGGGGGCATTGGCCGATTCAAACCAGCAAAGGCGCGGTGAGGAGCAAGTGAGGAGCCCCCCTCCGTCACGTGACCCATTAACCTAACTGAAACCTACCAAGTCAACCCTCCCCCCCCCCTTGGCGTGAGGAGCCTGGCGTGAGGAGCCTGAGGAGCCCCCCCGTCGCCTGCGGCACTTTTTGTGATGACCTTGAACATGAGGAAAAAACTTTTGAAAATTAATAACTAGCCTATTTACCCACCGATTCCCACGGGACTTTTTCTAGAGTGTAGGCATATCTCAGAGGAAGCGAATGACGAAAGAACCCCATAGATCCGCCATCAAACAAGGCCGCTATTAATTTATAACCGCGTTTTCCTTATGGGATCTCAGCTGTTTACCGACCGATTTTGACGAAACCTTACCACATGTCGGGCCGTGGCCTAAGTAAACCATCTCTTAAAGAAAATGGAAAATCCGCCATCAAACAAGGCCGCTATTAATTTATAACCGCGTTTTCCTTATGGAATCTCAGCTGTTTACCGACCGATTTTGACGAAATTTCACCACATGTCGATCGGCAGCCTAAGTAAACTATCGCTTAAAGAAAATTGAAAATCCACCGTTAAACGGGGTCGCTATTAATTTTTAAACGCGTTTTCCTTATGGAATCTCGGCTGTTTGCTGGCTTGACTAAACCAAACTGCGAGCGGCTCCGCGGCATCACGTGTTAAAATATATTTTAAAATATGTTTATCTCGTTTCAAATAATTGGCTCACAGGCGTCTTTGTTCAGTTGTGCATAATCATCACGGGCCGCTGTCTGTTACAAACAAATAAGATAACACTACAGTTATCTATCTAGGATCACTGAGGTTAGAATAAAATCGTTATTTATGCGCAACTTGTGGAAACGTTGTGGCTGATTAGTTTTATCTATATAGGGTCACTGAGGTTAGAATATAGACATTATTGTTCTAGAACTTTAGGATAACGCGTGGTTAATTAATGTTATCTATCTAAGGTCATTGAGGTTAAGATAGTTAAGACAATCATTTGTTTGTTTAAGAACTAAATGGAGAAACGTGTTTCGTTTTCAAAACCTATCGTAACGGGTATTGTTTGGTTACAGGTTGAAAATAGAAGGTCGCAGTGGGAGGAAGCGGCTAGAGATAGGATTAGGTTCAAAAGACGTATAGACAATACAGAAGCAATCCTCAATCCTGTTCTTTTAAATAAATTACAGGAAATGCGGATTAGTAATTAGAAATACAAGGCTATCTACTGATAATTCGATTGCTGACACTTATAATTTGTCCGCTGACGTACTTTGTAAGTAGTATACATCTAATCAACTGTTGAGGTTAAAAGGTCATCCTACATATACAATTAACTAAATAACAAATATATCTTTCTCCCGCTAGCCTTCGACTGGGTAAGTCACTGTAGCCATTTATATTATTTCTCATCGTACACAATTTTATTCCAAACATTGTGGTGACCATTTATACTACTTGTATCGTATACAGTTTTATTCCATACGTTGTGGTGACCATATATATTAATTTTACCGTATAAAGTTTTATTCCATACGTTGTGGTGACCATAGATATTAATTTTATCGTATAAAGTTTTATCCCATACGTTGTGGTGACCAATTATTATTCTTAATCTTGGTAATATTTATTAATTGTAATCGTATACCTTATATTATTTCAAATCTCTCTTATCTTATATATATATATTTCACGCTGTGGTAATCCCATTTTACAACTAAGATTTATTTTGTGTATCTAATTTAGTCATACGTTTGCTTGCATTTTGAAAATGGACTCAGTCAACGTTGTAAAGACCAGTGACACGTACGTCAGGCGTTTCAGAGTGTACGGTACTAGGACTACCTTCAAATTTAACACCCCTCCGGAAGGTGTGTCCGAAATCGATTGGCTTAGATCTGGATTTTCCATCCTTGTTGAAAAAATGAAAGCTGAAGCTTCGGATGGGGATCAGCTCGGGTTTACCTTACGCAGTCTAAATTTAAGAAACAAAGAGCCCGGATACGTTGCGTTCCGACCTGCTTCCGAGGTTGATGGAGACATCCTTTGGGAAATTTTCGGGGGTATTGTTCAGAGTAATGCTGACTCCATCACATCAGCGGACACCTTTCAGGTCGAGTGCACACGTGTCAACCTCCCTGTAGGCTCCGGTATGATCCGTCCAGGTAGGTTCAATACATTCAACGAGGAATGTCACAAACGGAGGGGCATTATCGTTATTAAAAACACCGACAATCTGTGTCCCCCTAGAGCGATCGTTGTGGCAAAGGCAAAGGTGAAACAAAATCCTGAGGCTATTCTTATACGCTTAGACAGACGTAACAGGCAGACGATCAAGGCGGAGAAACTAATGCAGAAAGCAAGGGTTGAAATACCTGAGGAGGGGGCAGGTATCCAAGAATTAATGAAATTCCAAGACCACCTCAAGAAATACAAAATCACTGTGTACAACTACGATAGAAGAGGCCGAGACGTATATTTTGAAGGAAACAACCCTGATGCCCAGTACAGAATCAACTTGATGTTTCATAACGGTCACTTCAACGTTATAACATCGCTGACTGCTGCCTTTGCCTGCACACACTATTGTGAAGCCTGCCACGTACCGTACAGTAACAAAGGGGACCACAGATGCACCAACATTTGCCCAGCCTGTCAGACTGTCTCTCCACCCTGTGTAGAAGAAAACGGTGGGATATCTTGCACAGATTGCAACATGAAGTATAAGAACCAGATATGCTTCTTGGCTCACAAGACCGAGCGCTGCAAAACTGTCAGGAAATGTTCGGAGTGTAACAAAATTATCAATCTAAGGTACAGGAAATCAGATCATGTCTGTGGTGAAGTGTTCTGTGTAATCTGTAGAGATTTCATGCCTCCTGACCAACAATTTTACTTGAAGGTGGACAGATCAGTCCCTAAAATTAAAGATTCTGTGTACATGTTCTTCGACTTGGAGACACGTCAAGATGAACCCCTGGCTACTGACCCTGATTCTAAAGTTCACATTGTCAATCTGTGTGTCTCGCAGCAGTATTGTTGGAAATGTATTGAGGGCGATGAATGTGACACTTGCGTGAATCGTACAAGAATATTCAGAGAAGATCCAGTGGCTAGATTTGTTGATTACATCATGGAAACCCGCCAAACGTTTAAGAATGTCTGCGTGATCACCCACAATGGTCAGGGGTTCGATTTTCAATTTATTCTTAAATACGTCATTGAACAAACTAAATTCACCCCTGAACTTATAATGAGAGGTACAAAGGTTATACTGATGGAATTTGACAATGTACGCTTCATAGATTCACTAAACTATTTCCCAATGGCCCTGTCTGAACTCCCCAAAGCATTCGATCTTCCTCCGGAGAAAAAGAAAGGTTACTTCCCTCATCTGTTCAACACAGTTGAAAATCAAAATTACGTTGGTCCTATTCCTGCTATGGAGTTTTACTGTCCCGATTCCATGTTCAAAAAGACCTACGAGGACTTTGAAAACTGGCACAGTGAACAGATGAGTCAAAATTACGTCTTTGATTTCCAAAAAGAAATAATTGAGTACTGTGTTTCTGACGTGGAAATTTTAGCCCAAGCGTGCATTAAGTTTCGAAAGCTCTTCTTGCAGGAATGCAGGGTAGAGCCTTTTCTTGAGTCAGTTACGATTCCGAGTGCTTGTAACAAAGCGTTCAGACGTAACTTTTTGAAACCCAACACAATTGGCTTGATTCCAAAGAACGGTTATCGCATGGTTGACAACCAGTCGGCTGCTGCTCTGCAATGGTTGACTTGGGAGGAAGACCAGCGAGATGTAACGATTCGACACGCTGGGCGGGGGAGAGAAGCCAAAATTTCCGGAATGAAAGTTGACGGATTTGATGGGGAAGGAGTTCACGAATTCCAAGGGTGTTACTTCCACGGTTGCCCTAAATGTTTCCCCTATAAACGAGAGGAGCCTCTGAAGGAGGACCCCTCAGACAGCCTGCATCTCAGATACGAAAGAACTAAAAACAAAATTCAAAAGTTGTCTGAAACCCCCTATGAGATTGTTGAGATGTGGGAGTGTGTGTTCAACAAAATTAAACGCGACAACAATCTGACGTACTTGAACACACTACCGATCTTGAATTCTCTCCCCCTAGAGCCTCGTAACGCTTTCTTCGGAGGAAGGACGGGGAACGCGAAAACGTATCACAAATGTGAAGAAGAAGAAGGAGAGTCTATTCAATACGTAGATGTATGTTCACTGTACCCGTACGTTTGCAAGAGAGGTCACTACCCTCTAGGACACCCCACTGTACATGTAGGGGACAGAGTATGCCGAGAGCTTGGACTGGACGTAAACGGTATCTTAAAATGTAAAGTTCTACCACCGCTTGACCTGTATCACCCTGTGCTCCCAACAAGAATGAACAACAAACTGATGTTCTTCCTGTGTAAACAATGTGGGGAACAGATGAACCAAGAAGACTGTCAGCACAGCAGTGACGAAAGAGCTCTGACCGGTACGTGGACCATGGATGAGTTGAGAAAGGCGGTAGACAAAGGATATGTGATTCTGGATATGTATGAGATGTGGGAGTACAAGATGGCGACATATGAGAACGGAGGGCTCTTCACTGACTTTATAAATAAATTTTTAAAGATCAAGCAAGAGGCATCAGGGTATCCTGCATGGTGTGTGACGCAGGAAGACAAGGACAGGTATGTAAAAGAATACTATGACCATGAAGGAATAAGTCTGGACCCCACCAAGATTGATAAGAACAGCGGGTTAAGATCTCTAGCCAAATTGATGCTAAATTCGTTCTGGGGCAAGTTTGGCCAGAGGGAAAACCAGACAAAAGCGTCGCTGATTAGAGACCCTAAGGACTTTTTCGCATTGATGACAACGCCAGGAATTCAAGTAAATACGATCAGGGAATTGAACGAGGAAGTACTCCTTGTTAACTGGCAAAATATCGATGAAGTAGGAGAGTCACTGCGAACGGTAAACGTAGTCCTGGCGGCTTTTACCACGGCACAAGCACGACTCAAGCTCTACGAACACCTTGAAGCTCTCGGCGGCCAGGTCCTCTATTATGACACCGACTCGGTCCTCTACATCTACAAAAACGGGTTGTACAGGATTCCTACCGGTGACTATTTGGGGGATATGACCGATGAGTTAGCCAGCGAATACGGTCCGGGCTCGTATATTGTGGAGTTTGTGTCCGGTGGTCCCAAGACCTACGCGTATTTGGTGTTTTCAACAAACAAAAACAAACTTGTAGAGGTATGCAAAATCAAAGGTTTAACACTTAATTTGAACACCTCAAAACAGTTGAACTTTGAACAACTGAAAAAAATGATTCTTAGTGAGACAAAAATGCCTGTTGAAACATCAGAGAGTAGAATTAGGAGAACCAAAGACAAAAACATCATCACCACAAAAGAGACCAAATTTTTCAGAGTCACAGGACCAAAGAGACGTCACGAGGGTAAGTACGACACCTTACCTTTTGGCTACTCCAAACAGCGAAGGCAATTCTAATCCCGCCACGTTATCCTCTTCTCCAGTTCTTTTACCATTCCAGCGTAAAACCACTAAATTACTTATCCAATGACGTGGAGAGCGAACAAGTGGGGGTACCGATAACAGAGCACTGGTTTATCAGTCTGGTCTTTTATATATAACGTGCTCTTGTTTAACCTCTCAATGTCGCACATCACTTCTCTATTTGAAATTTGTGTTAACCGTATTTTCTTAAATATTGAGTGCGTTCAAGATCTAAAGTGTCTTGGTTTACCACCCTCGATTTTAGATCACCTTGTAGAACATTTCTATTTCTGGTACATCAACGGTACTCGCTGGACTACTTTTAGCGGACCTTGGTTTTGTAATTGCACAGTCCCTTCATTGTTCTCTCTGTCTCAATTCAAAACTGTATTTTATAACTTAAATTCAAAATTTTGTATATCCAAATTGTAATCATGTCCAAAGTAATATCCTTGTTCGAAATGTGCACCCTTCGTATTCACGATGAGGGACTTATCTATTGTGTGCTTGACTTTAAATACCTAAATTTACCCCCGTTAATTTTAGATTACTTCATTGAACGTGGGTACAACTTACTTGTTGAATGGTTGAATAATGGGGACGAACCCACTTACTATTTACCCGTTTCAACCTTATCTGAATGTGTCCCGTTTCCAAATTCGTTAGAGCATTACAAAACTTTAATTCACTCCTCGGACAGAGAACCGTGTCACAAAAACTTGCCGAGACTATTACCACCACTACGTTTCACCGGAATGAGTGTTTGTGAAGGTCCAGTAGAGTAGGGTGACTTACTCGAATGTTCCTTGGCTGTGGAGAATCATCTACGTGAAGGCAGACTTAAAAATGCCATTAAAATGCTTTCTAAGATAAATCAGGTCGACCTTAGATAGTAACAAGACCAGGGTTTGGGCCGTTCCCTATCAAAACGTTGGAGGGTGTAAGACCGGAAAAATATGGTTCCCCTCAATTCCCACAGCTTGTCTGAGGGCTTAGTAAATTGAGTCACTCAGCTTCACACCTGGGTGGCTCCTTTGAACGGCTCTATATGTGTGAATGTATTCCGGATGAAACGTGGTGTTGGTAGTGTCTCTTTTGCGGAAATACCTGACCTTAGGCGACAAAAGAAAAAATGGTCGTCGGCCACGATGGCTGCTGGCGGCCCCTAAGGTCAGAAGGGAGGTGAGGTAGCTCACCACTGCACACAGCGAAGGCAGGGGCTGTGTGGGTATTATGTAGGGTTTGCCGGTCTTTCCAGTGATCCTCGCATAATACCAGGGGGGCGGAGACGGCAACTAGTTTGTTTTTGGAGGCCGTCACGCATCTGCGGCGGTGGAGGGGCCGCAGAATCCCGGGGGGTCAAAATAAAAAAGTAAAAATCCCCTGTAAATTACCAGTGTAAAAATGGATGTCAGGAAGACAATAGCAGATGAACTGCACAAACAGGCACGTAAAACTTTCCCTAGACGTAGGGTGGCTTTGAAAGGTATCAAGGACCTTTATCAGGCGGATTTAGTTGAAATGCAACCTTATGCGAAATTGAATAAAGGGTATAGGTACATAATGACGATAATAAATTGCCTGACTAAATATGCATTCGCGGTGCCGCTAAAAAACAAGACCGGGCCTGAGGTGGCCAAAGCCTTAGAACCTATACTCGCGAAACACAAAATGAAAAACTTTCAAACTGACGATGGTACGGAATGGTTTAATCAGTACGTAGCCAAGGTTATTAAAGAGTACAAAATAAACCATTACTCTACATATTCGGAACTTAAAGCCAGTATAGTTGAGAGATTTAATCGAACTCTAAAGACACGTATGTGGAAACTGTTCACAGCTAGAGGTACACACGAATGGTTAAACCTTTTACCAGGCATTTTAAAATCTTACAATAACACAAAACATAGAACAATAGAGATGAAACCTAAAGATGTTAAACAAAAACACGTCAAAGATATCCTGGCTAGGATCAATAAGACTAAGTCTGTAAAGTATAAGCCTAAGTTAAAGGTAGGTGACAGCGTCAGAATAAGTAAACACAAGCGAGTTTTTACCAAAGGCTATTTACCAAATTGGACCAATGAGGTTTTTACAGTGTTTGCTGTTAAACCGACTAAACCAACAACATACATATTACAAGACTACACTGGTGAAATACTGAAAGGGGGTTTTTACGAGCATGAAATTAGTTTGTCGAAAACCGGTGATGTTTACTTGGTGGAAAAAGTGTTGAGACGGAAGGGGGACAGGGTCCTTGTTCGATGGCTTGGTTTTGATAAAACACACGACTCGTGGGTACATAAAAACTCTATAAAATAAATATACAATTATCATTTTCCATCACTCTTAGACAAGATGCGTATTATCAAACACACTTCAAAGTTGCCTATAGAAAACATTGATTCGTTTGTCGGTACGGGTATGAGTACGGAGAGAAGGCACGGACCTCTGCTGCCAAACACCATACGTTGTATTATATGTGGACCGTCAAATTGTGGAAAAACAAACGTTCTTTTCAACTTACTCTTTGACACTAATGGACTCAGGTTTCGTAATGTGTATGTGTTTTCTAAATCTCTATGTCAACCTAAATACAAGTTTTTGGCCAAGACTATGCCTAAAGAGGTAGGCTACTTTGCGTTTGATGAAAATTCTCAGATTCCACCTCCTAGCGAGGCGAAATCCAATTCTATAATGATTTTTGATGATATTGCGTGTGAAAAACACGATAACATTAGGAGTTATTTTACCATGGCTCGTCATAAAGATATAGACACATTTTACTTGGGGCAGACGTACAGTCGTATACCTAACCAGTTAGTTAGGGACAATTGTAACTTTTTGATAATATTTAAACAAGATGATATGAACCTTCGGCATATATACTATGACCATGTTAATACGGATATGACATTTGAAAAGTTTAAACAGTTATGCAGCGTAGCGTGGAAGAATAATCACGGATTCGTTACCATAGACAAGGGTAGTGATATTGAAAAAGGGAGGTATCGTATGGGACTAGACAGTTTTGTCCAAGACTTATAATGGTACGTATCTACACGTACAACGATCTGAGAGGGTTCAATAGAAGACTGCACAATGTCAAGACAAATTTGTGCACGTTATATTACAAAGACAAAAAGAGATTTTGTGGAAACTATTGCAGTAGGAAGGGTGATCACGGCCATCCGCTCAATAGGAGATGTTGGAGACACAAAAAGCCTGTAGTTACTACCTTTATACCGCCAGTAGTTTTGCTAATGATTTCAGCTAGTGAAAGAACTTATAATCGGGAAGTATGGCTTAATTTTTTAAACAAATGCGACGATAAGAACATTCCGTTGGAATTGGTGATTTATCACGAGGGCATGAACAACTCTACCGTGAGGGACCCTCAAAACTTGATCTCTAGATTTAGACCCTTTCCGGATATATTCGGTAATGTTCTCCCCTTGCGTAACCAGCACGGGAGTATACATTTTGCTCAGATTGTATTGAGAATGTTGGAGTACGGTTGTAAGATACCGCACGCCTCAAGATGCATTGTGTTGACCGAAAGAACTATACCAATCAGACTACCGCTGGAGATTTACAGAACTGCTTTATCACTGAACTGTCATATCGATATTAGTTACAACACTGCCTGGGGTCCCATTCCTGACGGTACACCAACAGGGCCACGGGGAAAACCTTTCGCTGCTGTCAACAACTATTGTCAGGGGTTGTACACTGTAGAGTATCTCAGGGAAGCCTTACCGACAGTCTCGTCACAGTGTGAGAGGTTTGGTATAACTTTAAATAAAGGTGTATATAATGTAACAAATAAAAAGTTGTTTGAACAATGGCGGGCGTTTACAGGTACAAACCCGTGTGAATTATGGCTCTTGAATTCATATTTGATGTATAATAGACGCCATGACAAACCGATGGCGATGAGAAGGAAGTATATGAATAAAACTGTGGAAAATGACAAGTACATCGTGACTCACGTGTCAGAATGGAGGGACAATGTTAAAAGAGCGTGGGTATTTAAATCTATAAACATAAATACGTGATTCCTTGGTTCGACGTTAGAGAGCGTAGGTACTATAGAGGATTGGACCTTGCTGCGGGGGTTTCACTTCTGGACGTAATTAAATATGTTCGTAAACATAAGAAGCGTGCCATGTTTTTCAGACAGGTAGAGCTACCGTAAGCTATTAATTAATTTACAAGTAGGCATAAAGACATTATTGATCATGAAGCCGACCAAGAAACATCTTACTTTACGTATAGCTGAGCTTAAGGATGCTATTCGACGTAAATATAACAGTTTTAAGACAGGGGTTGTTGAGAGTGAAAGATTTTTCGAGAAGAAATACAAACCTATAATTACAGAGATAAAAAAAACCAATCTCACTCCCAAAAAAGAGTCACTATTGGAACCGAAAAAAGAAGAAGAAGAAGTAGAATTGAAGGAAGATGAAGATTATGGTGAATATGAGTCACCTGTACCGTCACCTAGAATAACACCGACAAGTGAGGCTGCCAGTACCCGTCTTGACACCATACTATCTACACCTTCTGGCAGAGAGACCGTCTCATTCTTTATAAATACCCATTTTCAACATCCCACAATCAGAAAGTACATGGAAATGTTTATGAAAGATCGTTCAGGTAAAGAACAAAAAATTGATCACTTATACGGCCCGTGGTACGAGAATGGAGATACACTTATGGTTGGCGATAAAGAGCTAGAGTTTGATGATGACGGGTATATTAAAATAGCTGGCATCCGGTACAAGGGCACAGAGGGACTTTATGAATTATTATTTAAAAGAATACCGGATGAAGACGAGTACACCACGGAAGATCTAAGGGCTTACAGAGATATACTGTTGAAAACTAACGCGCATATGAAAGATTACAATCATCATGGACATATTAACAGGAATTCATCACTAAAATACAGAGGGGTTATTGCAAAACTGTTTCCTGCTACTATGAAAAAAGGATCAGGAATGCAGTGGAAATCTACAAGTTCGCGTGATATCGTTCATTGGGACGATCCGAACGAACTTGTTGATCGCCTACGTTTGATTACCATGTCCGCAGATACAGGCAACACTTCGCATACCAATGAAATGTTAAACATTATTGAAGAGCTGCGTGAAGGTGGATTTATAAAAGGATCGGGTAACAAGAGGTTTCAGGCATTGTTAAAATGAACGTAGACAAATTCGGTCGTTACAGGTACACGGGGATGACCATAGACAAATTTGGTCGTCACACGGCGAGGGAAAGATTGCGAGGTCCTAAAGGTGAGGGTTTCAAACTGACAGAAGATGGTGGCTACGATATGGAAAACAAGAGGTTAGCTAACGTGTCGGACCCTTTGCTTGAAACGGATGGTGCAAATTTAAAAACTCTACAGACACACTTAAGTTCGTGTATGAAATTGCACAGTGACAAACTGTTTGATGCCCAACATAAACGAATTGGTAATACCGGTAATCCGTTAAATCCTGACGATGTAGTCACCAAGGGGTATTTTGACTCAAAATCACCCGTTAAATTAGTAGATAGTTATTCATTTCACCAATACAGGTTACAGGATTTAGGACCTCCAGTATTCGCCGGAGATGCTGTAAATTTAGGCTATATAAAAAATGAAACACCGGGGAAAAAAGATGGAAATTGGGATTTTGGTAACAAACGTCTGACACGAGTTGGCAGGCCTATGAATGATGGGGATGCTGTAAACATGGGTTACCTAACCTCTCATGCACTGATTAAAGTCAAAAAAGGTTATAATTGTTCGGGTCATAGACTGATAATGGTAGGGCCTCTTGAGGATATCTCAGATGCTATTAATCTTGAATACTTAAGATCAAATTCCTTGGTCAAATCCATAGGTTACGGTGACAATCCTAAATCAACAGACGGCACATATGATGCGGGCACTCGTAGAATATCTAATCTCGCTAAACCTCAGGACATGGATGACGCTATAAGTAAAAGGTATCTCAAAACGGCCTTAAGTGAACTCGGCTATGCTATTTACAAAAATATTACCACTAAAGCGAGGAATAGACTTGTTCCTCCTGAACAGTGGAAAAGCAGAGTGTTAGAGTCCAGCTGGGATGATCTATTTAATAGTGAATACTCTTGGTAAATCAGTCACTTATAAAATGGTTAAACGTAAAACAACATCAAACAGTCGAAAGTTAGCTCTTGTTGCAGGAGGTGGTATTATCGGTTCAGTTGTTAACAAAGCAATCGATTTGCTCCCTATTGAATTGCACATACCTGGTTATAATTACTGTGGACCCGGAACTAGATTGAAGAAGCGATTAGCGAGAGGTGATAAAGGTGTAAACCCCTTGGACGAAGCGTGTAAAATTCACGATATAGCTTACTCGAGTTTTAAAGACACGGGGCGAAGACAACAAGCTGACAAAGAGCTCGCAGAAAGGGCTTGGCAACGAGTCAAAGCATCAGACGCATCTTTGGGGGAAAAAGCAGCCGCCTGGGCCGTTACAACAGCGATGAAGGCGAAAACAAAATTTGGAGGCGGTAGAAGGCGACGTCGTGTAAAACGTGTAAAACCTGCCAAAGGTAAAGGTCTGTACTTGAGACCGTATCCGAAGAGAGGCTCTGGAAAGAGGAAAAGGAAGAGAATCACTAAAAAAACGTCAATCCCACTAAAACCACTTACTAACTATGAACTGCAGTATTACACTACTCAGCTTAATGTGCCTCACTTTAGAGGAGTATTTATGCGGGACACATTACCTGGTACGCCCAGGAAATACTAATCGGCTATAGTTAATCTAGACTCGAATAGGGGCAGCGGAACGCACTGGGTATGTTATATGAAGCGTGGGGATAAGGTGTTTTATTTTGACAGTTTTGGCAACCTTCGGCCACCTGTTGAAATCACCAGGTATCTTGGAACGTCAGCCGATATTAAGTATAACTATGATAGACGTCAAAATTTCAACTCAGTTATTTGCGGACATTTGTGTCTAGAGTTCCTAACCAATGTTTTGTCTTAGCGGCACCGGTTCTACCATTAGCTGTGAGGTCTTCCCACCTCTTGAGCTCAGTGGAGGTGATTGGGAAATAGGTTTAGTGGATCTATCCACGTACAATTCGATACCAAACATTGAGAAAGATGTAAATGACAAGTTTTACTATGGAGACGATCACGAAATAACCATCCCCGAGGGATCGTATGAAATTGAAAACCTCCAGGAGGAAATAAAAAAACACGTACATTTTAGATTAAATGCTAATAACAATACGTTGAAGGCTGAGATGAAATGTGAGGAGGATGTACACTTTGAAAAGGAAAAATCAGTAGCTTCGCTATTGGGGTTTGATAAGAAATTGTACCCCAAGAACCAACTACATGTTTCACCAAACACTATAAATATAATAAAGGTCAATTCGATCAGGGTCGAATGTAATATTGCACGAGGATCGTTTCTCAACGGTGTAGAGGGACACACTATACACGAGTTTTACCCTACCGTTGAACCGGGGTATAAAATCATAGTAATTCCAAATCCTATTATTTATTTACCTGTGAACGTCCAGAGAGTAAGTACAATTTCCGTTCAGCTCAGAGATCAAGACGGAGATCTGGTGAATTTTAGAAACGAGGTAGTATCGTTAAGGTTACACTTAAAAAAGCGTCAGGATGGGCCTGGTATTTAGGAATTCGACAGACCTAACACTTCTCATTACCCAAAAGGGAACGGAACGGTTAACATCGTCAAGTGTAAAGTTTTTAGAATCACTTGGATTCAAAGTGCAAAATGTTCGCTATAGAAAGCGCCGCTGAGTATGAAAATACCGTTACGGGATATGAGTATCACACTTACAAGCCGTATGCCTCATGTACGTATAAAAATAACGATGAAATCAGAATAGCAGTTAGTCAGCAGGATATTATAACTGCTCCCTTTGAAAGTACATTACATATAACTGGGAAAATAATTGGTAAAAAGGCGGGAGGTACTGATGCCGACATTTCATTTGTCAACAACGCAGTAGCGTATCTATTTGACGACATCAGGTATGAGATTGGAGGGATTGAGGTGGACCATACCAAAAATCCAGGGATCGCTACTACCATAAAAGGTCTTCTTTCCGTGCGTGATGTCGAAAAGGATAGTTTGAAAAACGCCTGTTGGCTAGGAGCGGGAAAAACGCTAAAAGCGGGAAAAGAGTTTACATTTTCTGTTCCGTTGAGAATGTTGCTCGGTTTTGCTGAAGATTACAAACGGGTCTTGGTGAACGTCAAACAAGAGCTTATCTTGCTAAGGTCAGCTTCTGACCTCGACGCTATCACATCCGCTGACGCGACCTCTTGCACCATAGAGATAAGCAGTTTGTACTGGCGGCTTCCTCACGTCTCGGTCACTGATACATATCATTTAAAACTTTTGCGAATGATTGAGAAAGATACATCTGTGCAAATACCCTTCCGGTCTTGGGAACTTCACGAATACCCTTCTCTACCGGAAAACAACACTCGCCAGTCTTGGACTGTTAAAACAACTTCTCAGCTGGAAAAACCCCGGTACGTTGTACTGGCCTTCCAGACAGACAAAAAACATAAATTCAACACAGATATGTCCTGCTTTGATAGTTGTGCTCTTTCCAATGTAAAACTGTACCTCAACTCTCAATACTATCCTTATGATAACATCCACGGTGATATGACTATATTTTATGAAATGTTTTCGCGGTTTCAAAAATCCTATTACGGCAGGGATACGTACCCTGGTGTGGATTTGGATACTTTTAAAGACAAGACAACACTATACGTTATCGACTGTTCAAAACAAAATGACACAATCAAGTCGGGACCTGTAGATGTAAGGTTAGAGTTTGAAGCTAAGGACAAATTTCCCGCCAATACTGCAGCTTATTGTCTCATTTTACATGACTCCCACCTAGTTTACACTTTACTCACGGGGACCGTGAAAAAGGTTATGTAAGTCAAGGAGGGAGGGGGAAGATGTGGCGAGATGGGAATAAGAGTATATCGATGACTGAACATTAATCAGTCTTTAACATGGGTCCGTGCGGTGATGATGTATCTTCGGTCTGCTCGGAGGAGTATGGGGAGGTAGGTTGGATTTGTATAAATCTTTTGAGGAATGGGAGACTTGTTCGTAAAATAGATTTTGACGGGGAGCCATTGAAGTTGGAAGTGAAATCTAACGGGAGATTTGACAGAATTGAGTTGGAATTTATGGACAGTGAGGCAATGACTCTTAGTGGACTCTCGTCGGAACAAATTCTCCAAAAAAGGAAATCTTTTTTAAAGTATAACAAACTAGATGTCTACGTTTACACCAATGACGGGTGGCATGAACGCGACTCGTTTTGGCTTGAGGACGAGTGGGATGAGACGGATCGTCCTTATACTAGCCTCTCGGAATCTAGGGAATTTAACAAAGATGATGTAGAATACGTGGTGATTAAATTCAGAAACCCCAAATACGATAACACTTCTGATGAGGAGGAGGAGGAGACTGATGAGGAGGAGGAGGGGGAGGAGCCTGAAGCAAAAAAGAGTAAACTAGAAGGTGGGTTAGGTCTCAGTCGTCACGATGGATCCGACCGTGGAGGTTCTCAGGCGTAATTTTAGGTCGTGTAGGGAATATGTAGCGAATAAGGCGGCTGAAGTGACCGTTGCGTTTTCAAAAGGCGGGAGACATTGTAGAGAAATGGTAAAATGGGATCGTAGTGGTGGTGGTAAAAGAATCGACATCAAACCGAACGGGAAATTTGACAGTTTAAAAATCCAAACTATTTCAGGCTCAGACTTTTGCGATTGTTGTGTTCCGGAGAAGCTCCTTAATCTAGTAACCTATCACCAACGATTTAGCCGTGTAAATTTGTATCTTTGTAAACAAGACGGAACTTGTGAATTTAAAACTTTTGAGCTGAAAACTCATTTAGTTGTAGAGGTAGACGTGAATGATGATGTATCCCGGGTACTGATTATTTTAGGGTATAATGACTCACCAACGATCAAAATGGAGGAGGAGGGGGAAAACAGCTACCCTGAGGGGTATGACACAATATACTAATTAAACTCGTGCAGATCCTTCAGTTGCAGACATGGAGCCGACCAGTGCGGATGTATCATCAGAGGTTCTAGGAGAAGAGGTAAGTATGGATATGGACCTTATCCGCTTTAAGCGGCGCAAGGAACCTGTTGACGTAATGACCGGTATTTTTCTAAAGACTGTTCACTTTCTAAATTCTGAGCTGACAAAGTGTTTAATTATCGGTATTTTTAAAAACAGAGGCAATAGTCTGGGGATTCTGTTCAAGGGGCATAAAGGGACTGTATACTGGCCACTAGACACTTTTAAACAATTTTCTGTGCAATTTAATGACATAAAAGCCGCTTTGGAGAATCAAACCAAATTCTATTGGTGTCTCGATGGAGGGGAGGATATAAAGGTGAAGAATATTTTTGGTAAATCTTGCGCATTCCTCTATGACGGGGAGCATACTTTAACTCTAAATCGGAACGAATGGTCTCAGTTTGTGAGTGTCCTCCCTATCGTACACAGGGATATTAACGAACTGTTTTACAACGAACTTTTGATCCAGGAATACATTAACAGAATTAATAGTGGCTCGGAAGACGTGTTGAAACCTGTAGAGCTACCTTGCCTCGTTGCTGACAGGCTATTGGACGAGGTTAGAATTGCAAATGGCGGCGATAGTGGAATTTCACGGGTTCAAGGACAACAATAACCAGTTTATTGTTAAAGAGTTGGCGGTGGTTGGGAAAAACCTTCAGAGTCAGGTCGTATTCAAATCACCTTACAGTTTTTACCATTTAAATGCAAAAATGCGACGCACAGCGCGATGGCTTTCGCGCCATTTTCATCGTATAAAATGGGATGACGATGGTGTCAAGTATAATGAACGGATCATACGTGATTTGTGTAAACCTTTCAGAGTAATATACACCAACGGTCATGAAAAGGCTGAATTCCTGCGGGAATTTCACCATGATGTCAGGGAAATTACTTGGGATCACGGTGAACCCTGTAGTGTACACTGTTTGCTCCCACAACATCATAATAATCCTGATGCTTACTGTGCATTGCACAGTGCAAAGTCCTTTCAGCATAACCTTTAAAACTGAGACACAATTCAAATTTAATCATTTGCAATGGAGACCACGTGACAGTTACTTTCGCAGGAGCACAAAGCTCCAGAAGGCGTTTTGACCGACAGTTTCATTATTAAATTTGACCGTTATATAGACTGGAATTTGCTGTCGGAAAACTATGATTTTTCTCTAGACATGTTGAGAATGTACTTCCACAGAGTTACCTGGTCTAGAATTTTGAGAAGAAAACTGTTTTCTGAATCGTTCCTCAGGGAAATGGCTCCCGGATTTGATGGTACAGCCTGGAAAGTACTGAGCAGATATCAGTTTCTGTCTGAACAGTTTATTCATGATTTTTCTGATAAAGTCGATTGGGACAATATTGCATTGTACCAGAATGTAAGCGGTAAATTTCTAACTGATCACAAGTACTTGGAAAACGAATAGACCTCCGCGAGTGATTAGTAAAGGGGCGGGGGTGCTCGGCATTCGGTTGAGAGCAACCCCGTGATGGCTTGAACGGACTTTTGGAGGTTGTAAATAGTTGTAAGTAGTATACCTCTGAGGAGGTTGTAAATAATCGTACATAGTATACCACTGAGGGTGATTAGTAAAGGGGCGGGGGTGCTCGGCATTCAGTTGAGGGCTCCTTCGTGATGACTTGAACGGACTTTAAGTGGTCTTTAAATAGCTTGTAAGTAGTATACCTCAACGGGTGATTAGTAAAGGGACGGGGGTGCTCGGCATTCAGTTGAGGGTAACCCCGTGATGGCTTGAACGGGCTCGTGGAGGTTTTAAATATTATTGTAAACTCTGTGTGAAAGGGGATAGCGATTTGCCTTGGTTTGGCTATCACCGTAAGTGGGCGATGTTGGGGCCCCTTACCCCAGAGGTTAGGACTACTGGTGATGCTCTGGGTAACCAAAAAGAACGTGCCGAGATCCTTACAGCCTGACTTATATGGTCTACTGTGGTGTGGAAACCATGGTCATGGGAGGTAGCATTTTGTTATGGAGTGGCTACCACCGTAAGTGGGCGATGGATGGGGCCCCTTACTCCAGAGGTTAGGACTACTGGTGATGCTCTGGATAACCAAAAAGAACGCACTGGGGTCCGTACAGCCTGGCCGATATGGTCTACTGTGGTGTGGAAACTTGGGTCATGAAGGTCGAACGCTATTGATTGCGAGTGTTGTGATAACCACTGTATAAATAGGAGACGGTTGTGTGCATTATTCATTCTGTGTAACATGTTCATGGAGCTAGTTGTACTACTTATTATGACTGGTTCTACATCAGCCATCCCCCCGGGTAGAAATGTGAGTATTACTATGTTTGTAACTATGTGTTATTTCTTCTTACAGTTCGTCGGAAAAGGGACACGAAATCCTAATAGCTGATTGTGACTGTATTTTTATTTTGTGACATATTGTTTATGACTGAAAATACTGTTTTTACAGGATTACAGGATGTTTAATAATTCGTCGGAAGAGGAGCAGGAACTCCTGATGGCTGTTGAAAGAGCTGAGGAGCAACAGGGTGGATTGGGCCGACAGAGGAGGGATCGTCTTCAACTGCCAAGGGTCCACAGACTGACTTCAGGAGACCAAGATCATAGGACTCCCGGTGCTAGACCACCCTCGCCCGATTTGTTTGAATCCTCTAATGCAAGACAACACTCCGAGGCTAGAGGACGTACTCCGCTACGAGCGCATGGAATCGTTAGCAGTAACAACAGTGTAAGTGTTTTAATTTAGTACATGAAATGTAGATATGAATATTTATATACATCAAATGCATGTCTCGTTAATTTAAAATTCACGTTTTTTGAGACAGTTGTATTTTGTAGGTCTTGCGTCAACAGATGGATGAGCAGCCCCTCGCTGGTCCTTCCCTTGGTTTACATAGAACTTTGGAAGTGTCGACACCTCAGAGCAGCAGGGTTTACGCTCAGATGACAGCAGTGACCCCTGACCCCTTCGAATTTCCCTTCTCTCGAAACTCTCGACGAAGAGTTTTTGGACATCAGCTGGCTGTGAGTAGGGTAGTAAAGATGGATTAGAAATATAACTAACACCGCTAGCACAAACTAATGTGGCTAACACAACTAACTTTATATTTAAGAGTACTATCACACCAATTCTAATAATCACAAATAATTTTAGACTGACGAGGTGTACGTGGCTGCTCTTGATAGTCTTCGCAGATCAGTTAGACGTGTGGCCACCCATGAAATCAGACGGACATTATGCTCATGGGGTGTCTGTCAGCTGTGTTTACGTCAAATGTACGTCAACGCTGATGAGGGGCCTTTGGGGGAAATACTCCGATCCGGTAGCACACGTGTGGATGATCTGTTACGAGTGAGTATAACATATACTTCATCAACCCTGTTTGCCTAATCACTTTGTATTTTAGGTTTCGTTATTTTTGTCAAATATGTAATGTTTGTTTTTTTCCTAATTTACAGAGTGAGACGGCCATATTCCCCCGTTGGCAGTCCCAAGAAGCAGTGGATATTCTAATGGAATGGGTATTAAGATTAGGTGGCTTGTTGGGAATGCTAACATATTTTTTCATAGAGTGTAACGACCAGGAAAGACTTGCTCTGAGTCCAACTCTCTGGTTGAACATTTTCACTCGACTGAGCACACACCTTGGTGAAGAATGTGAGAGGATGTCCCATCTTGCTGAAAGTCAAGGGGTGAATGACTTTAACACTTCGAACATGGCTACAGCTTCTGTGGACGAGACGTCCCCTGTAGGTTCCTGCCGAGTATGTCTAGATCGGAGACCTACCGTAGCCATAAAACCTTGCGGTCATGTGTTCTGCAGATCTTGTGCCTTAGCGGTCTATCGGTGCCCAGTATGTAGGGGTCTTGTGTTAGGACGCACACAATTATATTTTTAATAAAACAAAAATGTTTTGTAGTACTATTTTAACATATTATGTAAACTTTAGGATACTTTAGCTTGACCTATCTATATGATAATGATGATGATGGTTATACTGTTTTTAATATTTTACGCTTATTTGGTTTATTTTCAAAAACTTTCATTCGTTATTACTTACCCTTGTGACCTTAGAATAGATAGTACAGTCCAATTTTAAAGCAATAGTGAGTACTCATTACGTAACCAACCTCTTGACCCCGGATGAGATACCGGTTTACAAAGTACAAAAGTGGAGGGGAGATGGAGATATAGCTGCGGATGCCAACATCAGGCTTCAGTGTGCTCCACAGCTTCAGCCGCTTCAGACGCTTGTCCTTCTGCTCTACACAACTTCTACTACCTGATCAGTAAGTTATTATTTTGGGTATTTATTAAATACTGCATGCTTAATATATTGGAGTGGGTCTGTTTTTCATATTAACGCATGTATTTGCTAATCCAAACTAACATATTATAATACTAACGGTTTTAGGTTCTTATCATAAATATCTCGTGGCCAATATTGTTTAAAGTTATTTTATTTTGAAGCTAATCAATTTTGGTGGGTTACAGATAATGGATCTCAAGAGTAAGCTGTCGGCTTTAAGCAGTGCTTCTAGTTCTACAATCGCACTTAAGGATCTGGCGGGAAAGGGAGATTGCGCAATAGTTGGAGCTCGGCGGGTGGTGACGCGATATGGAAGATCTATCGTCGTGGACATCGTAGTTGACAATCCAAATGCAACATCTTCGGTCTTCCTTCCTGCCCGGTATACCAACATTCTCAGTGATGAAGATCTTCAGAGTCTCGTCAAGGACCACTACAAAATTGAAATCACCCAGCAAGGGCCGACATGTTCATTAAACATTAACATATTCAAGAGTAATTAATAAAACAATAGTACTCACTTTATCACCTGTTTTCATTTACCCTATCTGGTTTTTACGTAGTCACTTAGTTTCACATTAAGTGTGTTTTTAAGATATTGGTTTTTAAAGTATGGTTCCTTCATTTATTTTGATACTTACCCACAGTACAGGGTTTAGGCTTTTGTAAGATGTAGTTGAGTTTAACAAGTATATACATACCGAATTTCATTCAATAAGGCCCAGCCTTTCTTAAGATATTACTTTTCAAATTATAGCTCCTTCAATTGTTTTGATAATATCTGCAGTACAGAGTTTAAGGTTTTGCAAGATGTAAAGGATGATGACAAATACATGTAGACCAAGTTTCATGTAAATCGGCTGAGCCGTTCTCAAGATATTTAATTTTGAAATTTTGCACCTTCATTTTTTGGGATGCAACCTGCAACATTTTAGTTAAGATTTTTCATATAGGTGGATACCCCTCTGAAGTGCCTACACTACGTAGTAGGCAGTTTTCTGGGGTCAAAACGACCCTAGGACCTTCCGTTTTCGAGATATTAGCGATTTTTGACAATTCTTTATGATGGGTTGGCAGCACTTGCTGATGATATACGCATATAAATGTGTTATATACGGCATGACCATAGGTTGGTAACGTCGTGAATCACGTGGTCAAAAAAGGTTTCCCGCCACGTGGGCGCCTTCATCTTGGAAAAGCGCGGGAAAAACCACGTGGTAAAAAGTGAGGTTAGAACACGTGGTCGTCCATGTGGGCGCCGCCATCTTGGAAAAAGCGCGGGAAAAAACACGTGGTCAAAAGTGAGGTTAGAACATGTGGTCGTCCACGTGGGCGCCGCCATCTTGAAAAAAGCGCGGGAAAAACCACGAGGTTAACACACGTGGTCTAAAGTTAGGTTAGGACACGTGATCAGCACGTGGGCGCCGCCATCTTTCAAGGTCATCTTTCAAGGTCAATTTGTTCTATCCTCCCAGAGGGTCTACTTGTACTTGGAATGGCCAAACATACTAAAATCAACCTACCACACCACATTGTCTTACAAACCTTACCCAACCCAAGGTACTTAACGTAATAAGCAACCATAGCAATCTCACTAATCAATCATGTCTGTAGGTAAATATACTTGCTGATTCCAAATAAATAAACTAACAGTTACGTCATTGCCTAATATACATGAACTAAAAAACCTGAAACTCAAATACATACCTCGCGATACACAACGGCAGTAGAACTGTTTCTGTCCTAAGTTATGTAGCGTGGTGGAAACCTTATAATTACAGGAGAACTGTAATTTTTCAATACTAATTTATCTTATTGGATTGAAGCGAAGCGAAAATCCTTATACGTCATTCGAAAAATCTAATTCAATCCACGCTAACTCCATTTTCACGGGTTGATGGATTGTCATGACATTTTTAGGCTACGGTAACGTTTTGACGATTTAATGATTCTAATAAACTATACCGGTAATTGAAAAATTATTAATGCAGTTTAATAATTATTTGTTTTTGAATACATTCTTCATTAAGTTACCACTTTTTACCTTGGTAGCACACTTTGCACAGGCTCTTTAGAACAGTCCAAATACTTTAGCTGCTGTCATCTTGATGTTTGGCGTTTTTTTGAGCTTAGGATTGCGAACGATTAGTTTATTTTTTGATAATTTGTTCTTACATCCTGTTTGAAAATCATAAACTGTAAAAGTGACGTTCTTTCAAGGTCAATAATAATAATAATTTAATTAATTTTATAGCAATAATCAAATGTAGGCTAAACCTTCTGAGTAATGGATACGTTTCCTTGGTAGTTTCATACACATCTGTAAGTAGGACTGTGGTTTGTTTAGTTGGATTTCATGCGATAAAAGTGTCATCGGCGAGAATGCCAACATTCATCCATTACTGGTGAATAACTTAAGTCTTCAGGTTTTGGTATATGGCCTACAGTTTTATTAATAGCATGTAGCCTATATAAGAGAATATGTGGCTAAATAGAAGTTTCTGATACTGTCAATATACTGAAATACTGTCTACAACGTTTGAATTACAATAATATGAAGACAAATCGTCCTTCAAGACTATTTAACTTTCATATAATGTAGATAGGCCAATGCTATTGTTTGTCAACAATACAGAATAAACAAATTGGCTAATCATCACATTCTAACTTTATCCGTGCCGTAAGTTTATTATATCCATAAATAGGCTTTGATTGTCTGTTGAGGGGGAATCTATAATAGACCTAGCTTAGCCTATATTTGGGATTTACAAAATGTCACATATGGCCACTCGCTTTTTGTGAGAAACTTAAGTTTGCTGAGACAAAATGTAGGCCTACTTGGAATGGCCAAACATACCGAATGAACCCAACAGACTACACTGTATTATAAACCTTACCTATCCCAAGTTATCTACTTAATGTGATAAGCACCCAGTACCGTCCTTAGGGTGGCGCAACAGGTTCAGCCGCACAAGGGCCTCGCACCTACGAATCATCACTTGAGGTGTTTTTTACGTGGATGATAGAGGCGTCATGGCCAATACTGGGATCAGAAATGTGGAATTTTGATGACTAACAATTAAACAACTAAAGGTAACGTACAAACAGGTAGTGGTACGGTAAATATTTTGCTAATAATGATAGAATATTTTAATTTAACGGCAAGTTCAGAAGTACATGAATTAGCCGTTGTATTTAGCCAATGGCGAGTGTATTTCTCAACGTGGCAAGCAAGTCTGTGTCGGGACTACACATGTGCAATGCGAGGGAATGGGGAGCCACTCGCGCAATCCAATTGTTTACTTTAATGCTTTTCTTTAAGCTGTCAGTATAAACCCGAACTGACTGTCAGAGCGGACTCCTGTCGTTTATAATTGTCATAATTAATTATTTAGTCATAAGTAATTGTCCATATTTTTGTCATTATATTACGTCTTTTTAAAATCACTTACCACACTGTAATTACGTAGTTTACTACACAATCATATTCTGTTATATAAATGGTTTTCAGTGATATTATTTGTGCAATAATAAAATAATGAAAGTCCTCGCAAATACTTCTTGCCCCAGGCTAAGCTTATGCTTGCGTTGGCTAAGGACGGTACTGTAAGCACCCATGTTCACCTCAACAATCAATCTTGCCTGTATAGAACGTAAATTAACTTGCTGACATATATATTACGTGTTGGGAGAATGTGGTCGCAAAAGGTGGTGGAGGGAGTGACTTGTACACTCAGGTCGGCGAGAATTCCTGGAACTGTAATGCTGACACGTGGTGTCTCAAATTATGAAAAAATCTCCGTGAGGGGGGGTGCAAAATATGAAATCGGGGGGGAGGCAACAATTAAAATGGGGGGGAGCAAAAATATGAAATGGGGGGGGAGAATATAATTGGGGCCGGGGGGGGCAAAAATATAAAATCGTGGGGGGTAATTAAGATCGTAAGGGAGAGGGGGTGAGCGCGCAGAGTTCCACAATACCCCCTGCTCTCGCCTATCGAAAAAAGAGTTGAATTGCTATCTAAGCAGTATTTTTAGTGAATTTCCCCTATAGGGAAGAAGCTATTACCGTAGTTGGCATGGTAAGACCTAGGCCCGGGACCATGATACCTTTTCGTTTTGAGGTCCCCAGCCCCCAAAAACACCATTCGTTCGAAACTGTTCCGCGAGCACGATAACTCTCGTAAAAATTATCCGATGTTGATGAAAATTGGTGTAAACGTGTAAAGCAACATTTATGACTGATTAAGTTTGAAAACCAGTCAGATCGCTCTATCGAAAGGGGTATTTTTGGGGGGTTTTTTACCCCAAAAATGGGTTTTTTGAATTTTTTACATATAATTATTTTTGAAAAAGTAAAATTTTGGTTTTCATCATTGGATTCAGATTTTAAAAAAACACAATTTGGTATTTTGATCATTCCTTTACGTCAATTGGTTACCGAGATATTGAAAGTGCTAAACACAGTACGCTGTCTAATGTTATTCTTATGGGGAAAAAGAAAATTTTTATGTCTCGCTTATTTATGAACGTATACTGACAAAACTTGGTATACAGCTTCATCTCGTTGTGATATTTTGATATTTGCTAAAAAAAAATTTTTGCAAAAAGGCTCCCGTAGCAGCAAACCTGCGTACTAAGTACATTCTCCTAGCGTACTAAGTACCCCATGTTATTCTTATGGAGGATAATTAAATGCTCTGTCTCCCTTAATTATGAATATAAATGAATAAAAACTGGTATACGACTTCACCTAGTTGAGTTATATTTATATTACCATAAAAACCCATTTGTTGTGTTCCTTGTTGTAGCAAACCTGCGTACTCAGCTCCAATGTTATTCTTATGGAGGATAATTAAAATTGTATATATCGGTTATTTGTGAATATATTTTTATGAAACTTGGTAAGTGGCTTTATGTAGTATTAAGACATTTATAACTCCATTGGAAATTCGCTGAGTATGCAGGTTTGCTGTGAAGGGGGTATTTATTTCCATTATGAGAGTTGTCATTCAATTAGGTTTTTATTTCCACAATGATAAACAGTTGTTAACAATATTTTAAGTTATAAATATAACTATTATGTCATCATTTGGTTCAATATAAATAAATACGTTGTCCCCAAAAATTACATAGGATCTTTAAAACCCCGTAGGGCAGAGTCCTAAGGTGATTTCCAAAAATCCAATTAACCTAAAACCTTCTAACGCACTTATAGAACGTTTCATCGAAATCAGTGCACCCGTTTCCCTGTGAAAAGTGAACAAATCGAGCCCAAAATCACGAATTTGAGCGGCCACCGTTATTTTTACAAAAAGCTTATGCCAGTTTAAAGTGGCCTAAATCCTTCTCCCGCATGTATAGAACAAAGAAACAAAGTTTCGTCAATGTCAGTGCACCCGTTTTCCTGTGAAAATCGAAGAAAAACCCGTCCTTGAGCGTCACCGACAGACAGACAAACATTGAGATAAGACGCGATTCTGCTTTCCCATTGTATGAAACGTAAAAATATGCAAAAATTTCATAATTCCAAGAAATGTACAGACAAAACTCTAATTTTATTTAAGAGATTACATGTTTTCAAATCAGATGAGGTAGAGCATTGGAGCAAAGTTAGAGGCTTCGGGCCCTTCAAGCCGCTAGTAATATGACATAAAAATTCAACTAAATATGTATTTCATTTACATGAAGTCCTTAAATGAAACTTCGTGATTGACTCGGAGCTAGAAATTGCCATGAGCACTAAAGTAGTAATTTCTTTCCTGTTAAGAAAATTCTTTGTATCGTTGAAAAGATGTTGCGTGATAAGTTACGCGTCTTTTCTACACAATATATTAAACTTTGGGATTACTAAAGGTCCGATCATCCTCATACTTGAAGAATGAGCGTATTCCTAGTCCTTTTCAATACTAGGTCATAAATAATATTTCTGGTATTTATAAATAGATACATTACTTTGATAAAATTATGTTCAAAATATAATTCAATAGACTTTGTAATTATTCGTTACAAAGACATGAAAACAAAAAGGATTTATTTCTCATGAATACCTGGAATTTCGTTGCTATATAACAGTTAGGTGTTAGGTGTAATGTTGTTATTAATTACATCTTGTGATAGCGTGTTACAAAACAATATGTTGACGTTAAAATGTGTTTTTTCGTAGGATATTTACAGTAAAGACATTTCATTTTTACACTATATGTGTTTTGTATTATCAAAACATATATCGACAAATGCGCTCCATCTGTTACAGAATACCAACATTTATCAATCACGTGGGACTGATAACATGTTAACACATGCATCCAAAAAGCTGGGAACCGTGCTTGGACGCGTATTTCATTGTACTGCTAAATGGAAATAAGTTTTAAAAACTGGGAAAATGGGGCTAAAATGATCATTTCATAGTTTCTACGCAATAAATTGTAATAAGTAATTATAATTATTTAAGTAATTATGTTAAGTAATTTTGTCAGGAAGTCATGGACACTTATACAAATACTTACCTATAAAAAAGTATTTTAGATTTTTTAGTGGATTTCAAATGGCTTTGAGGTTTTTTGGAAGATGATTAATACGTGGATTGCATTTTAATGGAGATTTTGGGAAGGAAGCATTCTGCTGGACAGAGACTTGATTGGAAATAGGTAAACTCATGAACTCATTTTTAAGCAACATTTGTTCATGTTAGACCACTACGGGAATACTGATCAGGTCCTTGAAAAAACCAATCACTATGAAAATCCTTCACCATCGTTGTTAATGTATTATTGATTTGTTCATCAACCGAATCTTTTATCGGTGTTCAAGACTTTCCTAAAAATCACAGGCGGAGTTGGTCACCTGCTGCCCGGATTAAGAAGCTGGCATTATCGCTATTGGACCGGAAGCGAGGAGGGTCACCGGTGGCCTCGTGTAAGGTCCGAAGAATGCGCCAAGAAGGGGCGTATGCCAGAACCGGTCGAATGGACAGGCTGGACATAAAAATTGCTGTCTTTTAATACGAGGGTAGACAGGAAGAGTTCGCTGACATCGTGCCACCCAAACGTAGAACGTAGACAGCTACTGAAGAATAGTGAGGTGGCACTAACGGAAGCGATTCACTTTAAAGTGTAGATCCAGAATGGCGGCTACAATTTCAGCGTGATTAATAAATGTTGATGGAAAGCCTGTGAAAAACCTTCTTTGACCGTAGGAACGTTGCGGCGTGGCGTCCGTGAACGCGTGGACCTAGAGGGGGCAGTTCACCAACCTTATTTCTATCCATGAACCGATGCACCACCCAGAACCAGCTACCACTTCCCTTCAGGATTTATGCGGCGAGAAAGAGCGGCGACATGATAGGCCTATTGAAGAAAATTCAAGAGCATAAACCGTGGACGCGCTTCCTATCCTTGGCCAAGACTGGCCTGACAAACTTGAGAAGTTAAGGGGCCTACTCGATATGGAAACATTGCTTGGTGGAGGAAATAAACCCAGACAAGACAGATTGAGGGTAGAACGAAGAACAAACGTTTTGTCATTGATGGTCACAGCTCTCTAACGAGATGGATAGCCCGGAAGATGACAATGCAACTTACATGGAAAAGAAGCCAGCCATCTGGATAAACAATTAACTGAACTCCAGTGACCGATGTGACATGGAATAGCAGCGTTAAACACGACCGTTGAAACACCTCAGGTATGACAGTCTGGACCATGGGAAAACGAGTCAATGCCAGTTTCTGGACCCTATAGAAATTGCCCATAAACGCGTACTGTTATAAGCAACTTAGAAGAAGCAACTGTTATAAGAAGTTAGTGAAACACTAACGAAGGTCAGTCTTGACCATATACGCCCAAAAGGCTACTTTTTTTATGAGCTCACTCATTATGTGGAAACAATTTTGCATCTCTTATTCACTCTATCTTATTGTAAGTACCCGGGGCCGAGCTTTGCTTGGGGATGGCCAGTCAGTTTCTTTAGATGGTTTGGAGTAGTATTTCACCACCTCCTCTAACTGATTATCAGATTTGTATTGCTCATTTGCCTCTTTTCTGCATTTTTAAGGTTATTCCAGTTGTTATTTATAGCTCAATGTGCCTTTGAACTGTTTTGGATATGACCACTCTATATATGCAGTCTTCACTCAACAGCTTTAGCCACTACTCTCAGGAAACCACATGTTAAAAATTATAAACAATACGCGTATTACTTTGACAGTTCCCATGGTTGATTATGAACAGCTGTTACAATTCTTTTGTTTTGGTTTTAAACTCCATAAGCCCAATGTTAATTTTTGTAACTTTTCATTTTCGTTTTTTACATTATTTAATTTTTCCTATTTATGCTATGGATAGCCTGACCAGCTGTGAGAAAGAATAACTTTAGAGTATCGAAGTAGAACTCCAGGGACAGAAATCAATGATAGAACGGACCCCCACCATCCACCCCATTGATGACACAGAGGGCCATGTCGTGCTTAAGGCCAGGCTAGATAAACAACAAAAGCGCTCGATACCATTCCCGGATGACCAAATCGGTGACCAGACAAGGCCTGGTGAAAACAAAATGGAGAGGGTGCAAAAAGGGTGGGAAAGACCACTAGTAGTAAAGGTCAACAGTAGTAATGCTATAAAACCACTCATTATCTGGAAGAGTAAGATGAAGTGAATGCGAAGGTGGAAGACAATGATCTTTCATCAGAAACGAAGTTAAACACCGGCTGGTCCAGGAGGTTAACGGCTACGGCGGGGAATTGGGTAGGCAGTGGAGCCCCAGAGAAGAAACAGACATAGGAGCCGCTGAAGGAGGTAGTTCAGAGAGGTCGCAGACGTTGGAGACCAGCGAGGGGACGTCGTTGGCAGAGTCACCTACGTCTGAAGAGGCTAAAGTTGGAGGGGGAAGTTGGAATAGGTGGGAGCAGCCAGTCATGCACGCCCCAGGGTGCTGAGCTGAGGCGGAGTTCTCAAGATGCCATTTACAGCTTTAGGTGTAGCCTGTGTGTCGTCCTCCTCAAGACCAGCGTCAAAGTCCATCCAGAGCTGCACCAGGTCAACAGCACCCCGAAAACTGGTCTGCAGGGTCAGTTCGGCCACCGAACCCGCCAACTGAAGAGGAAGGAACCGGCACGGCGTTGTTCGGCCAGTTGGAGTCACACCGCGGGACGAACGAGTGACCACACAAGTAATACCACACAAAATCTCAGCCATAGCCCGTTGGCAGTGCTTGAAGTGCACACATCACAAGAGACAAAACACACTTATGTTGTTGTGCTGCTCTCCCCACGCTTATCCGATCACGAATGTAGTTTAAATTGGAAGTGGTATAATAATATGTGCATAAATCCTCCAATATTACGTTTCGTCAATACTGCCTACTTTCCTGGATGTTATTCTTATGGTAAAAGGTACAACTTGAGTTATGTCTTGTTTATAATAATATGTTATATTAATAAAAACTGGCACGTAGCGTTATCTGGTTGTGGTCCATTGATATTTAAAAACATTTACGCTGTCCTCTTCCATCCTGCGACAATAAATATTTAAGTGTGTTGTTGTAATGAATTAATAAAATGGTACGTCTCGCTTTCCTAAAACTCCCTCACTACCATTGAAAACTAATTACGCAGTTTCGCTCCGATAGTATTAATGGTAATGCAATATTGTAAATCTTAGATTTCTAAGATAGTAGATAACTACAAACAAGCTAACGAAACTATTTTAAAATATAATTTAAAAAATAATTATGTTCTACTATATGTTTTAATGTGCTTTCATACACGGCATGCTCCAATAACAAAAATGAGATAGATTTTTCCCATTTGTTTTATATCGAGATAAGAGTTAGTGAATTTAAATATAATCACCAAGATTCTAAACATTATCTTTATACCTCTATTGTATATTCTTTATGGCCCCTACCGATCGGTAATAATCTCTTTTTGTACTCGATTTTTTTATTTGGCTTAGTTATTCGTCTTAAGTTGGTGGTAGTATTGGTCATATAATAATATAGTCATTTACTAATAAGTTAGTTATGGCTCTCAACGTGTGCACAATCATCCTTCTAGCATCGGTCAGTCCTAGCCTACAGTATAATGACCCATCATATTACAACACCTTGGTGGACTTCCTCCTAGCTCAAGAAAGTTCCAGTCTCCCCGGCAGTATAAATCTACCAGACACCTCCCAGTCGTTTGCCATGGAAGCAGGAAGTATCAAACTAGAGCAAGGATCTCTGGTCGGTCTGTCCTCCGTCTCCCGCCACGGTGACGTCACGGTGATAACAGTAGGCCCGTCCAATTATGTGGAGCTGGAGGTAGATCTTCAGTTCAGTAATTTACATGTTGAATTCGCAAAGTACACTATCCATGTTGCATTATTCACATTAAATACCGGTCATGCAATTACTTCTGGCGATAAGGCATTCGTGAGAGTTAATCTATTACTTGGGAAATCTATTTGCGATCTCAATATAAAAAAAGTGGAATTTCTTCAACTTAATGACTTTAATGTTAAACTCACTTCTAATTGTCATTTGTGTGCTTCAGTAACTGATCTTATTTTTAACGATGTTCTGCGTACTTTCAATACGTTGATAAAAGATGTAGTGAAACGTACAACAGCTAATCAGTTCGGAATATCTGTGAATGATTATCAGAGGAACTGTAAACAGTTTGAGAGTTATCAACGTTTGCCTGAAAATTTTAAACTCCAAAAAAAAAAACATTCGAAAGAGTAAAAATAGTTAAGCCTGGCAGTTTAATAAGTTACTGTTAAAATAAAAGCGATACTAAAATCAAAGTGTTTTTTTCCTAGATATTAATCAAGGATGTTTTCCTATGATTATCAAAAACCCCTTTACTTAATCTACCAGTAATGACAAATTACGGATAAATGACTTCATTGCAGATTAATTAAACTTGAGTCATTAGTATTTAATATGTATTATTAGCCCTGCCCTAATTAATATAAACCAAGTTTGTCTAAATGACCGACTATAGCCCACTTGATTCTAAAGTTCTATGTTGCCTAATTTAGGTTTCAATTTACAAAGAGGTGGATTGATCTGTTTAAGTAGGTTTTTTATCATCCTAAACCCAGATTTTCGAATGAATGTTTGAATTCTTATACTGGGTGGCCTATTTATCGTGACATATGGTATTGGACATGTTGAATTACGGTTTACCTATACGGAATGGTCTTTAATAGACGTTAAGCTTAAATTTGATATGTATTTTAAACTATACCTCACTGATATACCTAGTATTCTCTGTTTGTTAATTTTGCAGAGTCGTGGGTTTGAGTTTGTTCAGGAAAAAGCTCAAACTGGTTACTTTTTGTTTTATTTTCAAACCAAAAATTAAGGACCTTTCATATTGTCAATACGTTTCGTTCCCTAAAATATGTGTGAGGAACTCAGGCTCAAATGTTTATAAAAACCCAACAACTTTGTGATATCCGAGTATTGATTAAATTTTAAAATGGATGGACGTGTTATACTCGTATTAAAATGCACTTTGTTCCTTAAAATATGTACTCTATACCCTAATCCAAGAAATGTCTGTTGGTTTGTTTGTTTGCAAAATCTATCTTTGAATTCAGAAGACGCATTTTGCATCATCTTCCATGAAAAACTGTGTAATGAACTAATTTATGCTGACTGGACTCCTATCCACCACACTGACTGTCCTTCTCTTGGTTTTGATTGGTTCATTAATATTTTTCAATCCGTTATCAATAGGTGCAAGAAAACGTCTGTAGTAAAAAATATGTTTAAAAAACTTAAACCTTGGATTTTTTACAGACTCTGCTTCAAATGAGAAATGAGGAAACATTTTTTTAAATGTGTGCGTTTAAGGCCAGATGATATCAGGCTTAAAAGGCACTACAACAGGTTTAGGGTCAGACCCTAAAAATAAATTGATGAGGCTAAGGAGTTATATTACATGTCTCAGTTTCAAAAACACACAGGTGACTCTAGAGCCCAGTGGAGTTTAATAAATACAATAATAAAACATCCTAAGGCCGATTCCTCTATCAAACAAATTGTTTTACAATAATTTAGTTAAAAAAGAACCAACAGATATTGATGAATCTTTTAATACTTTTTTCCTCAGTTTACCAGACGTGCTAAATAATAGTATTTGTAATCTTCAAACTTCTGATGTACTTGATGAATTCTTTAGAATCTCCAGCCAAGACAAATCATTATTTTTTTACCAACGTTTAGAGATTAAATTTTGAGTACCATTCGTAGACTTAAGGCAGGTAAAGCCCCTGGTTTAGATTGAATTAACTCATATATTTTAAAGAAGATAATTAGTTTGTCTTTTTTAATTTAAGCATAGCAAATCGTGTGTTTCCCACTTGTTTGAAGTTATCCCTCTATATAAGCGGGGTGAAAAATAAATCCCTCAAACTATCGCCCAATATCATTACTTTCATCACTTTCTAAAATATTTGAAAAAATTATTAAACGACTTGTAAAATTCTTGAACAGTAATTTATTCTTTAGCAGAAAGCAATTCTGCAAGTGAAGATGCACTTCTCAAGTTTCTAGATCCAGTTTATGAGTCTCTAAATGAAAATTTGCATTGCACAGCTTTTTACATTGACATTACAAAAACATTTTATACAGTTGACCATAAAATACTTTATTCATTTTGAAAATATGTAAACATGGTTAAAAAAAAAATACTTCTTGAACAACTGTGGTGTGCTGGTGTTAGAGGGGTGATACTTGAATTGTTTTTCAGCTACTTGCTATAAAGACCTCAGTTTACAAAAATATATCATGATGCTGTTAGTTGTAAAGGCTACCTGAAACATGAAGTCCCTCAGGGCTCGGTGTTGGGATCTGTCATGTTCCTCATATATATCAATTACTTGTGCAATGCTCAGTTTAATGGTAAGCTTACAGTATTTGCAGATGACACTGCCCTAATTTACTCAGGGGAAAACTTATGAAACGTTGAAATGTTATGCAAAATGATCTCATATTGTTAAAGTATTGGTTTGATACAAATTATTTAGTTTTCAGTAAAAAAAAAACAAAGTAATGATTTTTGGCCTAAGTTAGGATTATTCGTTTGAGGAATCTCTTTTTAACCACCAGCTAAATTGCTGTGGAGTTTGTAGCTTTCCTACTGTTGGAAATGTAACAGAAATTAAATACTTTGAACTTTAACTAGCTCAATTCTCTCTTGGAAGAGACATGTATCGAAGCTTCGAAGAGAATTAGACAGTACACTTCGCAAATTGTATTTACTGAAGAATATTTGTCCTCAAAAAGTTCTTCTGTATGTTTATCATTGTTTAGTTAGTTCAAGATTGGGATATAGGTTGAGTTGCTGGGGTGGAACCTACCTTTCAACGATTCATCCTATTGCCACTTAACAAAAATTATTATTAGAGTTATTTAAAAAAAACCGACTTGAGAAGGACTGCCTCACACGCAAACGCGGTGGTAGGGAAGCTGTGCTTGGCTGTGCTCGGCGCTGGGCCAAAACGTTTTATAGTTTCTGGATGACTCACCGACCATGGCTTATTTGCCTTAAAACTACCCGTTATTATGGCAGTCTCAGAATTGAATCTTGATAAAAAGGCATTCGTTTTCCTTATAGTATGGACACTTCATATAAAATATCATCAACATCGGACATATATAGCTTTTTTATGATACCAGTTAAATTCGCTTTGAGAGATAACCTGATCGTCATTTGAAGTATACACTGGTGTTGCACTTTTATCTTTAGACCTCCAACTAGGTCTGCAAATAGAGATATTTTGCTCTACCATCGTGGTCCGGTATAGTTATGATTTTGTGGATTTTGTTGTTCACTGGTGTTAACCATCGTATAACATTTCCAGTAAGAAATCAGCTTACATTAAATGTGTAATCATCAGTAAAATACATCTCCACTTTATTTTTGTTACAATTTTAATGTATTTTGCAAAACATGTAAAGTGATAAAATATCGTGGCAGAAAAAAAGTAATGAAGACGGAAAAAGAAGGTAACAAGCAATTCTACAGGCGTTCTGTGCTTGTTAGTTTCATATTTTTAACTACACAACACCAGTTCGGTATAATGAACCATCTTTGTTTCAAACTGACCCTATAATGTAGTAGTTAAATTTAAAAATACTTATTTTATAATAACTAATATTTAAAAAACACAAGATAATATGGTTTAGCTTTATCCGATTCAAAAACTTTAAATAATAAAAAAATATTTACAATATTTTGTAATAGTTCACCTAACAATAAGACGATAGTTTAAAATAATTTGGTATGCATATTATTGTAATTTAAAAATTAAAATATTTACCTTTTTGGTGAAAGTTTAAAAATACAAGTTTTAACAAACAACAAGGGCAGTATTAATGTTTTGTTTCCATATGGAATGGTTCCATAATAATAAAGACCATTTAAAGTTTGTTAAACAATATTTTGAGTATTTTTTATATATTCATAAGTAGGAAAAAAATAAAGAGATAAATTAAATCATGCCTCAAAAGCTATCGAATTACAGACGTTTTTGGGAATGCGAGGACCCCTAAAATTCTGTCGGATAAGTTATTAGTATTTTATAAGGGGGCAATACACACTAGTATCGATAAAAAAGAAAAATCAACAATTTTTTTTATCTAGTTTTGTTCCTTGTGCTTTTGTGAACAATTTGATATATAATAAGTATAGGTAATATGCTTAAAATTAGTTTATTTTATCTAAACACGAAACGCTTACACATATTTGAGGCTAGCAGCCAGTGCTTAGAGTTGTTTGTCAGCAGTGTAATTACATTAAATTGATTGTTATAGGTTTTAAACAGAGCCATCTTATTATGTATGTGATTATAACAAATCAAAATAAATTTAAAAATATATAAATATAAATATGTAAAATAACCAAAAATAAAAAATGTATAAAAAAATATAAAAATAAATACAAAATATTTTTTAATATAATATAAAATATAACATATCACAATATCATACAAATTATTTAATAATTGAAGAGGACATGTCAATGTACACAACCTGTAATATGGATATACATTAGTTCCTTTAATAACGATTACAAAATATATATATATATATATATATATATATATATATATATATTTAGGAAAGTTTTACTAAAAATGTTTATAAAAAAGTAAACTAGGTGTACGCTCATTCCTCGCGTATAAGGATAATTGAAACACATGATCAAACTTAAATTGAGTCTCATAAAAAATTCAATATCTGATTTGAGTAACATCATCAGAATACATTCCGTTATCATTTAACTGCCGCAAGAATCCGGATTTTATGTCTATACAGTATAGCTATAGATTTAGTCACTTCTCTAAGAATCAATTATCGCGGTAGCTGAGAGGTATCGCACTAGCTCTTGGAGCGTAATGTCGCAGGTTCGGATCCCGCCGCCTACCTAACATTTTATCCGTAGACAAACATACATATATTTATCACTTGTTTTTATCAAAGTAAATGTTGTATAAATACGTAAATTTATTTGTTTTTAAAATAAATTGAAGATTTCAGGCATGGTTTGTTGTTAAGATTGGCATGGGTGCGTTATCTTAGAACAAACAGAGCATTTTGGGCTAAGCAATGACTTTAGCAGTGTGGTTAATTTAACTTTTAAGAGAACAGTGAGTTTCCTATATGAACTAATGTTAACAATTTCAATAGGCCAAGTCAAAATATCCTCAAGGATTAACAATAAATCGTCAGGCCCAGTTATTTAGATGAAAAAATGAGATTTCGATATATATTGTTTCAATAGCCTAGGCTATCATGAAATTAAATGCTATAAACATGGGTTGGCCCAAGTCCGTACATAAAACTTCTAAAATGACAAGTAGCCTAAGTGTATATGCCTACATTTTATAGTCATAGGTCCAAGTTTATGATGAAAACAGCTCAATAAAATCCAAACCTAGTAGAAGTCAAATCATTTCAGATAACCTGCACAAAACGCTTAGTTTGGTTAGAATAGTTTAAAGCTTTTGTTTTGGTTCGCTGCAACATTCCTGGTAATGTGTTTAAAGTATTTTACAACAGTTGTATTTTACAAAATGATACTTCAATATATTGTTTCAATAGCCTAGGCTATCATGAAATTAAATTCTATAAACATGGGTTGGTCCAAGACCGTACATGAAACTTCTAAAATGGCAAGTAGCCTAAGTGTATAGGCCTACATTTTACTTTCTCCCCCTATATATCGTATATGGAGAAAGTATTGTTTTCGTCAAATTTTTGGAATTTGAGTTGTTAGTGGAAATATTCGTTTTGGTGCTCCCTGAACCCAAAAAAGTGGTTTTTACGTGATGTCTGTCTGTGTGTGTGTGTGTGTGTGTGTGTGTGTGTGTGTGTGTGTGTGTGTGTGTGTGTGTGTGTGTGTGTGTGTGTGTGTGTGTGTGTGTGTGTGTGTGTGTGTGTGTGTGTGTGTTCGTGTGTGTGTCCGTGTCCGTGTCCGTGTGTGTGTGTGTGTGTGTGTGTGTGTGTGTGTGTGTGTGTGTGTGTGTGTGTGTGTGTGTGTGTGTGTGTGTGTGTGTGTGTGTCTGTGTGGATGTGTACAGAGCTAGAGCCCTAACCAATAGGCCGATTTTTATGAAATTTGGTATGTAGGTACTAATCCACGATATCTCCAGGCATTTTTTTCATTTTTTGGAATTTTTTATTTTTAAGGGTAATTATCCCCCAAAAACCACCAAAAAACATGAAAAATCAAAATTTCTCTAAAACGGCTATAACGATTTTGATTAAACTTTAGTCGTTTGTAGAACTTTAGTTTTTCAACAAAATGACACCACCCACATTCCTGTAAAAATTCTGGTTCAGAAATTACAGGACTTAAATCATCAAAAATTAAGTTTTTTGGATTTTCCATGAAAATAAATAAATATAAAAAATATTACTATTCACCATTAAAAATATCTCAAAAACTAAATAATTTAGTATTTTGAATTACTATTCTACGATCGCTGGTTTCGGAGAAAATTGAAATCTTCATTTTGCGGGAAACGCAGTACGTTGTCCAATGTTATTCTTATGGGGAATACAAAAATTACTATTTCTCTCTTATTTACTGATAAATTTAATTCAAACTTGATATGCTTGTCAAGTTAGCATTGACCAACAGAGGAAATTCGAAATATGATGCCCCTTAATAACCCTGGGGGGAATAGGGGGCATTTCCCCTCTTAAAACCACGAGTGTAGCAATGGATTCTATAGTACCTCCAAAGCAGGGATTTAGGTGGATGTGATTGAAAACAACTTGTTTACAAGCTTTTCTGTACATTCAAACGTGCTTTGTATTCTATTTTTAGTAAATAACAAGTAATGTATTCGTTAAAGTTGGGCTAAAAGGGAGAAAGTATGTGTCAGTTTCCTGATACCGATTATTATAGCCATAGGTCCAAGTTTATGATGAAAACAACTCAGTATAATCCAAACCTAGGATATGTCAAATCATTTCAGATAACCTGTGTAACTCCACCCACGAGGTATTTCTCAGAAAATTAAAACTAACACTTTTTCGGTAAATTTACTTTATTCAACACACATGGTTTCAATTCACAAGATCGCAGTTTGAAATTTAAGTTAAATTACTAAAGTTTAACAGTTAAAATTTAGAAAACACCAATTAGTAAAATGAAACATGGAGAGACATACACGACGCGTCTTAATTAATCATCAACAACTCGGCAACTGGGGCAAGTCTCCTCCTTTGTCCCTCGATGATGGAGACCCTTCAACCAATCAGAGGCGTTCTCAACGCGTGACGTCACGGGGCTCACGCTGCAGCGCGACCGTTTAGTGCTGCAGCCAAACGATTCACGTTGTCATTACCCAAACTAAGTGGCTCTGGAGACGACTCTGAGGTGGCCGTGGAGACATGAAAATGCTGACGCTATCGCATTCCACCGCCTCGACGGCTCTACTCCGAGGCGTGGTCGGATTGAAGTTAGCTCGAGACAAAATATTCTGTCTTCTAGAAGTTGATCTTATATATTTTCTTTATACCAGCCAACTCTTCGGAAAGGAATAATAAATTAATTATTGGGAACAATTCTGAAAGTAACGTTCCTCATCTAATTATAGATTTTAGTGACGGTAGAAATTTCAATTTTAGGAACGGTAATTCTGTAATTATTTAATTACAGTTTCGTATTAATGGCTTTTCACAGTATAGGGATTTTTGGGCCGTTACACCCCCCTCACCCTTAGACCATGCTGCCCCCAGCATGAGGTTACAGCATATTGCCAAGGCCATCTCCTCACAACTCCTTAAGGGTACGCATTTGCCTACCTCAATTCTTCCCGCTTAATTCACTGTTTTTTTTCGTTTTTTTTTCTTTTTTTGGTAAGAAAACTCATATTGTCACCGGTCCGCGTGTGTCTCTCCCTTTACAAAAACTCCCAAGACGGTTCTAAGCGTCTACAGGCTGTTATTAAGTTACTCAAAATAACAAACACAAATCCCTTTCTCTTAATTAAATACATCCCAAGGATTACTGAAGGTAATCACCTTGGGTACACATGTCCTTATGGACAAACAACAAGGCAAGACGCAAAAGGTTTGAAGATAAGATCTACTGCCAATACGGGCTATAGGACCTAGTCTCAATTACTCAAACTGGCTCTTCGACTTATCCGAGCGAAACATAGATATATCTAACAGTAGGACAAAAGATTGCTGAACCGTTCCACCACCTACAGGTATAGCCTTTACATAGGCTATAGATCACTTAGGAATAACAGAGGTATTCCTCTCGAAAAAAGACCAAATGGCGAGAAAAACAAAGAAAAGGAGGGCAAAGCTACCTGCCCAGGTTACTGCGGGACATCCTAGAAATTTCGGGGATGAAGTCGCACCAGTCGCATCGTGGCAGCCGAATGACAGGGGGTCCAGAAGGGAAATGGGAAGGGGCTGGGGCCGAATCCAGGTGTTCCCCTTCCCGAGCCGGGGGGGCTGGTGTCAAAATCCAGTCGTTCCCCCCCTTCCACTCGCTCCACCACCGCGAGGGCAAGCGTGATGGCCTTCTCCAAACAATACGAGTTGCCACCCCCGCATTCTATACCCCTTTAGTGTGTCGAGGAGCTGGTGTTCAGCTCCGATACCCCTTTTTGAAGAAACAAAACAAAAAAACAAAATCCCCATGAACATAATTTACATGGTAGTGCGACTGCCACTAATCTCGGTGGCGGTTCAGCAAACTTATACAGACTAGTAGACCCGCCGTTGAGTTTATGAGATTGAGTTTGGATTGGTTTCGAATATTATTCTCTACACACCGAACTTTGAATGGGGCCGGAAAAGCGCAAGACAATGATTTACGGTGTAAAGATATTAATTTGGAGCGCTACTCGCTTGCTATGGTGAAGCCGCATAAGCTTTCACTCGGGGCCGGTCATCACTCGGTCACCCCTACGGCGTGGCTGGTCTACCTGTCTCCCACACCACTTTTATATTTCACAACAATTCTTATCATTCTTTGATCGTAAGGTCACAATCTTACGTTCCTAACTAAACCCACAACTACTTAAATGAAACCCATATTAACTAAATGGAAGAAACAGTACATGACAATACGTAACATAATTCTACGTTGAGACTGAGGTGCAGCTTACAACCTAAAATATACACTGGTATATCCACAAACACATGTACGATGCATATTTATAAAAAAAATAAAAATAACCCCGTAGCAGCAAACCTGCGTACTCAGTGAATTTCCAATGCATATATATATATATATATCTTAATACCACATAAAGCCATATACAAAGTTTCATCAATATACATTCATAAATAAACGATTTATGACATTTTAATTATTCTCCATAAGAATAACATGGCAGCTGAGTATGCAGGTTTGCTGAAGCAAGGAAGACAAAAAAAAGGGTTTTATACAAATATCAATATAACTCAGGTAGGTAAAGCCACATACTAAATTTCATTAATTTATTTTCATAATGAAGGCAGATAGCACGTTACTTATTCTCCATAAGAATAACATGGGCTGAGTACGCAGGTTTGCTGCTACGGGAGCCTTGGGTAAAAAATTTTTTTTTTGAGCAAATATCAATGGTCCACAACCAGATGAAGCCGTATACCAAGTTTCGTCAGTATATGTTCATAAATAAGCGAGATATAAAATTTTTATTTTCCTCCATAAGAATAACATTAAGACAACGTACTGTGTTTAGCACTTTCAATATCTCGGTAACCAATTGACGTAGAGAAATGATCAAAATACCAAATTGTGTGTTTTTTTTAAGATGAATCCAATGGGAAAAAATAAAATTTGACTATTTACAAAAGTATATGTAAAGAATTCGAAAAACCCATTTTTGGGGTACAAAACCCCCCCAAAATACCCCTTCGGATAGAGCGATCTGGCTGGTTTTCAAACTTAAAGTCATAAATGTTGCTTTACACGTTTATACCAAATTTAATCAAAATCGGATAATTTTTACGAGAGTTATCGTGCTCACGGAACATATATATATCTATATATATATATATATATATATAGATATATATATATATATAGATATATATATATATATACAGTTTCGAACGAATGGTGTTTTTGGGGTCTGGGGACCTCAAAACGAAAAGTTATCATGGTCCCGGGCCTAGGTCTTACCATGCCGACTACGGTAATAGCTTCTTCCCTATAGGGGAAATTCGCTAAAAGTTGCTCCGTGTTAGTAATTAAACATCCATAAATTTTGGGGTTGGATAGCCCGCACTACTAGAAGCTCAGACATCATGAGACCTGTGCCCTAGCAATGCTTGGGAGCCGTTATACTGTAAACGCGGTGGCCTCTTCGTCACATCAATATCCACAAACCGTCCTGAGCTTTGCTCAACAGGCACGGGGGATTTCTCTTACATTGCCATACAAAGTAATTGTTTCACCACTGCGGGTGTTTGTCACTTGGACTCAAAACCTTAAACTACTCAAAACCTTGGACTAAAACTAATGCTACGGCCACCGCTTGGTTTTTAATGGAGCGTGCGTTAAATTCGCCTCGTCTACCTCTGGTTGCGAGGCAGACCCACCGTTCAACAATAAAAAAAAAATAAAAAACAGAGTTGGCACCTTAGCCCAACCATCCTACAATAAACCCTCGTTCAGTAGGCCTGGTAAGGAAACATCACTGTCTTGCTGACGGGGTCCGGAAAATCCCTCAGCAAGGCATTTTGCAGTACTTTTGCCTGATTATACACTAACTATACGTAAATTTCACGTTTCTTTAAATTTTGAAACCTCATCCAGGCTGGCTCCCGGGTGCCTACAGTCCAGTCAGGGAGTTGAAAGGAAGGGGGTTATTAGGGGTTGGGAAGTGTGCACATTACCTTCCTGTTGACACCAGTTGGGCCAGTGAATCCTTTACCCTTCTTGGGATATACTACTACCGTTAGTTGGATCGCTTCGAATAATAATTAAAAAAAAAAAGTTGCCATTACCAGCCCACAAATATTACACCATCCTTTGAAACACACAACAAAACTTACCGGTATGCAAAGATCATTATTGCTACACATACATATGCAAATACATAATACACAAATAGGCAATCACAACACAATCAGAGGGGGATCCCCAGTCCTTTCGCCATCGCGTCCTCGCGGAGACAAGTCCAGGGTACTCGCTTCTTCACAGCGTAGTATGCGACTTCTTGATCGCGGTCGAAAGTCTATGTTTCTTAATTATACATCACTTACTCAAAGCGTTCCGGGCCCGTAACTCACTCCTCGTCACAGTTTACCGTGCAGTCAGCTCGACACTAGCGGTGCTCGTGGAATTGTGTCCTGTGTCCCGCGTAGACTCTGTTACTGGCTCAGCACGAGGTACTACCACCCCGTGACTCTGGAGCGGAGACTCTGTCTGCGCAGCCTGCGGTCACTGATCGCAGCCTCCCAGGGCGGCACGGAGCAGGTCAGCAACTCGAACTCTCCACCTTAACATGAGAACGACAACAATTATCATTACGACCAAGGACGTACCTCCAATTACTGTATTCTTAATCAATGTGCGCCGATGATAGTGGGACCTAAGCAAGTGGATTGATTCCTCCAAAGAATATTCCTTGATACTTTGGGTGCCCAGCTGATCATCTAGTCCCTGCAGGACCTTCAGGGACCAACAACCACTTTCAGGACCTTCGGGACCTTCAGGGTTCATGTCTTGGGCCAACACGTTTTGCTCGTCACGACTGTAAATTCCGTCTACCTCGGGGAAAACTACCTTTCCAAAGTCGCGGGGGTACAAGGAGCTGCCGATAAATCGGGCAGGCACCCTATACCCATCAGCGAACACGTCACAACGATCCCGGTTAGGAATCTCGCCCACTCCTTTCAAAGTGAGTGTGCTAACGTTCAGACCGGATTTAGGCCCGAAGCAATTAAGCACCACTTTAGCCTCTTTGGAAGTAGTGTAAAGCCAGCGGGTTGGGGTTCTGACTAGCACTGGAGATTTTAGACCTGTTATTAATTTTCGAGTGCACAAAGTTATTTCTTCCTTCAACAAAAGCTCAACTGCGTAGTTGGGCCGCTTGTGCACGTTCCACAACACGTCGGACAGCGGGCACACTGCTAGTTGGCCAAATTTACATTCCCTAATGTATTGTTTGGGTTTGTATACTGAGTAAGTCTGTCTGTCTTGGCTAACCATCAATTTCTGTTCCTCTACTTCCCATTTTACCCATCTTTTAAGAGAGATGTCAAAAACGGGGTAAGCTAATACATTGTAAATTTCATACACTTGATTATCACTTTTCAGGGGTAGTTTGATCAGCACCCTCAACTGAGTTGTCGTGGCATAGGATTTAACTATTGCAAATTCATAAAAGCTATGAAGGTTTTCTAATTTTACATCGAGAAACAATTTTGCGGGAGGGGGCACTACTCTTTCCACAGATTACAGAATTTCCATGTATTGGTGGGGAGGTAAAAGGTTGCAAGTCATTCTTTTGGCAGCAAGATCTTCTACTGCCTGGTGGAGCCTGGTCATTCTTTGCACGGCCAAATTAATTGCATCCTTAACTTCTGATAGAGCTGAGTTTATTCTCAAGTATTGAAAAAGAGTTTTAAGTTGATTAGTATAAATTAATTCTCTTACATAGTTTTGGGCCATATTTTCGTGCATTACTTGATGGTATTCTTTTAAGGTGGAAATGATTTTATTTATTGTCTTTGAATGATTTGCAATTTCGGTTTGCATGTTCCCTAAAACAGTTAACTGGTCTTGGGTATCATGGAACATATCCTCCGTCATACTGGTTACCGTATCTATTTTTTCATTAATTATCTCTAGATCACTGCTAGTTAAGGTCCCAAAAAGAAACTTCAGAACGTGACCACCGGCGTCCACCAGACCACGCTTTTGCCGGGTACGAGGCAACAGAGTTATTAATTCACTCGTCTTACCCACATAGTCAGCCACCATCTGCTGCAACCCAGTGTACTCGTACCGAAAACTCACGTCCAGTCCGTGCACCGGAGAGTGTATGCTGATATTCTGCGTCATGAGATCCTGGAAAAACTCGTTATACTGACCTCTCACCTTCTCTAACAGTATACTTAGGTTCCGATTTTCCTCTTCCACTTCGGTCAGGTTGTACTGGAGCGCCACGGTCCAGTAGCTGTCAGTGAGTAGTACTTCTCCCTCCTTTTCAAAAATGACGCCCTGGCGGAAGCTTAGGGCACCACCCAGGATCAATAAAATGCCTAAAGGGCCTATAACAGAGAAATCCATGCACAAATCTAACAGAACAGAATAAAATAACTCACTATCCCCAGGCTATATAGCGTCTAACCGCTAACCGCTCTCTACGATGAAGCTCTTCAAAAATCGAACAAAATCCCCAAGCCTCGCGGGTTCTCACCTATTTCGTTTCGGTCGTTCGCAAGCTGAGGGTCCGGCTGCGACCTCTGCGGTGTTCGGAGCTCCTCCCGGCTTATCCTCTACAATTTCCCCCGGTACACTTTCCACTACTTCTTTGTCACAGGGGCGCTGTTCGCCCTGTTTCTTTGGCGGCTCGGCCGGAAGTCGCAGACGTTCCCTACATGGTTTGATCCGATTCACGTGCACTACGACTTCGCGTTTCCGAATTCTTAGCATTACGTTTTGGGGCGAGATTACCTTCACAATCTGATATGGTCCCTTCCACAACTTAGACAATTTCTTCACGCGGTGACGACCTATACTCGGTACGTGCAGCAGAACATACTGTCTTTCGCGGAATTCTGTGACCTTGGCCTTCTCGTTATATCGACGTTCATTTCGGCCTCTGGCCGCGGCTTTCCTCTGTGCGGTTACCTCCTAAGCTTCCGTGAGCTTTTCCCGAAGGGCTTCGATGTGGTTGTCAAAAATGTCCGTCTCCTCCGTGATGGCCAGGTCCGCTTCCATAGGAACCTCCATCTTCCGTCCGAAGACCAGCTCATAAGGGGAGTAGCCCGTACTCTCGTGACTCTGTGAGTTGTAAGCCATCGTAACATAGGGCAAATATTCATCCCAATTGGTTTGATTCCGATTGACGAAATGGCTCAGCATTCTCACCACGGTAGCATGGACCCTTTCCAGCCTGCCATTGCTCTGAGGGTGAAACCTGGTAGTTTGGATTCTCCTAACGTGCAGGAACTTGCACAAGTGCTTAATTAAGTCAGATGTAAAGTTGGCCCCTTGATCGGTTACCAACGACTTAGGCACGCCAAACTTAGTTATCACTCTCTGGACCAACGCTCGAGCATCGCTTTCTGCGGTCTGGTCCGGCAATGGAATTAACTCACAGTATCGTGAAAAATGGTCCATAACGCTCAAGATGTAGACGTTGCGGGATTCACTAAGGGGCAGAGGTCCTACTATATCAGCTGCGATTACCTCAAAGGGCTCTCGGGGTTCATTAAAGATTTCCCGTAGAGGCGCTTTGACTCTTCCGTGATTGGTTCGCTGACTACAACTGCGACTCGTCCTAACATAGTCCATCACGTCCTTTTCCATGCCTTTCCACCAAAATTTCTGTTTTACCCGATCTAACGTCTTTGCTACCCCGGCGTGTCTGTTGGTAGGCAAATCGTGATTCAACCTAATTATCTCTGGCACGAGGGAAGTCGGTACTACGATTTTCTTTTCGCCTGAACTTAAACGGTACAAAATCTTTTCAGGGCTCATCCGGAAGCTCTTGGCCTGTCTCAAGCCTTGAACAACAGGGTCTTTGCGTTGGCGCGTCCTGAGCACGTCAAGATCGACGATAGGGAGCACGTCCTTCTTAACCGCCTGCACGGCTCGACTCAGCCCATCTGCGTTGGTGTGTCTCTTTCTGGCTTTGTGTTCCACCGTGAAATCAAACTCAGCTAATCGCAGTGACCACCTCATCAGCCTGCTGCTAGGATCTTTAAGAGAAAGCATCCATTTCAGAGCAGCGTGATCGGTGATGACTTTAAAAGGGCGTCCCAACAAGTAGCATCTAAAGTACTTAGTGCTCCAGACCAAACTAAGCAGTTCACGCTCAGTTGTCGAGTAATTGTTCTCGGCTGGAAAAAGGGTTCTGGAACAGTACGCTACGGGGTGTTCTTGTCCATCTATCTATTGTGAGAGGACCGCACCAAGGGCAAAAGTACTCGCGTCAGTGGCCAGGATGAATGGCTTACTAAAGTCAGGATATACTAACACGGGTGCCGAGATTAATTTCTGTTTCAGTTGGTCGAAAGCTTCTTGACACTCCGGCGTCCATGCAAACTCGCGTCCCTGTTTCGTTGCCTCGAAAAGTGGCTGACCAATCGTGGCGTAACCATCGATGAAACGTCGATAGTAGCCAGATAGTCCCAGGAACGACCTGACGTCCGTCACGGTCTGCGGCACCGGAAAATCTCGCACTGCTTTGATCTTTCCCGGGTCAGGTTCCACTCCCTTTTTGTTGATCACGTGGCCGAGATAGTTTACTTCGTCGACCACAAAGTTACACTTACTAAGCTGTACCGTCAAATTTACACCCTTGAGCTTGGTGAATACCTCCCGGATGGCTTCAATGTGAGAGGGTAGGTCTTTAGAAAACAGTATTATGTCGTCGAGATAAACGAGGCACTTTTCTCCCTTAAGGTCCATCAGGACTGAATCCATCAGTCGCTGAAACGTGGCGGGAGCAGTGCTTAGGCCAAAAGGTATGCGCTGGTATTTGTAGTGCCCACCAGGCACGTTAAAAGCGGTTTTTGACCGACTTCCTTCGTCCACTTGGATCTGATGATATCCCGATCGGAGGTCTAGGGTTGTGAACATCTGGCAATCTCCCAGTGAATCTAGGGTTTCCGTGATATTGGGGAGGGGGTACACGTCAGAGGTGGTTACGGCGTTCAACCCTCCGTAGTCTACACAAAACCTTAATTTAGGGGTGCCATCAGGGGATTTTTTTGGCACCAGCACCACAGGAGAGGCCCACTCACTCTGACTTGGGACAATGATTCCCTTGTCCAGCTGATCTCGGATCAGACCGTCAAGTACTGCCTTCTGGTGGGACGGCACACGGTAAGCTTTCTTATAAATGGGTGCGGCATCTACAGTACGAATAACATGCTTGACTGCTGAAGTGCAGCCTAAAGGTTGATCTTCACTATGAGCGAGCACACTACTGAATTCCATGAGAGTGGCCTTCACAAGGTCTCGCTCTTGGCTTGGAAGATGCTGGAGCTTCTCGTTTAAGCACGCCTCAAGAATAGCTTCGTCAGATCGGCCTACCATACCCACCCTTACTTGTGGCTTTCGGTAATTCTGAAGTGCAATTTTGCGGATGATGGAGGCTAATTTTAATTTCCCTTGTTCGTTAAGGTGCAACCCGTGACTCGTGTACAATTTCCGGTTTAATTCTCCCTATAGATCTAGAAATTGGATTTCCCCCCTTTTCTGCTTAGTCACATTTTTGACGATGGCTTTAAGTAAACCATTCGCGTCGCTCAGTTCGGACTTAAGGTCCTGATCAAACCGATCAAAAATCGACAAAACTGATATCCTTGCCTTCCATTCCCGCGGTAGGGTGACAAAAGCCTGCTGCAAGGTCAATGGGTAGGGCGCGGATTTATGAACGTCATTGGTCCCTCCTATGATAATCACGGATTTCGTCCTCGTTCAAGCGGTTGACTACACTCCCCAGTTTCGATGTTACCTGTTTTAACTTTCCATTAGGCTGGAAAAAGACTTCTACTTCGATGTTTCCGGGCAATCTTTCCGATAGTATTTCCTGCAAACCACGACTGTGGCTATCAGCCAAAATCAACAACTTTTGACGCTCCGGACTCACCTCCTTAAATGAGGCAAGGTCGCTGTCGAGCGTCCCTAGCTTCAGGCTCTTAGGCAAAATTAGCTCTTCAGCACTTACGTTTACGGTCTTAACCCAAACCCAACGATGTTTTTCTACCCTTGTCAGTGTCCGAGCAAGATAAACGCCGTGCATGATGAATTCGCATGGTTCGATCACTACTTCGAGGCCCTCTAATTCGTCCGATCCGGTGGTCAAGTGACTAGTTTTGGCTTGAATAATCTTTTCGCAGCGTGGCGGAATTTTGACTTCACTGCAGCAATAGACATAACGTTGTGTCGTGGTCTGTACAGAGCTAGTAGAAGGGCGGTTTGGGTCCGGCACGGTTTCTCCTTTCCTAATGCGGTTTAACCAAATTTCTTTTCCAAATAACCGGAGCACACCCCGTTCTACGCTTATCTCCCCATTGCCTTGTCCGAAAATATCACAACCTAACACGGCTAGATAACCCTTAGGAAGATTCCCCACTACGAAATTTCCTGGTACTTCAATCCCTGGTTTTAGATTCAAAGAAACCCGCTGTCGACCGTATGTTTTGAGTGCTTTTCCTGAAATGCCTTTTAACACCACGTCTGATTTTACAAGAGGAGAGGAGGAGGCTCCACATTTCAATAGGGAAACCTGCGCTCCTGTATCAATTAGGACTTTGCCCTCGGCATTTTCGATCTGGCCTATTGCTACTAATTCGTCGACAAGTTCCCGGACTACTGGTACCGTTCGTATTTCTCGCTGTGCAGTGATGTTCTCTTTTGCATTGTTAGTTCTGATCGTCGCCTGTCTAGGTCGCTGTGGAGCAGCTCCCTCTATTGTCGGGGTGTCGTGGCGGCGGCCCCACTTACCCCGGCCTCGTTTCCCGAACGAGGGCCACTTGGGTTTAACCTAACCCGACAGTCGCGCTGTATGTGCCCTGCTTTACCGCATCGCCAGCATGTTATCCGGCTAGAGGGTGCTTCTCGCTTACTCCTGCAATCCCGGGACACATGTCCTTTCGCGTGGCAATTGAAACAAGTGATATCAGGGGTATCGGCTGTCTGGATTACCCTACGTTCCGGTGGTGCTCGGGCGTTCCCCTGGTTTGTTACGCGGCGCGGAGCGGTGTATGCTAAGTCAGGTTCAAGTACTGCCACGTTGGCTGCGGCACCGCGCGTAGCAGCGGACCGAAGGCGTCCCGCTTCCGCCTTTCTGCCCATTGCTCGCAGGTGTTCAATCGATTGTACGTCAAACATTGCTAACCGGTCCTGCAACTGAGGGTGGATGTTGTGAAGCATTTGTTTCAATTTTACTTCTTCAGATACAACCGATGAGAGGCGACCGTACAGTCCCTCCATGGCGGCGATGATCAGGTCGATGGGTTCTGTTTCGGCTTGGACTCGGTTAAAAATCTCTTGCTGCAAGTATATGTCATGGTCGGGATGTTGGAAGACCAGTTCCATATCCTTGCACAGCTGTTCCCAGTTACTGAGACGGCCTATCGTGGATCGATACCACGTTAGGGTAGGCCCAGTGAACAAATCCACTGCCGAATCGTAGATTTCCGCAGTAGTGACTCCTCGGGCCCTACGTAACTATTCTACTCTCTGCAAAAACACTCCTACACTTTGCGATTGGCCGTCGAACTGAAGTCCCCACTTATAGACCGGTACGCTCCTACTGTGCGATGGTAAGGCTTGCGACGAATGCGACATAGGTACGGCGTTTACGTTCAAATGCGGTGCGGGCGGAGCAAGCTGAAACGCGGGTGGCGCTCTTACACTGGCTTGGCTAGCTGCTACAACAGGGGGACCACTAGGTGGCGTCGCTTGCGCTTCTCCCAGATTCACATTGGGCCGGTTAGCCTCCGGAGTTGCAGGGTTACTACTTACTGCGGCCAATGCTAAATCTTTTTATTCTTTGGCCGTTTAACACAAAGCCTTAGCCCTATCCAATAACGCGTCGTGACGTCGTGAGACCGAGGCGTCACCTGTCGCCCCTACTGGGATTCTTTGCACCCGCAGATAGTTGTGCTAGAATCGCGTTTGAAGGCGCTGGCCTTCAGTATCTGTGTAGTCCCCTTCATATTCATTCACGGCAGTAACGAACGCGTCTAGTTTTTCCTCGCAGGCTTGCAGTTCCGTTTCGACATTTAGGGAAGCTAGCGCAGTCGGATCGATCGGTGTGTTTAATTTGAAGCATTTTGTCAACCGTTTCCTTAAGTCATCTGCACTACCGGCGGTCGACTGTCCGCAAATTTTCAATTCATATTGGTTTTCTTCCTTATTCAAGAAGTAGGCACTCATATTATAGGCCGAAACAAGATTCCAAAGAGCAAACGAACAGTGCATCCACTAAAGTATTTTCTTAATTTCGTCAAAATATTTTATAAAATATTTACTGTTTTGTCAATCGCTGATATAAAATTCGCAAAGTCCCACTTATAATGTTCAACAGTTTACCGAATTAATTACTTGGGGCTCAGTCGCCCACACGAGTTGGAAATATACCATACATACCATTTGAAATATAGATTTTCTCAGAAAAACCTGTCTTGTAGGATATCAGAGTAAAGCTGACTTTACAACGAGTAAGAAATTCAAGTCGGAAAAATTATATGAGTAGTGGTTTATAAAATACAGGGTATTCCGTAAATGTCAATATTTTACACAAAAATGGCCGTCATTTTGAAACGGATAAAGATAAGTAAATTTTGTTTTCGCCAAAATGTTTCTTTTAACGAGACCTTTAAAATTATGGATAATATGCCTTATGTTTACATAAGAACATTTTGAGAGTCGAACCCGTGACCTTCAGTTTTGGAACATTCTGTACATAGATTTTGATCAAAATATTTTTAATAGATAGCCCATATGCGTTTTAGTGGGGAAGAATTTTGTTTGATGACTTTAGACCAAACTGTTTTCCCGTTATACATGCGTCTGACTCACCCTGTATATATATATATGTAGTGTGTGTTTCCGTTAAAACGATAACTTGAGTAAAAAACATCCGATTTCGATGAAATTTGGCTCAAATGTGGGAAGTGACATTCATGAATAATTTCGAAATCCAGAAAAATCGTACCATGGGAAGGGTGATTTAAATTTTCCAAAAATCAGTTTTTGCACTTTTCACCCTAGAATTTTTAAAACATCAATTTTGGATTTTGAACACTTTATAGAGCTTAACAAAAATATAGTATTTTAAATTATTAACCTAGGTTAAGTGGTAGCGGAGAAAAACCAAAAAAACCTGCTCATAAAATATCCCATGGGAAAAGGTTTTCCCATGCTCTTATGGGAAAAGGTTTTTTGGCTTTTCCTCAGTTCATTTTAATGTAAACTTCACATTTGCTTTTACCAATCAATCCAGCTCCACAAAATAATCATTTTGTTGTTTAAATTGCGATTCTACGTCCAACTGTTGCAGAGATATTCAAAGTGCTAAACATAGTACGTTGTCAAATGTTATCCTTATGGAGAATAAATAAAATTTGATATCTCCATTATTTATGAATGTATATTGATGAAACTTGGTATGCAGCTTCACGTAGTACTGGTATGTTGATATTTGCACAAACAATTGATTTTTTGTTGATTATGCCAGTAGCAGCAAACCTGCATACTCAGCCCTAATGTTATTCTTATGGAGAATAAGTAAATTTTTATATCTCCCTTAATTATGAACATAAATTAATCAATCTTAATATGTAGCTTCACCCGGTTGAGTTATATTGATAATTGCATAAAAACACATATTTTGTGTTCATTGTTGCAGCAAACCTGCGTACTCAGCCATACTGTTATTCTTATAGAGAATAAATAAAATGCTATATATCAGTTATTTATTTATGTATTTATATGAAACTTGGTAAGTGGCTTTATGTGGTAGTGAGAAACATATGCATGCATTGGAAATTAACTGAGTACACAGGTTTGCTGCGACGGGGACATTTTAAAGTTAAATTGTTAAGACAGTTATTGGCAGTTTAAATATTGTCTTGCATGATACTAAAATATTGACAACATTACTTTTCAGCGAATTTCCCCTATAGGGAAGAAGCTATTACCATAGGTCTCATGGTAAGACTTAAGCCCGAGACCATGATAACTTTTTGTTTTGAGGTCCCCAGATGCCAAAAACACTATTCGTTCAAATTTATATATATATATATATATATATATATATATATATATATATATATATGTACAGGACCTTCGCACACGGAAGTCCTTGAGGTGGTGGGGACGTGATTCCGTGCGTACAACAGTACTCCTAGAACTCCGTTTCCGAAGCGAACTCCGGAGTACGCTCATGTGAGAGACTTTACGTGTGGAACTATACGCAAATGCGGCATTCGCCACTCATTGTCCGGGCGGCCCCGCCGAAAGGAGGGGAAATACCGCCAAGCGGCAAGATCTCGAACTAACCATCCCCTCCTTTCCACCCGTCGGAGATGTCTGAACTGTGACGAATAGAATCTTGAAAACTGGTTGTATCCAAAGGGCTAGTGGTGCGGAGCGCGCGGTACGGTACGTCGCATTCCTACTCAGTGGACATGGCATTAACAATAGCAACCCTCCTTTTGTTCCCTGCCACCCCTCTTGTTGGCAGATTCCAACGACTGAGGAATTGTTTATCTGTATCAAGGACGTTTGGAATTTTTCTAAATGCTGAAATATAATGGATGTGTGAGAGCAAAGCGAATCACACCGAATTAAACCAACTAAAACTGATAACATCAATATTTTGTTAGCTATTATGAACGCATCGTCCTATAATGCAGGAATAAGTGTTAAAACGAGAAACCATTGCACAATAGCATTCAATAAATACTTATAAATCCTAAGTGCATGTATTTTTACACAAACATTGCCCCAGTTTAGTTAAAATACTTGCTGTAATAGCTTGATTTTTTATGTATTTAAAATGACTAGTCTTATTTAAGAGGGGGTACTAGTCACGAGACTAATTGGTTCACGAGACTGCTTCCTCCATAAGGCTAATGTTCAATTTCAAGTTCCGTCCAGTAGTTGTCTGTGAATGTATAGTTTTAAAATTTTGTATTAATAATATACCGGTGACTATCTAGCGATTTCATTGAAAACATTTTCGATTTACGTTTTAAAATTCTATAAAAACATTATTTAATTTTTAGTGTTTTGAGGGGACATTATCAATAAATTAAAAATAAAAAATAAATTTGAAACTTTGCTTACTGAAATAGCTTCTTTATTCTTTCCTTTTTAAAACAAATCATCAATAAACCACATCAGACACCCGTTTAGGCTAGGTGGAACTTGAAAGATAACATCGTTTTTTCGATTTATAAATCTACCTGGATTTACTGGTGCCCCCTCTACATGTTTCACATGACTTTTACTTTCCAAAATTTATCGTTGATTTATTTAATTTTGGATCTACGTTTTCTACTTTTTCAAGCTATTAAGTGTAAAAACGTTAACCTTACATACAATGGTAAGCTTGACTAATTTGTTTAATAGTATTGATAAAAAATAGACCAATAATAATTCAATAATAGATTAACATTTTTAACGTGTAAAACTTTTTTCATTGTAACTCATCATAAATGTGTTTTCTCCTTTTTCCCATTTTATGTTTCTTCAGTTATTGTTTTTATTTAGAACGCGTGTAATCATTGGTTGAAACAAGGAAATAACAGTTTTATTTTACACATGGCTTTTTATTCAGTTACGTTCCAATACTCAAACTGTATTTCCAAGGTAGAAGTCTTGTAAGGCCTAAAAAAGCTCACGGTGGTATACGACCAAAATAGGTTTATCTTTCGGAAAGTTAAAGTACTTACTGTAAATTATGTACCTTGTTTACAGATTTACATTGGTTCAAATTAACAATTAAAATTATTATAATTAAACAAATTTCGATTAATCCGTGAAATTTATGTGCTGTAAATAATAAAATCCCTTATATGCTTTTAAATACCTACATGTATGTGACAATACGTACAAGGATTGGCTTATTGAGAAAACCTGCAGAAGTCAGGAGGTTTTAATTGGCCTTATAAGACATGTAACTTTGTGTTTGTTTAAAGGAAAGTTTGCATGTAACCTACATGTTTGGAAACATATTTTGGGATTATTCTACATAGTCGACATGTGGATATTTTGTCTAGTGATCCAATAACTCAAAATGCTGTACTTTTACGCTATTCACGTCCTTCTAAAGCCTTTAAATGCCTGCTAAATACGATTTTTGAATTTAACTTGCATTATTAAAAATATCCTTGTTATATTGAAACATAGACGAAGTGGTTTTAACGGCATGAGTATAAACTACGGAACAACATTGTCCCAATTGACGCCTGCTACGTATTTATATTTAATTCAAAGATACTATAATATTTAACTATAAAAAAACTTGTTCTGCTCTTAGTAATGAAAACAATTATTTAGAAGAGTTCAAGTAATATACTCTTCAAACTACAATACCTCTTTCGCTCTTAAGTATGGACAGTACGTTCGGCGTATTTTGAGGTAGATGATAAACGCTTTTAAAATTGTTCAAACACCTTTAAGAAATAGGTTTATCTCCACATACCAACATTTTCCACGAGCCCTAATGAGTTATTCCTAATTTTGAACAACCACTAAATAGATAGTCATAAACCGCATTGGGTGTATTTAATGAAACATGCTACAAAAATGTTTAAAATTATGGCATTACATGTTTACCTTGTATTTAATAAAATTAGGGTCCGTTTTCTAATATAGAACTTTACAATCCTTATAATTAAATGCATTTATATAATATCAAACTTGTTTAATCTTGTGTCAGTTAAAAATAAATTCAACGATCAAAACACGAGTTCGCACGCAGCATGCTGACTTAAGGGACGCGAATTTCCGTATGAAAAACCTTTTAATCAAATAACGGGTTTAAACAAGCACTGGTACTATATATTTGGAAAATTTGATTTTTTGGATGGTCTGATGTCCGGATGGATGGTCCGGTTCTTTTCAAATGCAATATTAGGATGGCAATATTGTATATTATAAGGTTATATAGGAGGAGGTTCCATCAGGATCAAGAGTTGTTATGGGGGTATTAGGGGTCATAAAACTACTTCAAGATATGAAAACAGGCTTTTCCAGTGTAAAATCTACATAAGACAACGTACTGTGCAGTTATTCTATATATTAATCGGCCAAGGAAATTTTTGTAGTACCAATTTCTTGGATATGACGCATCTTTGAATTATGAAACTTGGGACATTTATTTAGTACTATTAGGAGATTTGTTGAATGTAAATAAGTTAGTGTTTGGATGTGTAGAGCTATGCCCTTTTGGCTTTCAAATTTTACATGTTATCCTTATGGGGCATGCGTTATGCGTTTCGTTATGCTTTTAATTTAATAAACAGGTTATTAAAATAAATATGCAGCACAACATCAACAACAAATGAATCGTAAATAAAAGATACTACTGACTACTGAAATGGTAACACCCTTCTCTTATCTGCTGTAACTCCACAACAGGAAGAACAGATAATTCAGGACTAATGTAAATAAAAAATGTTACTAACTTTTTGAATAGTAACACCCTTATCTTTTCCGTTTTAACTCCACATTAACTTCTTAAACCTGTTTGTATGGGGGGGAGGTTGAGTTGGAGAGTTTCCAGGCATAAATAAAAAGCTACTGTATACTAGAATGGTAACGCCTGCATGCTATCCTTTTTAACTCCACATAAAAAAAATTTCCTGTGGGTGAGGGTAGAACCCACTAGGTACTAGATGTTACATTTTCGTCAAACAATATTTGGTCAGATTTTGAGCTTTGAGCGGCCTCTAGTACTACATATTGTTTAATTTTGTATCAGTTAAAATACAAAAACCAACAATAAATTAGAAATACCTGCAATGTAAGCGTTTACATCAAAGACCATAATATATTCTCGTGAAAGCTAAAAACTTTAAATTTTGCATTAAAACAGTGGTATCTTCCGATGCTCGTTTAATTTATTACTGTCATTTTCCATTTCAAATTTGTTATATACTAAAACATAAAATCCCGTTTGGGATATATTTGATGGCTCCACTATACTCAGTTCAATATTTGTCATCTGTTCATATCGGATAATTAATGCCAAATATGTATGGCAAGTTAGTTGACAGGCTGCAATCCCTTCTCACCTAAGATGATTATTTTTCACTCAATTTGTTATTGCTCAAACTGCTTGTCATCGTCTTGTGCATTCATAGCTTTTAACCTTTAGGGTTTTCTGATTGTGACTGAACCCCACTGATTTTCCAAATCACTCACTCGTAATGATTGGCCGTCTGTATTTCAAACCGGAATCATCTGAGACTGACAAATACTACTACAAAACTCTTGCGGTACATCTTTGACAAGGAATTTCCCCCGCATTTTCGTAGAACAGAGGTCACTGCCTTGACATACAGTGGCCTGTCTAAGACCGCTAACTCAAGCTGAGAAGTGGGATGATGCAACGTACAACATGTACTACAAATATTATACTTTTAATAAACTTTAAATTATAATTATACGTGTAGGCATTACTGGCACTCATTATTTCAGCGTAAACGTTAATAGTTTCATTTCATCAATTGTTGGTTGGTGAAACAACAAAATAAATGAGTTAGACATTTATAAATAATATATAACCTATTATTTAGCTAACAAAAATAAATGCAAAGTCTATTAATATACGGGTATAAAATGTTTAGACACTACTTCGACACTAGTCATCTTCCTACTAACGTTGGCAATTTTGGTTTTGTTGCATGCGATATTGAACATTTTTAAATAATTTGCTTTTGTCATATTCAACTCCTATATTCTAAGCAATGTAATCTATACTTATTTAATAGGCGAGCAGGTTTTTTGTGACAATCACTCCTCCTAAACTACTGAACCGATTTTCATTTTTTTGGTGTTATTGGAAAGAGCCTAACGTGAAGTTGTGCAGGAAACCTTTTTTATAGAGAAATAATTTGTGAGTGAGGAGGCCCTGGGGCTCTTTAAAGTTGAATTTTTTCCCATAAGCTTAACATAGGAAAATAACTATAAGTTTTAAGCAATCAGCTGGATAGGGTAAACACAGTTAATCAGCAGGCCATGTTGGCTTTGGAACGGTAACACAATATTTATACGGGAATGTCAGTATTAGGCCTATAAAACCACCTCCAATTCTTAAAACCGATAAACTTACTTTTAAATTACACTTTTTTTGTTATTTATTTTAACTGCTATCTATTTATTATGATAGCACTGGAACCGTAACACAATTTTCATTTGTCAGGATGTTATAAAACCACCTGTTATTTTTGGAAACCAAAGAAAATACTTGCAAACAAAGTAAACTAGATTTTCGGATAAATATTGTTGTTGGTTAAATAATATGTTTATAAATGTAGTAAAAGTAAAACTATAATTTTTAACCATGCAATTTTTTGTGTTTTTACTTTAATTCTATAACAGTGTTGATTTTGAACATGCCACCAATCAGAAGGAGGCATTTACGCAGGACACGTGAGCATCGCCGCGACCACATGCGAGGAGTGTGTGAAAACTACGAAACAAATTCGGATTCATATAAAAGAGGTTTAAAGATGCCCGCCGAAGTACTCCCATGTTCAATTTGGCCGATTAATGTCCAGTGCATGTCCTGTGGGGCTTGCCATTTTAAGGGTGAGGAAACTGACAGAAACGACAGACATTTTACATTATGTTGCCACAAAGGAAAGGTTGTGTTACCAAACTATACACCAGCGAACTACATCAAGACCCTGATTGAAGGAGTAAATTCACCAAATCGAGGAACTAAGCAAAAAAGTCAAAACTACAAGGCAAACATTAGATCATAAAACTCAGCTTCTACCATGGTGAGTTCAGAATCGAATCTAGATGAATCGTTATTAGGCGGAATTTATAACTTCCGAATTCACGACAATTTTTATCACCAGATAGGGACATTATTGCCAGCCCAGGATTGCCATCCAAAATATGCGCAAATGTATTTATATGATGCAAATACGGCCACAGATCAAAGGATGAGGAATCAATCGAACCAAAACTGCAATAGAGATTTAATGGAGGAAATTACCTTTTATTTAAATAATGTCAACCCCTATGTCCGCTCCTTTAGAACAATGGCTGAAATTTGTCATCAGTCTGGTGACAATGATGTATCGATGTACATTGTAACTGACAAAGACTTAGATAAAAGACGGTATAACGATGCTGTTACCACTGACGTAGCGGCTATATTTCGGTTAAGGGATGGGGAACCTCCCGGTGAATGTAATTTGATAATTTACTCCAAATCTAATGGAATACGCCGACCAGACTGATTTTATTTACAGTTACAAAATAAAAATTATAAAAAAACAAAGTTGTTATTTTTTATCATAATCGGAATTTAATTGCTTGATTTCGAGCAACGGGTTTACTAGTATCATAATAAATATAAATTGTATACCTGTCAAATTGTTTTTTATTTCTTATTTAGGAACAGAAGAAACATTGATGCACACAGTGTCTATTATCACAATAATTTCCTTACTTTTTGTTCAGTAATGTTTGACCTCTAAAACTGCGTTTAAAAATAAATGTTTGATGTGAATTCAAATCCTTTACCCTCTTCGTATGCCTTTACAGACTTACAAAAAACCCAGACATTGGTCTTTTAATGTTTTGATCCTGTGGAATCATTTTGCTCGATTAAATAGTTGGATTCCATTACGTGTTTGTCCTAACTTGTACTAAGAGTTCGAAATTCTACCATACACCAATTTGGAAACTAATTTAATTTTGAAACTTTTTTTACTTACAGTAGTTTACCAAGCTAATCTCATATTCGATATTCTTAACCCTTTCTGAATCAAAATTTACTATTTGATTTAGATATTAAACTGAATGTTGGTAATAACAACTTTGTGTGCTTATTTAACACGTTCTGCTTTTGGCACACGCATTTAAAAAAATGTATATCACACATTTGCGTGCAACTAAAATGACTACATAGCTTTCTCTCAGTGTAAAGACAACTTCATAACATAAGTATTTGTTTACTCATACCAGCACCTACTATGTTCATGCCTTCAACGCCAAGAACTACGCAAGGGTGAGTAAAATGTAATTCAATTGAACTATCTGGTGTACCACCAGTTTAGTTAATAAGGTGATATGTTCTATAAAGACATTACAATTTTGTATACCTTCAAAACAACCTGGGAACGTTAATGGCCTGTGGGGCCAGTGAAGCCCTGAGGTTACAGGATAACATCAATTATTTATGTAAAAACAACTTCATTTTGCTCATTTAACTGTTAAAATCGTCATAAAATAAAAAAGAATATCACTGGACAAAACTTCCTTAAGGACTTAACAAGTGATGTGCTTGTAGGCCAAATTTGAGGAGGGAAGAGGGCTGTTGTCCTATCACTATAAGTCTCTGTTATTTAGTCACAGAAACTGGTGAGCTTGGAGATTGCTGCCTGGATGGCGATGAGCTGCAGAAACACCTCCTCTACTTTTTTTGAGAGAGGTACGTCAGTCCAAAGCAATATATAGTGTAGCCACTTCCCTATCTCCATTCTAGAGCCATGCGTCATGCAGACGGTGAGGTCCCAGGTACCTGCTGGGTCAGGTGCGCAATTTCGTTGAGGAGATTGGGGAGCCTTTTTGGGAATTAAGGCTAGGTGCGCAATATCAGTGCACCGATTTGAAACTAGGATACTTTGCACCAGTTTTGTTATCGTACAAACCGGTTGCCAACATTGTTTGCATTCTTAATCTTAAGGCTTTAGGGTTTCCCATTGTGATCGAACCCCCCCCCCCAAACCACCGTATTTAGTTCAAAGTACCTACAGAATACTTGCAAAATATGGTGTGGGCTTTTTGCAAAGTCGTAGTTAGTAATACTATGGTACAGTAAATATTTCAACCAAAAGTTTAATCGACAATGAATAGATACATACTAAGAAAGCATGTTTAAACATATCTATGGTCTTTAGAGTTATAACATAAATTTATTGTATATATTTTATTTATTGAGCTAATTACTGATGCACATAAATTGATGAGTGAAAAACGAATGTGTATGTGCGTGTATTTTAAATCATAACTATTCCTGTGCAACACTTATAATCATAATTAAATTAAAATAAAACTACATAATTTTTCTAAACTAAATGGCAAAAAGACATGACAGAGTCGTATTTAACTTCTGTCTCAGACGAAGTTGTCTGTTGTTTTGGTGATTTCCGTTTATAACAGTGTGTAATTGAAACATTTCAATGAATTACGCATATTTGATATAGGCACTTCTTTACCATACACCCACGTTTGGAATCGTGCTAAACCAACGCAATATATATTATTTTTACGTTTGATTTACACTACACCTTTTTTAAAACTACTTTTATAAAACGCCTCAATAACGTTAGCTATTTCAACATACAAATATTCGGCATTAAAACAGGGAAGAATAAAATGGCAAATTTCTTTGTCCCTCAAGGCCAAGAAACCATAATCCCTCCTAACATTTCCGGTTGGATAATTTCATCAATTGTGTAGAAAGCTGAAAAGATCAGTGACATTGTCCATAAACCCCTAGGAATCATCGCAACATCACACATACTGTAGACTTGTTTCTTTTTTGAAACTGAACAGATGGAACTGTAGCGCAGTGTGAGGGAATTTGCGGGAGGAATTCCCGCTCGCGCCCCTGACCCATGCTGGCCACGTTATTAAAGCCGCACCGTCGCTGAAATATTGTCACTTTAGAACTAAAATGACTAGTAACTATCGGTTTAAAGACAAATTACGTAAGAGTAAAACTATTTTTAAATTATGTGTTTAATACTGTATGTTGCTCAAAAGTACTGAAACTGAAAATAAATTTATTTTTAAAAATTAAGGTTTAATTGTTGATTATATGATTATGATTTAGTAACTGTTAAAAAGTTAAATATTAGAAAGATCTGAGAGATTGGTTATAATTGATATTTGTTTACCTATATCATAATTGTTTAATCATGAAAAGGTTGCGTGCGCACCCACTGTTAATTAAATACTGCAAAGATAATTCTTACAATATTACATCTCAATCTTTCCAGTAAATACATTTGTCAGCAAGCAAAAAATGGCCAACCATTACAATATGTATTAAGCCGATCCCATAATTATACAATCCCGCTCCTGCATAACTCCGACGGTACGATATATTATAATCATGTGTCAAGCTATTTTCCTGTTCGAGCAATCTTTTCACACGCATTTTATGAAATCTTTGAAAATGTACCACTAAACGAAAAGGTTTTTTATATTTTGCAATAAAAATATAAACTGTATACATTTGAAGTTACTTTCATTGATTTTTGAAAGAAGATTTATAAAACAACCTTCTTCCAGAAAAATAATTTTGTTTTGTTCCCTAATGAAGTTTACAAAATTTGTAAAGAAAACCATTTTTTTTTAATTAACGTATTTTACATTTAATTTGAACTGTTGACGTCCAGTGGGCTGGAGAACCTTTTTGTAAATACAATCTGTGAAGAGAGATGTACAAAGCATGAAAGCAGTTTAACTTTATTTGGCAATACACGTATAAACTCAAGTTTCGACCTTGATTGATGCTGCAAAGCAGCGCGGGTAATATAGTTTGATAATATGATAAGAATGGGTACTACAGGAACTATACGGAATGCGATGAGAATAGGGACTGCCAGTAAGCACCTCACTGCCAAAGGAAATCAGAGGGTTTCCTGCATTCCTTAAAATTAAAACCCTACCGAAAATTGTACTGGATGAGCCTCTTGCGTAGCCAGTTGTGTTTATAAAATATGTCATCACAGCGGTTTTCTTAAAAACTACGTGAATTATGATAGTGAGTTCACAGATTACACGTATACCAATGGCTATAACGTGTTACGTTTACTTTATATCGGTTTAATTTTACAGAAAATTAAATAGAAATACTTAATATGAACAAATTATTTAGTGGATTTTATGTGTTATGACTTTTATTACTGGGATAGATTTATTAAATTTACTAAGTATACTGTAAGTTTTAGTTTGGAAAATGTGCTAGACTACAAAAAGTAGCCTCCTGTTCCATTTTAATAACATTTAAGAGGATAATGGAAGAATAAAATCCAGAAGACCAGCAGTTTCGACGTTAAGAGCAAGCTCAGTGGCAGGCCAGTTTGAGAGCAACTTAAATGACACTGTGGCACAGCAGTGATCTACAGAAACTGTTGGGGAAGGTGAATCTGTAAGGGCTGCCCAGCAGCAGAAAACGTTCACCAGAAATACGTCAGGCGTCTTTGAAATTGCTGCCTTGGAACACGACGCGACTCTTAGTCAGTTAACACATATCTTAATAACGACAAGTCGTGAACGCGGGCGAGGCCGCGACGGGTAACGGCTAGAAATATTATAAATGTGAAAGTTTGGATGTATCGATGTTTGGAGTTGCATCACTCAAAAAATACCGGACCAATTAAGCTAGAATTGTGCATGAACATAGCTTACATGTCAAATTAACATATATTAACCTAATAATGTCTACATCCAACCTTAGGGCTCTACTCCACGGGCCCTGTAAGATCCAAAGCAAATCTTACGGGAAGGTATCATTTATAAAACTACAAGCTGTAGTTAAAATGTTTGTCACTTACTGAAAAATGTGATTTTCAACACTTAATAGTAAAAACAAAGTTTCATGACGTTTAGGGATCTGGAATCTGATCCCGTCTTCAGGTGGAAAAGATACCTAAAGCATAAACAAAATTGTAGCACAATCCAGGAAAAGCTGGAAAAATCACAAAAAAACCACTATGTCTTGCCTGAGCACACGAAGTGACAACTTGTGTACTAGTGTTGCATGTTTGTGCGTTTGATCTATTGTGTGTGAATTGAATGTTTATTTTATTTTAAATCTGTTTGACTGCTTTTACAGTTATCTTTTTTAGCTGGTATGTCATTTTTCTAGCTTTGCCTGTATTGTACCAATTTTGTATGTTCTAGATCCCGAAATGTCGTAGAACCTTTTTTACTTTTAAGTCATGAAAAATGGCCGCAATAATTTCAACTCTTAAAAGAGAGAATTTCCCAGTCATAGGAAATCGTTTATAGCTTATATTATTTTTAAATTATTATTTTCAATTAATTTAAATTACTGTAGCGATGTAATGAAACAATAATAACTATTTCAATAACGAAAAATGTTGAACAAAACACCGAGGCAAGGTCCTCCTGCTTTCCGTAATTGGTAAATTAAGGTTCCAATTTAAAGTAAGAGACAAAAATATATTTTACTATTAAACGCTAATTGGTTGTCTAGCATCATTGTTGAAAGTTCAAGGGGTAAGTTTTGTACAGGAAGTCCATTGTATCTCTTTTCTACTTATTTCTTTTTGTGAACTTACATCCGTCAAGTGCAACTAACACCTGTGTCGCGCGGCCTGCACCGGCGCGTGGTATAGCTTCAAGCAAGTGCACTTCTTGTAGATGGATTTGTTGACGTACAAGTTATTATAAGAAACACCCTTTAAGGAGTCCATCTCTGATTATTTCCTCTGTTTAACACCCTTTTAACTGTAATAGTGAACAAACATAACAAATACTCAAAGGAAATCTTCCTAAATAATACTGTTTTGAAGTTAAACTCTTAACAGGCTTATTAGGGAAGCCAACACTAGTGCATTTATTTTCAAAATAAACAAATGCCTTAATTTTACTCTCATTTTATAGAAATTAATATGGATTTTAGTATGATTCAGCAAGGGGTAGGTTATAATTGGTAAACTGAGTTCTAATATTTAATAAAGACAATAGACGATTGATCTAACTACTATGTAGGCTAAAATCTGCTTGTGAATTTAAGTACAATTATGAGTTATAAATAGAACATTTAAGACCGCCAGGCTTGCTCTATCAATAACTACTTGGCAAAATAGTAAGCTATTAACTTCAGAGTAGAGTCGAATTTAATTTAACTTGCCATACACGGCCGTAATTATCCTAATAACAACTCGGATGTGAACAGTTTATACAACTCAAAATAGCTGGTTTATATTATAAACTAAACCCTCTAAACCTTTGTTGATTACAAGATTTAAATAAATATATACTTTAGACGTGTTGATCATATTTTAAATCAGTTAAATAAATCTTTGGTAAACATTTGTCATTACGTTCGAGTGGGGGTTCAAGTCAGATATGTTCAACAGTGTATAGCGGACTTAATTTGAAATGCATTAAGCAACGACACAGGAGGGATGTCCTACGCCCCTCCGAATTCTTTCTTACATGAACAAAGAAGCCAGTGAAGATGTCGCTAGCTCTAGGTTCTGCGGAAGGTATTATGTGTTGTCCTTCCATGAAACTGCGTCTTTGTAAACTTGATTGGCTCAATCCAAACCGCCCGCTAGACCACTGCAGGCCAAGGTAACGAACGGGTAAGGCATGAGTCAACTGGTTACTTGGGACTTAAAATTTGCCTTGCCTCTCCAGATTCTTCGCCCTACCTGTGTGTATTATGTTCGTGTTGTGAGAGACAACTTCCAACAACATATATAAAGAATGGTTTACAGTCCTAGAGTTACTTATGAGTTCTCGCGGTCAAGTACATTTACCGCTTTATCATGCTAGTTTTACCGCTTTGCATAATTTGAATACAACTTTTCATACTTCTTTGTCAAAGACAATCCAAGAACAAACCGCCTTCAAAATGTTGATATCTAGCTTCCTATTAGTTCGTTAGTCCGATGAATAATGTGTGTCACTCATTAAGTATTTATTTATCTGATAACACGTTTTTACGAAACATCTTCCAGAAAACAATGATTTTGTTCGAATTATAACTCCAGCGGCAGTTTTTTAGAGCATATTACAAACGATTTTACGGGATAGTGATTAAGTTACCCCCAAATTATTAAGTTGTTACTGGAACAATCCGTAACATCACAATTAATCATTTCTTGATTTATAAATTCTATAAAACCTGACTGAATTCTCAAGAAAACATTTAAACTCGGTTTTGTGCTTATTTTCATAACTTATTTATTTAATCCTCTATACCCTCTATACTCTACATACTATTTTACTACTGTTATATTATTATAATCGTTGCCATTGTTACGGTCAGTTTATTTTTATCGCCGTTATACCAACACAGACGAGATATTACTGTGTTTTTCCATTTAAAGCCTGTATTCCACTTCGTCCGCCGATTGGAGTCCCTCGAAAATGGTTCACTGTATAAAGAAGGGTAATTTTCAGGTCTTCATCGGTTTTGCGAAAACCTTCCACTTTTTCCGAGGAGCCCCGAACCTCTCCGGCCCCAGTGGGATGGGGCAACATAGTTGGATGTTATATTTAACCACTCGCCTGATAACGGGTTTAAGTATTTATGAGTGCCTCTTTATCGTAATACTCGTATATGCTTAGTTTAACCTTTAAAACCAATGCTGTATAAAACTATATTTTTATACAGCGTCTTTATCATTGTTAAGGAATCAAAGTTGTATTATAGTTAAGACGTCGAAATATTTATAACAGAAAGTAGGTTTTTGAATTCATACCATACTTGGTGTCAAACTAAAACTATAATATTGGTTATGATTTTAAGTAGGCCAATCATTAACTGATCTACTTTTTGAACATTAAATTTAAAACTGTAATTTCGCGAAAAAAACGACGCAAACCGTTGTCTATAGCGATTTATGCATCCCGTATCAGCGATAGAATTAACTAACCTTTAATACTATGAAGGATTTTTTACATAACGACGGCCTCCCTCCAAGAAATCGTAGTAAAAAGCAGTATCTAACAATATTGTTGTAATAATTTTTTCAAACATTGCAAGATTTCAATATATAAACTCCTATAATAGTTTTGCAAACAAGTCCAGTAATATAAGCCACCAAAGCTTGTTATTTCGAATTTTTATCATCTAATTCATTAGGGGAAATTGTTTAATTTTAAAGAGGTGTATCAACTTAATAATTTTGAATATATCTGTAATTTAAGTAGGTACAGTCAAGTAAAATTATAAATGTGTAAGTCCCATTTTATACATATTTGACCATCAAAGTAGAGTACTGCATAGGTATAAGTATGTAACAGTGAATGAGGTACAAAGGGTTAAATAAATATTATTAGTTATGGATTAAAACACAATTATAATTGAATTCATTAATGTTTTGCCTACTTCAAATCACGACCGATCTTTTAATTACAGTTCAACACTAAGTATGGTATAAATAAAAAATCAATACTAAATGTTATAAACATTTTGACGTCTTAACTATAATGCAACTTTGATTTCTTAACAAGGATATAGAAACTAAAAAGATAACATGCAACTAAGTTGCCGCAGAAGTACGAGATTCCGCGGCCGAAGTGGAAAGTTTTCTCACCACCGATGAAGGCCTGATAATGACCCTTTTTATACAACCTGTCCCCCGGACGAATTGAACTGTTTTTGAGGGACCCCAATCGGTGTACGAAGTGGACGTCAGCCCATTTAAATACCACTTTTTATGCATCTTTTATAAAACCAATCTGCCGACAAATTACCGTGGAAAATGTTGATTTAGGGCTTCCTATTCATTTATTGGTCTTAGGAATAGAATGTTTATACAATATAAGAGTTTCTAATATTTACAAAAAACACGTGTTTGCTAAATTGTATTCATATAAAACCGATATTTATGTAAACGAAAATTTGTTAAAAAAAGTGTGACTATTCACACGTTAAACTTTAAAATACTTTATTACAATAAAAGGTTTATAGTCATTTTGAATGCTTTATATACTTCATGTTTATATTTTTTATTAGTATTAAGAATATTAATTTACTTAAATGGATGTTTTATTACCTACAGTAATAAGAATAAATTAATATAAAATAGTAATATAAAATCTACCTAAATACCCTTAAACAATAATTGTGTTTACCAACGTTTGTATTGGCAATCATGTTATGGGAATAGAACCCCTGATTATTCTTACCCTAAGATTTTAAAATAACAAGTATAATTTATACCTTGCGCAAAGACTCATGGCGGCTGCGAGCTTAGGACGGTCGGGGAGCTGTCCCTACCCCTAATCAGCCCACGCTCGGCCGCTCTGGGTTTTGGCAATGAGTCACCCACTGAGCTCAAGGCACAGTCGGTACAATCTTTTTGCATTTCGCCATAAATTGATAAAATAACGTTATTTTTGTAATCTGCATCAAATGACAAGAACATTAAGTCCAAACACGATATAATTGCGACGCTATTGAGTATTCACCTTGTTTTAAAATAAAGACAGTTTACAGAACAATATATATATTTATGATTATTTACAAACTATAGCTATTTAAAATTTTGTACATTAAGTGTTATCCATATTCCACTGGGGCAAAGCCTATTGAATATATATAGTAGTTTGGATGGGTGATAACATATTTAGGCATAATTATCTATCATTAAACAAAATAATCATATACAAATCGGTCCAGTAGTACGGTCTGACGGACTGGACAAAGTTTTGCAATGTTTTTAAATATATCTGATTGAATCACTGCCACAACAATTTACCATGCCTGCGTATGGAGTACCTCTGAAGTCATGTTCAACACTTTTAGGGTAACATAGCACAACATAAACTTATATAGATAGAAACACGCAACACTCGTATAAAACAACAAATGTGCTTGCTTCAAACAACCACCCCGACTGATCAGCAAATAAACAATTTACCGACGGACGGACAACTAGTCGAGCAGGGGAATGTGTCATCCAGGATGGGAGGACCTTTGGACCGGGGGAAGCATACACTAGAACAATGGAATGTGGAATATAGAATAACAGTGGAATGTGAGTCATCTGAACACTGGCCTAACCACCACACCTACAGTAGTGAAACATCCTCTAAACTTTGGCTTAGTGTTGTTAGGTAAGCGAGTCGACTTCAGCTTATGAAAATCCGAAAAACACTTCCAATGTAAAAATTTGTTATAGCTTTATTTACTAAATAAATATTCTTAATCTCGGTGTGACTGGTTGAAATCGATCGCCTTGTCCCATATTTTTTATATTAATCGTCTTATATGTAAGTACATTTTAAGTGTAAATATATTGTGTAGTGTTGTGAGACGTAGTTGTATTTATCCTGTTATTTTAAAACAAAGTGAATCCTTAATAGCGTCGCTATTATATCGTGTTTGGACTTAACGTTCTTGTTATTTAATGCAGATTACATAAATGACGTTATTTTAACACTTTATGGCGAAATTCAAAAAATTGTACCAACTGTGCCTTGAGCTGGGTGACTCATGGCCAAAACCCGGAGCGGCCTTTGGCGGATTGGGGGTAGGGGCACCTCCCCGACCGTCCTAAAAAAATAAATACCTCTAATTATATGTTTAATAATTAAAAAATGAGACTTAACAATTCTATAACTAACTTACAAAATATACGTCACAAAGGCATAACAAAATATTACACGTACGTACATTAATTGTGTACAGTAGTAATTAAGTGGTTGTTATCAAACTCATCAATCATTTAATCAAAGTAAATGTATATTCTTGAAAGACATGGTTTTAGTTGAGGTACCGTTCATACAAAGTAAATTTATTGACGTATTGATGACCATTAAATACTATTTGAAAAACACTTATATGATTTAATTATTTACTTTGCCTTCCCCAAAATTAACCGATTTCCTTCATATTTGGTATCAAAATAATCAGGCGATCAAAACACGGCGCGAGATGTATTTTGTTTTAAGTTTTTATTTCAATTAAAAAAGTTTGCATATTGACACTGGGATCAGCAGCAATGACTCACCGACACAGGCCGACGACGCGTTCCCATACCCGATCTCACACAATAGAGCCAAGGGGTGAGGGTATTAGTACGGCCGACTGGTTCCGCCTACTCCTGGGTTTAAATAGACTTTAAGCTCTCAGCCGCCACGAGTCTTTGCGCGAGGTATAAATGCATATATAATCACATTGTACTGTTAACATATTTGAAACATAGCTACTAAGTGTAGGGCCTAATTTTTATTCCTCAATAATATTATTTTACATTTAAGTTATGGTAGCGAATGTACAGTTCCTGTTTACATCAGAACCAGATTTATGATCTGTAGGCCCTAGGACCAACCTGTGGTCCCTAACGCTCACAATCCAGGTCAACGACCTTTTTAGTATGCGGTTTTAGTTGTTTTTTGTGTGGTCCGGGCTCCATGTTGGTGCAGCCCTTAGGTGCGCGCTTATGTAGTCTATACTTGAATCCGGCCCTGGTTTACATAACAGTACAAACAAAATACAATTTGCATCTTATCTAACTTAATTTGCATCATAGATTGTAGGAAATAAAAATATTGGACCATAACGACAGTTGAAGTGGTATATTAAGTTTTATATTAGATTATACGAGCTTCTTCCTGAAATATTTTGCGGATATAATCCTTATAACACCTGTTTTTTTTAATTAAGAAAATGCTATTTTTAAAATCGGAATGTAACCAAAATAAAAGTGTAAATCAAATATTTAACTTCACTTAAACTTTAAATTATCTTTTAAATAAAAAAAGAATCATCGAAATCGATTAAGTATTAACTTTATAGAAAGTAAATAAATAAAAAGCAGGATTTAAAAAATATATAGATATCTTAAATCACTTATACTACAATAAATTAAATATTATATGTTTAAATGGGATATATAGTTAAATTATAAACTACGTTAAAACTATTATCTATAGTAAGAAATGTTATGTAGAAAAACTCCGTTGGTATCAAAACACAGGCTGAATTATTCATACTATCATAAAGTGTAAAATGTGTGAAATAGACGAACTCCGGTCATAGCTGCACACTGTACATAATATAAAGTAAAATGTGACATATGGATGAACTCCGTTAGTAACAAAACATAACCTCAATTCATACTAGTATAAAGTGTAAATTGTGTGCCATAGACGAACTCCGGTCATAGCTGAACATAACCTCTCCTGCATGTCATTATATAGAGTAAAATGTGACGCATGGATGGACTCCGTTAGTAACGAAACATAACCTCAATTCGTACTAGTATAAAGTGTAAATTGTGTGCCATAGACGAACTCCGGTCATAGCTGAACATAACCTCTCCTCCACGACATTATATAGAGTAAAATGTGACGCATGGATGGACTCCGTTAGTAACGAAACATAACCTCAATTCATACTAGTATAAAGTGTAAATTGTGTGCCATAGACGAACTCCGGTCATAGCTGAACATAACCTCTCCTCCACGTCATTATATAGAGTAAAATGTGACGCATGGATGGACTCCGTTAGTAACGAAACATAACCTCAATTCGTACTAATATAAAGTGTAAAATGTGTGCCATAGACGAACTCCGGTCATAGCTGAACATAACCTCTATCCACGTCATTATATAGAGTAAAATGTGTCACATAGTCCAACTCCGTAAAAACCTTCACATAATCAACCTCCCTTCCCCTCCAGCCATGGAAAGCCAATCACAGCCCGTATACCCCTTCCACAACCGGAGTTCTACTTGCGGTGTCAAGTGGCTATTTAAAATTAAGTTTTCTAAAAAATAATTGTTAAAAACGTGTGTTAATGTAGAATATGTACGTTCAGATTCAACTTATGAACCGAATGGTATATCTATATCCTTCTCTTTGTAATGTATTACTGCTAAAATAAGAGGGTCCCATGGAGTTCGGCCTGTTGCCTCTATATATGGGAGTTCGACCTGTGGAGGAAATAAGAATATATATATATATATATATATATATATATATATATATATATATATATATATATATATATGTGTGTGTGTGTGTGTGTGTGTGTGTGTTCGTTACCACGATAACTTGAGTAAAAAACGTCCTATTTCGATGAAATTTGGCTCAAATGTCTAAAGTGACATTCATGACTTTAAGTTCGAAAACCAGAAATATCGGAGCACGGGAATGGGGGTTTATGGGGGTTTTAAATTTTCCAAAAATCGGTTTTTTGCATTATTCACCCTAAAATTTTTAAAAAACTTAATTTTGGTTTTAACCATGTTATAGAGCTTAAAAAAACAAATAATATGGTATTTTTAATTATTAACCTAGGAGTAGGGTGCTATGGCCGGTTCTGGACCACCTTTGCAGACTGAGGAGCCGAGGAGCCCCCCCCGTGACGTCATCCCCCCCGTGACGTTTTTTTTTTTTTTTTTTTTTTTGGACAAAGGAATCATTTATTTATCAACAAAAAACTTATAACTATTCCTCGTTATCGGCCGCCTCCTCTTGTTCTTCCAAGCGGTCCAATTCCTCATCTAGTTCACGCAGCCTGGCCATGTCAGCCATGAACCATCGCCAATGTGTTTCATGCTGCGGCTCAACCACCCACACTCGGTCGACGTCGTCCTGAAGCGCCTGCCGCTCCAGGTACACTTGTCTCGCAGTCCTCGGTGGTTGAGGGTCCTCAGACGAGTCGGACTGAGGCGATGGAGGCGGTGATGGACACGGTGTGGGCTGAGGCGATGGAGGAGGAGGCCGCTGGGCCCAGGCTGAGGCGATGGAGGAGGCCGCTGCAGTCCGCTCGACGCCGGCTCCAGGTGCTCCATTTCCTCCAGATCCCGTATTTTCTGCGCAAACGTTTGTTCTAATAGAGCTTCTTGCTCCAACTCATCTACGAAACTTGCATTTTCAAGCGCAAACTCGTAGTCGTAGTCCGTCATATCATCCTCCCACGGAGCAGCCATGCTTAACGACTGAGCGAGAGCCTGTTTGTATAGGAGATTAATCGGACTTGTTATTGTTGGGGAACTTCCCTAGTAAACATATTTGGACCCCCCCCCGACCCCCCCCCCGACCCAGACCCCCGCCGATTTTTCCACTACATGCCGTTTGCTATCCTTGTTTATCGTCTACGTGATGTTTACCGCGCGCGCGCCTCCGCTTTCACCCGCCGGTTTCTCCAGGTCTTAATCATTCTTACTGCAGCCGCGATGGAGTACACTTGTATGTATTGCGACAAGCGTTACTCGCGTAGCGACCATTTGCGCCGGCACATGCTGACGCATGTAGATGCACCTCTTTTCCCATGCCGAATCTGTGGGAAACAATTCGGCAGAAAAGACAAGGTGGCCCGGCACCTTGCCACCCACCAGTATGCCCCGGCCGCTGCTCCAGCTGACCCCGCTGATGCCCCGGCCGCTGCTCCTGCTGCTCCAGCTGCTCCTGCTGCTCCAGTTGCTCCCGCTGCTCCTGCCACGAGGTGCGCCTCCACCCAGACGTGCGCCCTGGCTGTTCCTGGCCCGAGGCGTTGTGGTGACGCCTCCACCCAGATGCCCACCCAGATGCCTACCCTCAAGAGACAGGAGGGAAAACCAGTTGGTGAGTAGCAATCCTCAGTTTCTCATTGTTATAATATCAATAAATCTCATTATTATAATATCAATAAATCTCATTATTATAATATCAATAAATCTCATAAAAAAAATGAATATTAATGTTGGTTCGTTATTTACAGCTATCGTCAAGCCGACAGCCGTACCGCAGGGGTGGTGGACCCCTGAGTACGCCGAGCAACAGCGGCGGCGAGAGGAGGCGGAGGCCAACAGGGTTCACTGCGGGATTCGCAGGGGGTTAATCCTCCAGCAGTGGCGGTCTCGCCCAAGACCCCAGCTCCGGCGCGGACCACAGCAGCCGCAGCAGCAGCCGCAGCAGCAGCCGTCTCAACAACCTGAGCCAGAGGCGGGGCCGAGTGGGGAACCGGGGCCCGAGCCAGAGCCAGAGCCAGAGGCGGGGCCGAGTGGGGAACCGAGGCCCCACGTTGTATATATTAACTCCTCGGATTCTGATTAAATAAAAAAAAAACCTATTTCCTTTTTCCTTATCTCAAAGAAATAAATAAAGAAAAGAATTACAAAATAAACAAAAACAAAGTGACAAAGTTTAGCTGAGGATTGGGAGGATCAGCCCTGTGTCGACCGACCCATAGCCAAGCTCGGACCCCCCCACCGACTTTCCCCATAGCCAAGCTCGGACCCTCCCCGCTCATTCCATTATTTATTCATGTTATTTTATTTTTTTTGTATGAATTATAATTTTATTTTCTTCATCTTTATTATAAATTAAAAACTTAAAATTACTTTTTTGAAGAAGTCTCAGCCCTCTCTTTCGCTTGAAACTCCTCCATTGCAATCTCAAGAGCACGAAGACTCTCCCAGTCTGCATTATATTGTTCCCATTCTTCATTACATGTAGGTTGGAAGCACCAACACGTAGTTATCCATTCCCACATTTTTTCTATTTCCCTTCGCAGTTGGAGAGCATATTCCTCTTCTATCACCTCAAAGGTAGCGAGGAGTTCTTTATCAGGGATATTACCTTCCCATACGCTATTAGCATACTTTTCCTCGATTCCCTCAACGATCTTGATGAGGTCCTCATCAGGAATACTGCTCTCCCATACATTATCAGTGTTCATATTGATGGCAATAGTTTGACTCTCTGACTTAAACTGAAACTTAGAGAAACTCAATCTGTTTACTCATTAGTGGACTTGTTGTTCACGGAGGAAAAATCCTTCATTAAATAATTTGTTTACTCATTAGTGGACTTGATGTTCACGGAGGAAAATCCCTCATTATATAACTTGTTTACTTACTAGACTCCTCAAGCTAAGTGCTTGACCAGTCTGAATCTTGGGTTAGTCATGGAAGCATACAACCCACTGTCACTAGCTCAGCAATCGTGTATTGTAATAAGAAAGAATAAATACATTCTGTGTCAGGGGATTGCACAATTGCCAGTGCCTATACAGCGATACGTTGCATCTTGCCTCAAGGGGTATGTTTGGGAACATGTGTTAGTGCTTAACAACCCCGAAACGGATCCTCAGGTGTTAGACTTGTATAATAGATACAATGGCAAGAGAGTCTATCAATGCCGCTACTGTCAGTACACTGAGCATTATTGTAATAGAGTTCTGTATCCTGCAAGAATTGTTAAAGTGTATCGCTTTTCAGACTCTAATAATTTGCAGCACACTTTTTTTTGCTGTGGTAAGAGTGCTTGGGAAGCGGATTGGCCACAAAACAATGATTACCTATCTACTTTGGTGATTTTAAAGTCAATGACCATAAAAACAGTTTGGGAGGGCTCTAGTCACTCTAAATTCTTTTTCTTCTTTCAATAAAGAAAAAAAAAAAAAAAAAAAAAGAAAAGATAAAAAAAACATAAATAAAATACTCCCTTCCCCATCATTTTCCAGTATTACATGTTTTGGTAAGGACTACGTGACTGCCTGAGGTTATCTCATTAGTGAGAGTTCTCCAGTTATTTATGTTAGAATTATTTGCTCACAAGCTCCTACACTGACTAGACCTAACAAAATGTTTGATGTTGGAATTGATGAGTCACTGGAAGGTGAATATTATCATACAAAACCATTTACAGTTAGATCTGTAATTGAAGACATTGAGTCAATCGATGCGGAGATGTTTCTACAGACGGTGAAGTATTACACAACGGGTCACTTTGCCGAATTGTCCATCAGGATGTGGATTAAGAAGCGGTTGCCTGAACAAAAACGCCTACAAGTTCAAGCTGCTTTTGATGGCATCAATAAACCGCATGTTGCCTGTCAACGTGTGATTAATTTACTTCTTTTAGAATCCGACCAGGTCTTTGCAAAGGTTATTGTAAACCGGGGTTAAGTAAAGATTATAATTTTAAAAAATTGTAAATAAAGATTAAAGCGAAAAAAAATTTCCTTTATCAAAAAAACTATAAAAATAAACGATATTCCTTTATCGAAAACTATATGGTTGTGCCCCCCCCCGTGTGGACTTATTCACAGAGCTAGCTGAGGATAAGTCGTCGTCCCCCCCCGTGTGGACTTATTCACAGAGCTAGCTGAGGATAAGTCGTCACCCCCCCCCCGTGTGGACTTATTCACAGAGCTAGCTGAGGATAAGTCCCCCCCCCGTTATGGCCTACGTGCGACTTAAAAAAGCCCCCACCGACCGGGGACAGTCGGCAGCGCGCGTCGAGGCGGGCCCTGAAGGGGTTGCCCAGGAAGGAATTACTCAGCGGTTTGCTGACGCTCAAGGTTGCACCTTGAATTGCTCAGCGGCTTGCTGTCGTGGCGCGCCCTCTTTGGCCGCCACCGCTCGGCGGGGACATACCCGGTTGCGCGCGCTGCCGGTATATAAACCTGAGGTCCGCTACCGCGGCCTCAGTTTTGCCCGAGACGCCATGAGCAGCAGCAACAGCGCAACCGAGGTGGATCGAACCATCCGCTCTCTGATAGAGGAGCTTGACGCCATGGATGAGAATGCTAGACCGCCTACCATAACTAAGAAGAGGAGCAAGAAGCCCGTTTTTGGATGGACAGTGGACAGGAATACGCCTACCGATTCTCCATCATGCAGTTGGAGCGATGCCGAATGTCAATATACAGTAAAGAACCCTGCCAACTTAGGAAACGTTTTATTGAAGATGTCGGTATTCAAAGGCGGACGCCCTACGCACAGTTGCGGCCTGTACTTGGACGAGGATAGAGACGATGAAATTTGCATATGCCTCATGGACCTGTTAACGAGACTAGAAAATATGTGGATTAATAGCGATACCGGAGTGCCTAAAATTAACGGAGTTAGTAGGACCGTGACTCCACTACCCGCCTGGCGTAAGACCCGCGATTGCGCAACAGTTTGCGAGGGAAAACGTAAGGCTGGAGGCGATTGCGTCATCCCAAAGCGCAAGATGTAAACACCATAACGACTCGGAAAACACACACAATGACGTAAACAACTTGTTGACGCAGCGAGCCTATATAATACGACTCGGTGGTGAGCCATAACCATTCCACATCCAGACACTCAACGAGCAGCATGGACCAGACAGGAGACCTCAAGTCAGCCCTTAACAGCTGCAAGGCGGGGGGTTATACCCGCATAGCCGATCTGCGGGACAACATAACTTACCCCATCCGGTCATTTGAGCGGGTGGATACTCCTTATGGCGAGGCGATAATGGCCACTTTGGAGGGGCTGACTGGTGACGACCCGCTGAGGATCTACATGCCTCGTAGATACTTGGCCGTCTTGGGAGACCATGTCATCGGCCAGTACAACGTGGGTGTGGGGTCGAGGATGAGTCTGGTCAAGAGGAGCGGTCCCCCCGGCAGCAAAGGAGCTCTTCTAGAATTTGTTTGAATAAATAAATAAAAAAAACTTTATTCCTTTATCCTAATCAAAATAAAAAAAAATAAATATAAAAATAAAAAAATAAATATAAAAACTCAAGTAATTATAAGAGTCGAGGCGGTGCGTGGCTGTGTTAGTAGCCACCATGGACTTGAGGTGGAAACACCCGTTCACCGCCATCGTGGCTGGACCTTCGGGCAGCGGCAAGTCGCACTTTGTGGCTCGCTTCATAGGGCACGCCGACCGCATGTGCGATACGCGCTTCGCCCGTATCACCTGGCACTGCGGTAGCGGCGGTGGAGGAGGAGGAGCCGATGACCCTACTGTGCGCTACGTAGCCGGCCTGCCCGACCTGGACGACTACGATGGTAGCGAGCCCTCCCTGGTTATCGTCGATGACATGATGCGTGAGGCTGGCCCCGGCGTGGCGGACCTGTTCACCAAGGGCTCCCATCATCGCAACATGAGCGTGTTCTTCATCACGCAAAACCTGTTTCATCAGGGCAGGGGCCAGCGCGACATATTGCTGAACGCTCATTACATAGTGTGTTTCAAGAATCCCCGGGACCGCGCTCAGATCAAACACTTGGCTCGCCAAGTATACCCGGAGAACCCCAAATTTGTGGAGGAGGCTTACGCGGACGCCACGCGTGATCCTCACGCCTATCTGCTGATAGACTTGAAACAGTCTACACCCGAGGAGATGCGCGTACGTTCGGCCATTTTTCCAGACGACCCGGTTAACTACGTGTACCTGCCCAAGAAAAAGTGATAAATAGGCTGAGCGCGCGCCAGCGTCAGTCATCATGTCGCACCGCGTGAAGAAAGACACAGCCCTGCTGACTGCTCTGGTACACGCTACACCCAAGCAACGCAAGGCCCTGTTAAAAGCGTGCGAAAACAGCCGTATCAGGTCAGTGTGTGAGTGTGCGTACAACGTGTTACGCGGGAACGTGCCGCTCACCACTTGTCATAAACGAAAGTTGAGAAAGCACAAACAGGCGCTCAGACGGCTGGTGAAACGCGGTGAGGGTTGGGTCAAGAAGCGACGCTACCTTGTACAACGGGGCGGTGGGATCCTCCTGCCCTTGCTGTTGAGTGCGGTGTTGCCTGTGTTGATTCAGAAATTAATTTGAAAAAATGGAGCACGCTAAGAAAATGGTAGTTGTACCGCAGGAGCTCATCGAGAGATTGCGAGAAGGACCAGGAGGAGCAGGCAGTACCAATAAGCCAGCTGGCCTGGACGCTGAGATGCATCGCATACTGAGCGACAAGCGGCTGAACGATACAGAAAAATGGAAACAATATCAACAGGTGTTACAGCGGTTCCTGCACTTTTCTGCGGCTAAACGTCAACCCATAGGCCTGTCAATCATCGAGGGGGAGGAAGAGGAGGGGGAGGCAGGTCCGAGTCACGTGAAACGCGAGTCTAGCACCTCGGAGGAGGGGGTGTTAGCATCGTTCCCAAACATCTACAAGTCAGTGGCGCGCAACTTGTTGCGGTTCATGACCCAGCAAGGCAGCCCCATCGCCTGGGATGCCAGTGGGGCGGTGTATGTGAACAACGAGAAGGTCCCCAATTCCAATATAGTGGACATCGCGCACAGCATAGTGAGAGCGTGAAGGGTGGACCGATTGCCTACCGGTTGGCATCAAGTGATGGTCGCCTTGAAAAACATGAACGTGCCCAAAGAATACATGAGCAATCCCACGGCGTTGCGTTACCTAAGCGGGGGGCTGGACACTGCATCGAGCCCTTGGGGAGACACGACGGCCTCCTCAACACCCCTGTCACCGAGGTTGACACCGATGCTAGACCGCCTGAGACCGCGACCTCCGGCAGCCAGGAGAAGGATAATAACCGAGGAACCCGACCGGGAATCGTCATTGGACAACTGGGAGCCGTACTCACCGTAATGGAGAAGCTGTACTATGACCCGAGCCAGCCCGGTTCCCTCGGCGGGGCGGCTGCTCTGGCCAGAGCCGTGCGCCTCCCGAAACGCAGAGTGGTGGAATGGTTGCGCGCCCAGGACACCTACACGCTGCACAAGCCTGCGCGCAAGCGGTTTCCCCGCAACCGCTACGCCGTTTTTGGGCCTCAGGAGCTGTGGCAGGCGGACCTGAACGACATGCGCGGTCTCAGCCAGCACAACGACGGGGTCAACTACCTGCTGACTGTGATCGACGTATTCAGTAAGCGGCTGTTCGCGGTATCACTGAGGAGGAAAAGCGGGCAAGAGGTGGCGGCAGCGTTCGAGAGGATATTCTCCGAGGCAACTCCTCGCTGTCTACAGACTGACAAGGGGACGGTGTTCACCGGGGCCGCTACCAAGCGAGTGTTCAAGAGTCACGGTGTCACGTACGTCACCACGCAGAACCCTGATGTGAAGGCGGCGGTGGTGGAGCGAGTCAACCGCACGCTCAAGAACCGCATGTGGCGCTACCTAACCTATAAAAACACGTATCGCTACATCGACATGTTGGACAGGCTTGTGGATGCCTACAACCACAGCCCGCACAAGAGCCTGGGTGGTGGTCTGCGACCCGTGGACGCGGACAGTGGCGATGGAAAAACGGTGTATAAGGTGTGGCGTCACATGTATGGAAAAGCGATCCGGCAGCGCAAGCCCAGGTTTGAGCCGGGTGACACGGTGCGCATAGCCAAGGAGAAGGGCACGTTCGCCAAAGGTTATGAGACCAACTGGAGTAAGGAGCTGTTTGTGGTGGACCACGTATACGGGTCGCATCCTCTACCATTGTACGTGCTGCGAGACCTGAACGGGATGCCGCTGGAAGGGCGCTTCTACGAGCATGAGATGCAAAAGGTAACGGTCGCCCCGGACCGTATGTACCAAATAGATAAAATACTGGACACCAAAGGGCGAGGCCGCAGTAAGCGCTACTTGGTCCAGTGGGTCGGTTACGGAGAGGACTTCAACTCGTGGGTACCCGCATCTGAAGTGCTACAGCTGCTATGACGACAAAGCGCAGACAGCTGTACCTGACGTTGCCCAGCAACAGTTCAATGGACTATTATCCAAACAACACCGTGGCTAACTACATCACCCATCTACCGTCAGTCGTGCGATTGCGTGGCGATGGTGAATGGGAAGTCGCTTTAGTTGAGGTCCATTACCCATGCTCATTTGTCACAGTGGGGGAGGACGCTCGCGTATATCTCTACACTAAGGATGACACCGACAAGCCTGAACTGACCGCTGTAAAGGTGGAAGCCGGAAACTATAAAGACATCGATGAACTGGTCAATGCCATCAACGCCATTCCAAAATTGGACTTATACCAATGCCAGTTTGAGTACGACAAAGAGATTGGGAAGGTGGAATTGATCTCGATAGACCAGACTGTGGTGCAACTGGAATTTAGCCCCACCCTAGCGTTACAGTTGGGATACGATGTGCACAATGTGGATTTGATCAAACATAGAAAAGCTATAAGACCTCCCAACTTACTGGCCGGGATCCCTTCGCACATGTACGTGTATTGTGACCTGGTGGAACCTCAGCTAGTAGGCGACACTGTTGCGCCCTTGTTAAAGATTGTGAACATCGACGCAAAAAACTACATCTACGGCGCGAGTATCACTGTGCACTTCACCGACCCTCATTACGTGCCGCTGATGAAGAGCTCCTTCGATAGTGTGGAAATCGATTTAAGGGACAGCGTCGGACGCCACCTGCCATTCCACTTCGGGACTACGTGCATGAAGCTTCACCTGCGCAGAGAGTAGCAGCAGCAATGAACCCGAACGACCCCTATCTGGCGTACTACCACCAACAGCAGTCTGGGCACGGAGTGTCCACGGTATTCAGAGGAGCCGCTTTCCAACGCGGTCACGGCATCGGCAGTTTCTTAGGCGGGCTGATGCGTACAGTGGTCCCGTTGATCAGATCCGGCGCATCGGCACTGGGCAAGGAGGCACTGAGGTCCGGTGTGGGCTTCTTGGGCGACGTGGCGGCGGGCACAGCCGACCCCCGAGTCGCAGCCAACGCCCGACTCAGGCAGTTTACCGGGTCGCTGAAACGTAAGGCCGATGAAAAACTGGATCGCGTGCTGAGCGGTGGTGGCGCCTATAAGAGGAGGCGCGTACAGCGAGTGACCCCTCAGTCTCTGGCTAAACTCCTCGGAGTTAGGAAGAAGAAGCGTGCTGCGCCCAAGAGGAAAAGGAAGCCTGCAAAACGCGTCACTAAGAAGAGGAGAAGCAAGACCGTTGTGCGACGTAAGAAGAACAGGAGTACCGTGAGGGACATTTTTGGATAATGGCGTTTCTACATCAGAAGTCGTGCGAGTGTGTCAAGACCGAGTTGGACCTGTTCTCGCTACCGCCCACGCAGACCAGTATAGAGAGTGGTAAATGGGTGCAGTACAAGCCCATCTCCTCCCTGACAGACGACTCACCCGTTGAGTTCATAGTTCCGGGTCATGGGGACGAGTACACGGATCTGTCACAGACGCTACTGCATGTGAAGGCTACCATTAGAACGGCTAATGGAGGCGCTGTAACGGGTGATCAAGCGATAAAAGAGGTGGGTCCGATTAACAACTGGCTGCACTCGCTGTTCAGTCAAGTGGACCTGTACCTGAACAACAAACTGGTGTCTCCTCAGAACAACACGTACGCCTATCGCGCCTACCTGGAGAACCTGTTGTCCTATGGTGGTGATGCCAAGACATCGCACCTCACCGCGGAGATGTTCTACGAGGACTATGCCGGGTACATGGACAATACTGAGGAGGATAATTATACCGGGCTCAAGAAAAGGAGAGAGTTTATCAAGGGAAGCCGGTACGTGGACATGGTCGGACATCTGCACGTCGACCTGTGCAACCAGGAGAAGTTCATGTTAAACGGTGTGGAGATGCGCTTTCGTCTGATCAGGTCAAAGAACTCATTCTCCATCATGTCCAAAACCGTGACAGACTACAAAGTGGACATCGCCGAAGTCAACCTGTTTATGCGCCGCTGTAAGATCAACCCGAGCGTGCTGTTGGCTCACAGCAGGACGCTGGAGTCGGGCACAGCCAAATATCCCATTACGCGCGTGGAAGTCAAATCCTTCACGCTACCCTCCGGTATCAGCAGCAAGACTCTGGACAGTGTGTTTCTGGGTCAACTGCCGAAACGCATTATAGTTGGCCTGGTCAGCAATCAGGCGTTCAACGGGGACTACAAGAAGAACCCGTTCAACTTCACCCACAGCCACGTGAACTTCTTCGCGCTGTACATAGATGGTGAGCAAGTGCCATGTAAGCCGCTTCAACCGGATTACACGTTCGGTCATGAGTTGTGCGTGCTCGTCTACCACACGCTGTACACTGGCACCGGCATCAATTTCTCAGACTGTGGTAATGAAGTCAGTCGCAACGAATACCCCTACGGATACTGCCTGATGGCGTTTGATCTGACGCCCGATATGGCAGCCTCTCAATCCAGCCACTGGAACCTGGTGCGCAACGGTAACCTGCGCATAGAGATTGGGTTCTCCGAAGCCTTGGCGGAGGCGTTCAACTGCATAGTGTACGCCGAGTTGGACAACGTCGTGGAGGTGGACCGTCACCGCAACGTGACTGTGGACTTTGGAGGGTAAAACGGGTTATCTCCTCCGCCGCTGCCGCCGCCGCCCTCCCACCTACTTAAGGCCGAGGCAGCACGCGCTCGCTCTCAGTTCAGCCGACCTCGCGAGATGGACGTGCCGCCACCAATCTACAACGAGCCTACCGCCACTGCCACCGGCCTAGTGCGCTGCCATCATGAAAGCGTGGTGATGGACATGCAGTGCTTCAAGGACAGCGACAACGACTATTTGCTGAAGGAGGTCTGCGTGGTGGACGTGACTACCGGCACGCTAATCATGCATCACATTGCTCGTCCGCCCTTCAATCGAGACCTCCTAACCAGCGAGAAACTGCGCGAGAGCGGTTGGCTCACGCGTCACTGCCATGGGCTTGAGTGGGACCAGGGCGATATCGCCTACGTCGCCCTGCTGGACAAGCTGCGGGCCTGCTTCATCCACCGCCCCATCGTCTACGTCAAGGGGTTGCAGAAGAGGACTTTTGTTCAGCGGCACCTGATCGTCGAGCCTGCTGCCACCACCGTGCAGGACATGGACGACCTGGGTTGCGGGTCCCTCAACGGACCACCCTCCTGCCGGACCCTGCGCTGCAGCCACCATAAGAGCGCCCTCAACCGTTGCGCTCTGCACAACTGTATCGTCCTGCGTGATTGGCTGATGGCCAATGACAGGTCGGACTCGTCAGCCCTCGAGTGTTGCTGCTGCTTCCGCCCACGATGAACACCACCCAGATCGAGAGGAGCCTGGCGCAAGTCCCCGGACTGAGGAGCGTTCTGGTCTGCACCTCTGACCGTCTACCTCACTCACCCGTTCAACCCCAGACCGCCATAGTGGCCAACACCATGTCACACACTGAGAGAGGAGACCACTGGGTGGCATTCTACTGCTCTGAGGACCGGCTGGAATACTTCGACAGCTACGGCAGGTCTCCATACCAGGCGGACTACCAGAGGTTCCTGAGGCGCAACTCGCGCCGCCGCTATGTCTACAACAGGTATCGACTCCAGGGCTATGGTACTTCCGTTTGCGGCCACTACTGCCTCACCTACCTGTACTGCCGGGCGGTCCTCGGTATGGCGCTCGGTAACTACGTGCAGCTCTTCGATCTGGCGTCCCCCACGGTCAACGACGCTCTGGTCCGCAGGCTCTTCCACTCCATCTTCTCACCACTACGTTACTGATACTTTATTTTATTCTTTTTAATTGTGTGTTTGTATATTCTTATTATGTTTTGAAATAAATACGATATATTGCAATCACTTGTTGTTCATTTGTCCTTACTTCAATATTTAAGAAAAGTACATGTCCAATATCTCGATTTTTTTTTATTTACATTTTTTTTTTATTATTTTAATTTGGAAAAAGTTATAACTTGGACATGTTGATGATTTTGAAAATATAATGAGGAAATACGGGTGAGGTAATAACAACACAGATATCTGCAGTGAACTAAAACTTTTACAATATAATTGCTTACAAACACTATTTACAAATAAATTAAAAATACTATTTACAAATAAATTAAAAATACTATTTACATATAAACATAAGCCTACATAGGGAACTCTTCATCAACGTCATCCTCCTCCTCATCCATTGGCTGTTGTTGATTAACGAGGTGGTCTCGTCCTCCTTCAGCCAGTGGTAGGATGTCATTGTGTCCCCAAGGCAAGGTGTGGATCCCATCCGCCAGGACGTAGCGCTTGTCATCTTTCGGGCTCAGGGAAAGTTTCTCCATCTGGACTGTGAAGACGCGGTGCAGGTGGGACTGGAACCGGGTGTTGATGGTGGTCTTCAACACCTCGTTGAACAGGCATTCCCTGTAGTCGTCGGGGGTAAGGATGTTCTTGACGACCCCCTTGGCGACTCCCTTGGCGCGCTTGAGAGCCTTGGATCCCATCTCCTCGCTCGGGTCCTCGATGTCCATGAAGTAGAGCTTGGAACGAAGCCCGAGGTACTCAAACAGGGATCTGCCAGCACACTCGTCCTTGAACTTGCCGATGACTTTAGCGTTGATGGGGCTGTAGCAGGGGTGGGACCTGGGGTAGGCGCTGGTGTCAAAATCCTCCAGGTGTTCCATCATCTCCCTGTAGATATCCTGAGAGATGATGTCAAACACGGAGCTGTCCGTGTCCATGTAGTCTACGGTCAGGCGGTTACCGTAGCGGTCCTTCATCTTGCGTAAGAACTCGTACATGAGCCACTTGCTCAGCTCCAGGACAGACATGCCGATGTAGATGGGTTTGTCCAGAACGATGTTCACCCTGGCTAGATGGATGAGGGCTACGTCCTCTGTGTAGTAAGTGCGGTCCAGGAAATTGGACTTGGCCACGTATTTGCTGAACCTCTCCGGAGTGCAGACCAGCTTGACGTTCAGGCGCTTGCGCACGTTCTCGATGGTCTTGCCGAAGACCGCATTGTTCATGAGCTTGAAAAAGTCCTGCTCAAACTTGGTCTTGGCCTTCTTCCTCAGCTCGGAGTTCATCAGGATGTAGGGCTCGAGCCATCGAGACTGGTGGAACGAGACGGCCCTGTGCACAGCCACAAGCTCCAGTCCGTTGTTCAGCGCCTGCTGCAGGATCCTGTAGTGGCAGATGTAGTGCTCCTTGTTGTCCAGGGTGGTCATCAGCTTGGGGAACTTGCCTATTGGAGGCCGCTTGGTCTCACAGCAGTAAGGGAGGTCCCTGTGCAGGTCGTGGAGACGGGCGGGGTAGTTGAGGTCCACCTCTAGTATGTAGCCCCGGTCGGCTTCCGCGTCCAACGAGGCGATGTCCAAGGCGTCAATCTCCTCACGGCTGAGCCACTGGAAGTCTCCAGTGGGCAGGTACTGGGACATGGCCCAGCCGTACAAGTTATTGGCATCCAGGTACAGGAGGTGGCGTGTCGGCTAGTCGGGGTGTCGGTCCTCGGGGCGGCATCGCTCGTGGTTGGCCTTGGCGTAGCGGGTGATGGCCTGGGAGATACCTCCTCTGATGCCTTGCTCCACGAAGAGGTACATGTCAAAGTCCCGCAGCGTGTCCAGCTCCACGCCGCAGGTCTTGAGCATGACGTCCCAGGCGTAAGAGGGCAGGGTGTTGTAGTGGGCAGGGTCCAGTCCATACTCAGCCAAAGAGGTGTCGCGGAACTGCTCGAACACATCGGTGAGGAGGGCGATGTCACAGCGCAGGTACTTGTCGGCATAGTCCTTGAGGTGGTTGCAGTCAAAGACTCGCCACACGTTGAGGGCGTGCTCGTACTCCTCCTCCTTGATATCCTCCAGGGTCATGCTGTTCTTGAACGCGGCCCGAGGAGGAAGCTGTCTGGTGGAGTACAACGTGTCGAACGACGTGACAAAGTCGTAGGGGAACACGCCCTTCCTGCGCACCAGGTCGAAGAGCCGGTTGTTGGGGAACCGCTTCCTGGTCTCACGCATCTTATCCGTGGGAAGCCCCGCCGCCAGATTGGCCAGGCTCATGGACAAGAACCTGTAGGTGTCCAGGAACCGCACCGCGAAAGATGACTGTCGTTGGTTGTCCCCGGGCTGGCCAAAGTGGAACCGCTTGGTGAAAGCGATGTAGCGCTCCTCCGTGTGCGCCAGCACGTCCACATCGCCGGGGACAATGGCCAACTCCCGCACTATGAAGTGAGCGTCATAGTTGGACAGGTTGTGGAAATAGCAGTTGATGACCCACTGCTCCCTGTACCGTAGGTTGCACGAGCGGTGCGCCGCTCCTCGGAACTCGTAAGGTGGGGCGTGGTTGTGGTCCCGCACCTTGACGTCCTGCTCGGTGAACTCCTCACCGCAGAGGTAGCAGCGAGTCGCCGCCAGGTACTCGTCCATCTCCTGCCGGGTCAGAGAAGGGTGCAGAGCTCTCATGCTGAACAGGAACTCCCACAGCATCAACACGTCCATCTTGAGGCTCTCCATAAACACCTTGGACGCGTCGACCCCGAAGTAGACCCGGGGTTCAAACTCCTCCAGCCCCAGCGAGTCCACGATCTGGTAGGCAAAGGCGTACGGGACGTGCATGCGCATAGGTCTGGTCCCGGGTGGTGGTTCCGCGGGGTCATCGGCGACGGGCTGAAGGGAGCACTCAAAGTCCGCGTAGATGCAGAACCTCTCTCGCCGGGTGTACTCGGGATGCGCGAACCAGATCTTCTCCTTTTTCGGCATGTCCAAGCGGAGAGGAGCCTTAGCGTAACAGTAACGCCTGTGCTCCTCCAAGCGCTGAGCGCCCGTCAACCCGAGCTTGTTGGGCCGGTTGTCGAAGTAGGCGAAACACCTCTTGCAGATGTAGATCCTGTGGTCATGGGTGGTAAGCTGAGGGCGGACCAGTCGGCTCAAGTTCCTGATGAACGCGTAATGGCTGTTACCCTCAGTTGTCACGTACAGCAGGTCGCGATGGTCCTGGAGCTCCCGCCTACATATCTTCAACGGGTATACCCTGTCCTTGAACTCAGGTGTTCCACCAGGCCGTCTCCTCACCATCGCGCGCTCTATCCCATACACGTTCACGCTGATGGCGTTCTTGCGCTCAAAAGCCTTGATGTCCTTCAGTGTGACGGGGAAGCGCAGGTCGGTCCAGTCGTACCGGGCGATGATGTCCAAGGTGTACCTTGCGGGTCTCTGCTGATGCTCCGGGACGAACGCGGCCAGGATCGCGTACATGAAGCACATGTCATCGTTGTTTTGGACATTGATGACTGCGTGCGTGGCGTCGATGTCCTTTGGCAGCGGAATAAACGCCCTGCCTCCGAGCGGCATGTACTCATTCACGCGGATCTCCAGGTCACGTATGCGCAGGTAGGTCCATCCACTGCCCACCAACTCGCACTGCTCCTTCTTGTTCTTGATCGTGTCGAACGTCGCAGAGAGGAAATCCCCCAAGTCAGAGGCCTCGGTCAGCGGGACGTTCTTCGTGTTGAAGGAGCGCAGGCAGGTGGCTCCGTGGATGTTGACGAACTCACATTCCAGGACCATGTTCACCTTGATGCTGGGATGCCTGCTCCTCACGTCAGTCAAAAGATCAAAGACCTCCTGGAACAGGAAGACGAGCGCTTCCTCAACTGTCAGCAGGGCGTCCATCGGTTGAAACAGTCGAAAGGTGAGGAGGCGTCTGCGGAAGGCTCGATGCACGAGCTGGAACGCTGGGAGACCGGCACCCTCCATCGGCTCCTCCTCACTAGACCCCATTTGTGGCTCACTGCTAGGCCCCGGTTGAGGCTCCCTGCTGGGCCCCGGTTGCGGCTCCCTGCTGGGCCCCGGTTGCGGCTCCCTGCTGGGTCCCGGTTGCGGCTCCCTGCTGGGTCCCGGTTGAGGCTCCCCGCTCGGTCCGGGTTGAGGCTCCCGCGGCTCCGCGATGGGTGATGGTGGTGGCCCGAAGTGGTCTCGGATGAGGTTCAACACGACGGGGCAGCCGCGCGTCTGGTGGCGGTCCCGGTTGTGGTGGCGCATGAAGTCCCTGTCGCAGAAGGCGCAGCGGAACCTGGCTGCCCGAGCCTCCAACTCTGCTCCTCCGTCTACAACATATAACGAGAGTTACTACGCTTATAAAACGACGGGGGGGGGGTAGGTTGCTTAGGTTAGGATAGAGGAAGCATGAGGGGGGGCTTAGGTTGGAGGAAGCATGAACACTTATCACAATTTATTATGCAATTTTTTAAATTCCAATTTAAAATAAAAAATTAAAATTTCTTAAAATATTAATTACGAGAAGCATTTTATAAAAAGATAGCCTACAGATTAGTTACTAACCTTGGAGCTCCTCCACAGGCTGTTGGTGGGCAGTAGTAATGTGTCGATTGAGGTTGTCCCTTCTTGTAAATCGTCTACCACAAACGTTGCAGTCATGGCTTCTGTCGTTGTGGGCAGACTCTGCATGCCTCCTCAGGTTTTTGAAAAGGCTGAAGGTGCGACCACAGACCTCACACAAATGTTGGTTGTTCATTTACAGTAAAGGAGCTTACTGTAAAGCACGAAATAATCTTAATTCTGCAATTAGAAAGGCTAAAAGAATTTATTTTCAAAATCAATTTAAAAATCACAAGGATTCCAAATCCTTCTGGTCCACAATCCGTGTTAGTGGAGTTTTAGGAAGTAATAATAATAATTACAACCATCCATTCCATCCAGATGAAATTAATGAATACTTCGTAAATATGGGAGCAGGAAACCGTATCTCCTATGATACACTAAATTTGTATAGAACTAACACTCAAGATCAAGTAAAAAATTCTTTTAAGTTTAAAACTGTAAGCGAACTAGAGGTGATTGAAGCAATGAATGCCATCAAAACCACAGCGACTGGTATAGATGGTTTATCCGTTCAAATGGTGAAGGCGGTCAGTCCATACTGCATTAGAGCTATTACTCATCTGATAAATTTGTCACTGTCTACATGCTGTTTTCCAACCGCCTGGAGGAAATCTATTGTCATTCCACTTCCTAAGATTAAAACACCAATTTCAATTTCTGATCTCAGGCCCATATCTATAGTAACAGCATTGTCAAAAATACTGGAGAAGGTTGTCGCTAGTCAACTAGTGCCATTTATTGAAAGTGAAGATATTCTACCAAAATGTCAATCTGGTTTTAGGAGAGGATTTTCCACTACTTCGGCATTATTGAACATTACTGATGAATTGTTGATGGCTAGAGACAATAGTATGAATAGTGTCCTTGTTAATCTAGATTTTTCCCAGGCATTTGATTCAGTGAACTTTGAAATGTTTTTGGCAAAATTAAAATTCTTTAAATTTGATGAAACTGTTATAAAATGGTTTAGATCATACCTATACGACAGAGTACAAGTTACTAAGGTTGGAGAAACATTATCAAAAGATCTTTCAAAAACTACAGGAGTACCCCAGGGTTCCTGTTTAGGACCGATAATGTTTATTTTGTACTGTGCTGGCCTTGAAAAGAGCTTATCATTTTGCTCTTTATTTTCTTATGCAGATGACTCTCAACTGTTGTTATCATATCCACGATCAAACTCCCATCAAGCTTTTGATCAATTAAACTTTGATTTAAGCAGTGTGAAAACTTGGTCGGATGCTCAAGTTGAATTTAAATAAATGCTCAGTTGTCCACCTTAACTCTCCGTCATTATCACAGAATGTTATCCAATGCGATACTACTATAAATTTGGAGGGTATTCAACTGATCATGAAGGATGTTGTAAAGGTATTAGGTGTGTGGGTTGATAATGAGCTTAACTTTTCAATACATATCAAATCAATCCTTATTCGTGTTGTGGGCTTATTCCGAGTCTTAAACCGATTTAAGGGATTATTTCCTGAAGATGCTAAGCTGCAAATGGTCAAATCCCTGGTATTCCCTATTATTTAATATGCGTTACTAGTTTTGGAAACAGTCTTTCTAATGAAAACTGCACGGTTCTCACACGTCTTCAAAATAGCGCATTACGATTTGTGTATAACCTTAAAAAGTTTGACCACATTTCGGATTACAGAAAGAGTGCTAAGGTTCTGTCTATAAGGAGTCTTTGCAAACTGCAAACTGTAACACTTGTACATAGAGTCCTTGCCACTGGTCTTCCAGCATATTTAAAAGAAAAACTTAAGAACAGAGTAGACGTGCGAGAAAAACACACTCGGCAAGATTATTTACTGGAAGTGCCACGCATCAAGCTAGAAGTAGGAAGAAGGGGATTTGGATACTTTGGGCCAAAGCAGTATAATGCTCTTCCAAAGAAATTAAAATTGTACAGTATTAAAACTTTAAGAAGAAAAGTTCGAGACAACCTCATTGTTGCAGAACTATAGACAATTCTATCATTATAAAAATGTTAGTTATTTTGTAAAACAAACATTATTGTTTGAAAATCGCTAATTAAAGACCTTATTTATTTATTTATTTATTTAACAACAAATGATACTTTATAACTTTCTAGAGGAATGAAAAATAAAAATATTAAAAAGAAACAAACATGATACGCTCAGAATAGCTCCACTGATTTATGTATGCCTCAAACATTGTAATGTCAGGTTCGAAATCAGTTAACTGGAAATTATCATTCGTTGGAAAGGCCTAATACATTTAATAAAGAGCTGTTTTAAAACAGGGTTTAATTAAATTTCATTAGTAAATAAAGTGTTGAGAGTACGTCCGAAATAAAAGAAAATTTAAAATGGTTTAGTTAATAAAATATTTCTACTTACGTTTAATTAATGAAGGTAATCGAAGCAGGAAGAAGTCACTGGTTAGGAGCACACAAATGAGCACTCGAGTACATTCACAGATCAACTGAGGAGGATCATTAGGCACCGCTCATTAAATAGCATTAGTCTGCGTATAGGAAAACCACAAGTAAACAAGCACTTGCCTCGAGGTATAACGGGGATGGTGACATCATGTGGAGGAGGGCTTTGTGTAACTATTTATTTCAATTAATATTTATTTTAGTTCTTATAAATTTTACAAAAAAGGATTTACCGCAAACTCTTCCCCGTATCTGTTCCAATCGTTCACCAATAGCAAATACTGCTGTTCATACCGGATCCATTCCCAGTACTCCTTCTCGAACGGAAAGTCCTCCGCGAGGTACCTTCTGCCCTCCTCTACCACCCACATCTCATAATCATCACGCGGAAAGGTATGGATGTTCTTGTACCGCTCCGCTCTCCACAGCAGGTCGCTCTCGTACTGTTCCAAGTCGTAATGTATCCTCGGAACGCACTCTGCCGTAAACTTCTTGTCAATACGTCGAACGCGCTTCCTCCACTCGTACCGAGGTTCCACTGGTCTCCACGCAGACGGGTATCTCACTCGCCTAACTTTCACAGTCTTTCCCTCCTCACCAACACTCACTTCAACTCGCTCGGTATCGCTGCTGCTGTCAGAGGACATGGTGCCGCGACTCTCGACCGTTAACTGAAGACAAGAGAGGAGTAAACAAGGTTAAAATAAAGGCGCGTGTGGTAAACGGGGGGGGTGCTTAGGTTAGGATAGAGGAAGCATGAACGGGGGGGGGTCGACACAGGGCTGATCCTCCCAATCCTCAGCTTGCTAAACTTTGTCACTTTGTTTTTTCGTTTTTGTTTCTTGTAATTTTTCTTTATTTAATTCATTTTTATTTCATTAAGTGATACTTAAATCTATGATGATACATGAATACAAAATATGAAGGATGAAAACTTACAATATGATATGATAATATAATAAGCTTAAACTAGGGAAATACATTTAACCCAGAGGATGGCCACCTCTTCATTGGCGATGAGGTTGTGGAGGTGCTGCTGGACCTCCTCCAGGTGCCCCGGTTGGTTCGCGACGTAGCGCCGCCTGAAATAATGGTGACACCCATCAGGACCCAGGTATCCCCATCTCAATATGACCAATCGGTCTAGGATGGCGATTTCAACATCGGCGATCACATTTTGGATCACCTGGTGGTCCAACAGTGTATAAGTTGCAGTAGACATGGCTTCTGCTTGTAGAATGAGCGTTAGCTTACAGAGGAGCAGTAAACATCCCGTAATGGGGGAAAAAACCGGTGACAAACAAGGAAAGTAAACAACACGTCACGGGGGGGTGACGTCACGGGGGGGATGACGTCACGGGGGGGATGACGTCACGGGGGGGGGCTCCTCGGCTCCTCAGTCTGCGAAGGTGGTCCAGAACCGGCCATAGCACCCTACTCCTAGGTTAAGTGGTTGCGGAGAAAATCCATAAAAACCTGCTCATAAAATCTCCCATGTTAATCTTATGGGAAAAAGGTTTTTGGCTTTTCCTCAGTTCATTTCTAGGTAAACTTCACATTTATTTCACCAATCAGTTTAGCTCTACAAAACAATTATTTTGGTGTTTAAATTGTGATTCTTCGTCCAACAGTTGCCGTGATATTCAAAGTGCTAAACACAGTATGTTGTCCAATGTTATCCTTATGGAGAATATTTAAAATTTGATATCTCGATTATTTATGAACGTATATTGATGAAACTTGGTAGGTGGCTTCACCTAGTACTGGTATATTGATATTTCCACAAAACATTTATTTTTTGTTGATTATCCTCTTAGCAGCAAACCTGCATTCTCATCCCTAATGTTATTCTTATGGAGAATACAGAAAGCCCTCCCTTAATCTTAACCTCTTAAGATCTTAAGGGATCTTAAGATCTTAATCTCTTAATCTTAATCTCCCCTTAATAAATCATTAAAACTTGGCATATAGCTTCACCTGGTTGAGTTATATTGATAATTGCAAAATACCCGCATTTTTATCTTCCTCGTTGCAGCAAATCTGCGTTCTCAGCCCTAATGTTATTCTTATAGAGAATAAATAAAATGCTATATATCACTTATTTATTTAAGTATTTTTATGAAACTTGGAAAGTGGCTTTAAGTGGTAGTAAGAAATATATTCATTCATAGGAAATTCGCTGAGTACGCAGGTTTGCTGTGACGGGGGTATTATTTTATATATATATAATACATATTTGGAAAGGTTGAGTGTCTTTGAACAGAAGACAGAAACAGAAGAACTTCGTGGTTGATCAAACGAAGACATTTTGACATTTCTCTCACGTAAAAAGCAAAGTGCTAAGAACACTAGGTTTACTTCACAACAGTCTAGGCAATGGATATATATTTTGTTATAAAAATTCCCTAAAACTAAATAAAAGCATCATTGATAATGCGAGAAGTATTGAATAAAAAAAATGTTTTCTTTATTATAAAACAAATCTTTTCAACAAAACATATTAAAACAACACACAACTAACGCGTTCATGGCGTTAGTTTTCAATTATCTCTTTAAATTAAATAAAGTATGTATAACACAGTATTAAACAAATCCATAAGTTCATTAATAATTGATGAACGAAGTGAATCACTGTATTGATGAAGAAGTTTCAGTGGCCGTGTGTGGGTGTGTGTGTGTGTGTGTGTGTGTGGGTGTGTTATCGAAATACTAAATAACTGTAAAACATTTCTTAATGAAATTTTGAAGGAGTTATTTGGGATACCAAAGGGATGTTTTAACACAGCATTTGTATTTTATTTTGGATTATTAATAATTATTAAAACTAATTTTAATGTTTGATATTCAGCAGTTGAATTGGTTTTCGTAGTAACCTATTGACTATGGTTGTCTTTAAAATGTCAGCTGGGATTTATCTGTGTTTCACTTGAGGGATTTTTATCCCCTATATATGTTATTTTGACTGCTTGTGGGATAAAATGGGATTGTGGAATAAAGTGGGATTTTTTTGAAATCGGCATTACGTCTGCTAGTTTGCTTGCAACTTACGACCAGAGCACCTTAGCAGTAGCACTTCTAGTGGATTTTCTCGCCGTACTAGCAGTTGCGGGGATTCCCATTTTTTAACCTCGCTGTCCGCACCTATTATGATTTTATAAACGTCACATAACGAACACTGAATCATGTCAATTTCGCTGGCCGAGCCATGTTGGAATTAACAAGCAAACTATTTGCCATTATTTAGTACCTACTTCGTACTCTTTAGTACTACCATTAAATATATTAGTACCTCTCACGTAAATAAATTATTTAATTTAGTTAATTCACCGTATCATTTAACCTATGTCGCATTGCTCAAAATCCTTTGAGGTACTAAAATGTAAAATACTTATAGGTAATTAGTAGATCGAAATAAGCTCTATCTAACGGTATAAATATTGTACTAATACATTATTCAATAATCATATAATATTTAAAATTAATTTTGTTGCAATGTTTAACAACTCAGTGGGAAAGTGTGGGATATGACGAGGGATACTATAAGGGAGAGTCTGGGATAAAGTGGGATTTTTTGTATCAGTGCGTGGCATATTTTTACCGTAGAGTGGAAACACTGCATATTTGTTTATAAATCACTCAAATGTAAACGTAAACATATTTCAACTATGGATTTGGTTATGTTTTGTTCCATCAATTTTTTCATCTCGAAATAGTTTAAAATGTGAGTGTTATGTAAATTAATAGTGTTTTGTCGTGTTTAAAACAATGCTTGTATCTATTTAGATTTATTATCAGTTTATTTTTTACTGGAAAACTTCGATGTAAAAGCTAAGTGTTTGGACTAGTGATGATAAATTAATACAATAGGTTTTGGAATTTTTGAATTACTGGGACAGTATAACTCAGTAACACGACTGACTGTGATTGATAATCAAGCGTGTTGTAGACCTATAGTAGTTTCTTTACATTGTGAACAAATTACTTGATGGTAGACTTACTAAACGATCATACGTGCAAACTATCTTTATTACATGTAATGCACCAAATAAGCCTCACTGTCACCTAATAACATGGGATTAAAGTTTTGTAATCTACCGGTCAGTAAAATAGTCTGGTTACAGTTTATATTTGTTTGCATTTTCTGTGGTTAATATTGATTTTCATAAACAATCAATATGTCCAAAACTCCGTAATCCCAACCACCTACATTTTTCAGCTAATTACGATGTAGACAGATTGCCCTCCTGAAAAATTGTCATTAATATAGATGTTGGATTTTGCTTTTAAACCTCTCGTACTGCGATTTCAGTAGCTTGTGTGTTTAAATTCAAACTAACATATATTAATGATGTAAACATTTTTAAATTTAAGGTATGAATTTTATAAGATACAGTTATATGAATAAATCATTGAATACCTTTTTTTACATTAAATAGGTTTAAAACAAGTATATTTCTTTATGTTTAACCCCCTGATTTTGGAGCTGGAAATTAATAGGTCTAATAATAATTGGCAACTTTTCCCTGAGGTTATATATTTAAAACTCGTCGAAAACCATCCGGTGCCAAAAATATATTAGTCATTGGCCGAGTCATAAAAAAGCGTGAACAGGCCTGATGGCCATAGCTAGGACCTGTGACCAAATAAACGCAATCAGTTTAATCTAATTTGCTAGGTACACACAGTGGTTTTAAGAGGTTAATTGCTCCACCTCACCCTCCAGGGTTAGATGGAAACGTATTCCGCATATTCTCTATTCATTGTTGCTGGATTAGGAAACCCCAGCATAGCTGCTATAGGCACGTTTTCCACAAGCGGGAATTTTGCGCAGGTTACCAGAAGGTTAGGATATAGCAGGAAAGGAAAGGGTGGGATGGGACAGGCAGCCAAATTGGCCTTTCAGAGTACCAACTCCCGTGCCTTGTGACAGCTGTGATCAGGCTCAATGTGGACCCGCTCTGCCCTCCAACTGGCCAACTCAACGGATGGAGTATCCATGTACAACAGCCAGGAACCATACATTCTCAGGTTGGGAACCAACCCCTGAGTTTCCGCCCCGAGCCGCTGCAAGTGGAGGGACCAAAGGTGAAAGGGAAGTTGTCATAATGGACATCCAAAAAACTTCATATGTAATGACAATTTCATTTGCTGCACCCAATGTCAGCATCCAAACTGGTATAGACCAGTTTTAAGGTTGTCCTAGGACGAATATTCTCTATTGGTCAATGCTAACACACCAAGTTTTAATAAAAGTAATCAGTATACAAGAGATATATGTTTTTTATTTCTTATAAGAATAACATCGGACAATATACTTAGTTTACTGCTGAATGGAAATTGAAATATTCTCCACAACCATTAGCCGAATAGCTTACTAACGAAATACTAATTTAACCGTGTGTGGATTGGAGTACTAATTTTTCATCTTTTAGAGCTTTTTATGGCAATGAGATAAAACTGTTGAAACCTGCTAAAAATATTTAAAGTTGATGGTACTAAGAAAGGTAAAAAAACTGAAGTTTGGGATCTCTTAAGCCTTGCAATTTCTGAATCCAAATTTTTCGAAAAAATCAGGTGGTATATTTTATTAGAAACCTAATATAAACCACCAAATAAAAAATCCAAAGATTTCGAAAGCGGCTCCTCAAAACTGCTCCAGACCTATATACTACGTTGTTGGGTACCAAAATATTATGGATACCTCTTTGTTTTTCCCTCAGGGCCTTTACTATCACTCCCAACGTTTAATTTTAACGTATGATTCGTTTGATATATTTTGTTAAAGCAGCATCTCCTGAAAGATGTCCCCACGTTTGATACGCCGCCCTACTCAACCATAGACCTCCACCGCACAGGAAAATTTTCTATGTTATTATTTACGCCTTTTTTGGTAATTTTAGAAAATTTTCAATCATACAAAAAATGGTTGTTATTTTTTTTAACCCCGACCTTAGAGCTCCGCCTCACTGGCTTTAAAAGTTGCCTTGTTAAATTTATGGAGGAAAGATGATCCTTGGGTAAGCGTTCGGGAGTTCGGGTTGAGTACTACTAGCTGGTCAGACAGACATTATTCTGCCCTAATGTCACTGAATTTGTTTTATGTCAAAGATTCTCGTTCTTTTTCAAGATGAGCTCGTTCGCTTCACTCACTCGACTCCAGGATGAGCTCGTTAGCCACGCTCACTTGCCTATGTTTATATAGAGCTTGCTTCGGTATTGAAAATGAGTTGCTATTCAAATAGATTTATTATTTATATAATAAACATATGTTTATATGCTTTTCAAGTATGTTTAGATATCATCCTTATAACAGCTGTTTGATGAAACTAAATAACTAACATACAATCCCGACTTTGTTTTATGCATTTAGATAATGAAAATCACTTAATAATATCTTGCCATGACAACGTTAATATACACTAGGCAGCAATACGGATTTTAGCAATTTGAAATTTAAGTAATTGCACAAAGCCATCTGTAGAGCCTGATATAATCGTAGGTTATATTATATAAATGAAACAGGAAAGTTGGCCGGGCTGGTAAGGGCCCGCACTTGCATTTAGGGTGTAGACCAGAGCCTGTACAGACCCTAAATTCAGCCCTGGCCGTCTGTATGCAGAACTTCAAACATGCTAGAATCCAGAATCATTGTCCCTGTCTCGTGTACATTCTATGTGCCTAAGAGTAAAAATATATTATAGTCAATCAATACAAATGCTGAATTATTTTGACTCAATCCTATCCTACACTATAATATGAGTAAGGTTTGCATGCTCGCTTGCTTGGTTGATTGCTTGCAACTCCTATCTCAAAAACGGCTCCAACGATTTTCTTGAAAAATAACTAATGTGTCCTTCCAACTACTTGTGTTGTAAAACCTGATATCTGGGTTAAAAATAAGTTCTAGACATGTCCCATCCCCAAAAAAATCAAATAATATAAAAAGCCGCTATGGAAAATTGAAAAAACTACATTGGGATTTTGGAGATTAAAATAAAAGCAAAAGAGTCATAACAGCTGTTCAAAATCTTTCAGCGAACTCTCAAAGTTATACTCATATAGTTTAAGTACTACCTGGGGCTGAGCTTTGCTATGGAAAGGTCAATCTTGTTTATGAATTGGAGTTGTTTTTCACCATGTACCCTACTAACGAGCATTTTTGAGGTCACATCAGTTGTTATTATAATGCACCTTTGAGTCATTCTGGATATGACCACTCTACATGTAATCTTCATTCAAAGGATTTATTATCTGATTTTATGGAACCACATGGAACTCATGTTGTTTATGATTATTAACATGTGGTTTCCTGGGAGCAGAGATTAAAAGATTTGAGAGAATATTACATATATAGAGTAGTAAAATAAATCAAAGGGATACTGAGCTATAAATAACAACTTGAGTGACCTTAAAAATGTAGAAAAGAGGCAAATGAGTTATACAAATCTGATTATCAGTAGGGGGAAGTGGTGAAATATGCTCCAAGTCATCTAAACAAACTGACTGGCCTTCCCCCGAGCAAATCTCGGCCCCCAGGTATAATATACTCTAATATGAGTAAGGTTTGCTTGTATGTTTGCTTGCTTGCTTGCTTGCGACACTGATCTCAAAAACGGCTCCAACGATTTCCTTCAAATGTTCAAAATAACTAATTTCTGGGATAAAAATAAGTTCTAGACAGGACTCATTCCCAGGAAATATCAAATAATGTAAAAAAACTAAAATTATAAGTTAAAAAAATTAACTTTGGGCTTATGGAGTTTTAAATCAACACAAAATAATTTTATCAGCTGTTCATAATCAACCAGAGAACTATCAAAGTAATACTCATGTTGTTTATGATTATTAACATGTGGTTTCCTGAGGGCAGACATTAAAAGATTTGAGTGAAGATAAGATTTGATATAGAGTATTAAAATAAATCAAAGGGAAATTGAACTATAAATAACACTGGAGGGATCTTAAAAATGTAGAAAAGAGGCAAATGAGTTATACAAATCTGATTATCAGTAGGGGAAAGTGATGAAATATTACTCCAAGTCATCGAAGTCATTACTGGCCCTCCCCCGAGCAAAGCTGGGCCCCCCAGGTACTGTCGTGTTAAACGGATATGAGAAGGGTGTTACCACTCCAGTATTCAGTAGTATTTTTTATTTACATTAGTCCTAAATTATCTGTTCTTGCCGTTGTGGAGTTAAAACGAATATGGGAATGGTGTTTACCATTCCATTAGTAAAATGTTTGGTTTATTAATTATCTGTTCTTGCTGTTGTGGAGTTAAAACAGATAACAGAAGAGTGTTACCAATCCAGTACCTACCTTTATATCTTTAAAAATTCAGTCTTCGTTCATCCTCTTACGGGAAGAATGAGCGTACACCTAGTATATTGAACTAGTTTTGCCTTTAACAAAGAACAAGTATAAATCTACATTTTCATTAGTTTTTAGCTCATAAATAACAACGAGAAATTACCCGACCCCTCGAAAGCCAAATAATTCTCAATATCATTTGAAAGAAACGAGTTTTATTATTTGCAAAGTCTTTAGTAAAACATATAATTAATACAATGTGGAACTGAACTTCTCTTATGGGGTTTTCAGACCAACAAAGTCACATCAGAACCAAGTTTCGATGTAAAGCGGTCTTGTTATACAATTTGCGGTCCCAGCATGGCAGCACAACTTTATCAATTAAATTGCACTGTTAAATTTAAACAAAGAAGGGTGGTTTTCTTCTTAAGATATATATCGTTAGTTCCTAAACTTCTGACAAAAGTGTAAAATATCGCAAATTGTAGATAAAAAGAAAATGCACCTCTGAGATCGGCAGATATTGGAAGGCAGCATGTACAACGTGGTAATGGGTTAAACTGTTATTGGTTTTATTAAATAAAAATATTAAATATTAACATTAACTTAACCGAATGTCACTAGGCTAAGAGGCTAGAATGTCATTGAGATCTAATATTTAGAAAGACGATGTTTTACAAATCAGTTTTAGGATGAAATCATTAGCCTGTTGATTATTCTTTGGAATAAATAGGATAGAATTTTACATATATCTATATAGAAATATAACAAATGAACAAAAATCACGTTTTAAAAGAGATTCATATTGCATAAACATGTTCAATTAAACAGTAAACATACTAATGCATGCCAGGGAGTTTTTTTTTTCAAGTGGACACAGTAAAAAAATACGAGTTTGCACGCAGCACGCTGACGTGAGGGAAGTGAATTTCCACATACAACACTTTTAAAACCAAAACCAGCGTAAAAACATAAATTTTTTCCAATGTTATTGAAATCTGAAAACATTGATTTTTTGACTGTCCTGATGCTCCTGGTTTCATTTACCTGCAATGCGAGGAATACAATTTTGGTCATTATAAGGTTATGAGAAGGTCCAGTCAGGCTTGAAAGTAGGCGCGAGGTTGCTGGGGATGATACAAATGCACAACAAATGAATAACATGCTTTTCTAATGTAAAAACCTCATAAGACAACGTATTGTGTTTAGCCGATATACATTTTCTTTAATAACTCGGTAAATATTTATGCTAGAATGAAGAGAGAGGGCTTAAAACTTTCGGCTCCACTAATTCCCATCTTAATTTAAGCATTAATTTTACGTCCGGGGCTTTTCTGACCCTTTTTGGGCCGAAAAACTCGAAATTAGAAACAATAATCCCCAAAAAGGTGGTTAGAGTTTTCCGATTGTTTTTCCCAACGAACTTGTCCAACTGATTATAGAAACAAACATTTCTACCAAATTTGAAGTAAATCGGACAAAATATGCGACCGCTAGAGTGCATACACACACTCACATTCACACACACACACACACACACACACACACACACCCACACTCACACACACACACACACACACACACACACACACACACACACACACATATATATATATATAATTTTTAATGACCCCGCAAAACGTATTCAGGGGGTCACGTTAGGAACTTCTTTGGTGGTCCCGGGCTTAAGTTTCACCGTGCGGGTAATGCTAATAGTTCACTTTTCCATAGGAAATTCACTAATAACCTTCCACAGGTGTTTTCGAATTCAAATGCTAATCCTTGATTAAATATGTTAAAATATTCATATTAACAAATTGTTATTTGCCCTTTGTGTTTATAAAAAATTGGAATATGAGGTATTTAAGGCTTTAACACTGATTTTAGCTGGCACTGTTTCACAGTTAAAACAAAGGACCTTCCACAAACTTTTAGAATATGAACCTTTCCGAGAGAATGTTTTTGAAGGGACATTCCTCTATAGACAGAACAAACACACAATGGGCTGAGAAAGCTTATTCCTCATGTTCAAAGAAAAGGGAGGGATCCTTTGAAAGTCCTCTCTGTCAGGAGAACCCTCTCGCCTCTACAAATGCCAAACACCTGCTATGCGAAATCAAATAACAAAGAGGAGTTCAAATTAATCAGTTTCTTTTTAGCGAATTTCCCCTATAGGGAAGAAGCTATTACCGTAGGTCTCATGGTAAGACTTAAGCCCGAGACCATGATAACTTTTTGTTTTGATGTCCCCAGATGTCCAAAACACTATTCGTTCAAATTTATATATATGTATATATATATATATATATATATATATATATATATTATTATTTTTAAAAGAAAATTACCAGAGTACCCTTCAAAATTCATTTTTAATTCACTGACACGTGTTTCGAGGTTTACCTCATGATCACAGTGCAGCTAATAACCTTAAACTTAAAATTAAATAACCTGTAAATAAACAAAACAGTATGATAATTTTGTTAACATATGCTAAATTATCTATCTATATATGATTAATTACTTTTGATTTTTTTGATTGTTTCAAAGATTGGATTTTTTTGTTGCGCCTGCATTATATTTAGTATATTAGTTTTGTCTTCTGAATAATTCATGTAAATGTGAAGCTCTTCTTTTGCATTCATTTTGTCACCTTTCTTTTCAATAGACAAAACTTCTAAACTTTCTTGCAGTGTACCAAAATTGTGATCTGTAGTTAAAATATGTTCGGCAAATTTTGATTTTTGTGTGGTTTGGTTATTTGATTTTATAGCTTGAATATGCTCTTTATATCTACATTTAAAATTACGTCCAGTTTGCCCAACGTAATATTTTGGGCATTCCTTGCATGTCAATTTATATATTCCTGATCGGTCAAAAATGTCGGCGTTTTGATTATGTGAGCCGTTTGAAAATTTTGTTATCAAATGAAATGTATTATTCCTGGTTTTATAGCTGACTTTTAAGTTTGTATTTACGAAGGTTTTTCTCATAGCTTTGTTCAACACAGAACTATAAGGCATACAGATAAACTCTATCTTGTTTTGTCCATCAAAATTTTGTGAAGTTTTATTTTTAATTTTTCTTATGATAGTATCAATTATTTTAGATTTGTATCCATTTCTTATAGCTATCGATTTGATTGTACTTCTTTCTTCCTCAAAATGTTCTTCTGTCATCGGTATATTTAAAAGCCTATGTATCAATGAATAAAAACTAGACATTTTTTGTTGCCATGGGTGGTTGGAACTTTGTGGAATTATTAGGTCAGTTTGAGTGGGCTTTCTATATATTTTGAAACCGTGTTTGGTTCTTTCCTTAAATATAGTCAGGTCCATGAAGTTGATTTGTTCTTTTTGGGTTTCTATTGTGAATTTAATTTTCTCAGATAAGGAATTTAAATATTGCAATAAATCGTTACACTTGTTTTCATCACCATTAAAAAGACAAATAACGTCATCAACATATCTAAACCAATATATTATGTCGTTTTTAAATGGGTTGTTTTCATTAATAATTTTTGATGTTTCTAAATGATTCATGAATAAGTTTGCAAGCATTCCTGATAATGGTGATCCCATAGCAAGTCCGTCATCTTGTTTATAGTATTTTGAGTTGTATTCAAAATAATTTTGGTTTAAAGTTGTTTTTGTTAATTTTAATAAATCTTTTACTTCATTTTTGGGAATTTTATTTTTGTTTAGGTTGTTTTTGAGAATTTCAAGCGTTTCATTAGTTGGTATGTTTGAATACATATTTGAGACATCAAATGATATAAACATTGAGTTTGTTGGAATTTCTACATTTGTTATTTTTTCTATTAAGTCTAAGCTGTTTTTTACACTATAGTCTTGTTCAAAATTCAATTTATTTTTGAGTTTGCTATTAAGAAACTTACATAGTTTGTAAGTAGGTGCATTTATGAAATTCACTACAGGTCTTATTGGTATTCCATGTTTGTGTAGCTTTGGCTGGCCTTTTAGTTTAGGAGCTTTAGGATTTATACTTTTTAATTTTATTTTCTCAATATTGGATAATGTTTTGCACTTAGATATTGAATTGTTGGTGTTTTTATTGAACTCTTGAGTTGGGTCTTTGTTTAGCATTTGAAATGAATTGTTCGTTATGAAGTTTTCAACTTTTGTATTGTATTCATTTTTATCTACTATCACTGTGGTGTTACTTTTGTCAGCTTTTGCTAACATTGCTCCATTTTCATGTAGTTTTCTTCCTATGGATTGTGCACATCTGAACTCTTTTTGCCCTTTTTGAGTAATAGTTTTATTTCTTGTTTCTAAACCAGTCTTATTGAGTTCATGAATGAAGTTGCTTCTTATAGGATCTTGGATCTCTTTAGACATATTTTTAATGGCTACCTCTACTTCAAGAAGTTCATCTTCTTTTTCACAGGATTTAAAGTCTAAATTGATGTTGTACTTCAGTGATTTACTGAGTAGGTGGTTTTCTTCTTCATTAAATTCAATATTGGTTAAGTTTTTAACTGTCGTATTGAAAGAATCATCTACATTTGGGATAATTTCATCGGCGTGGTTTGTTTGAGTTTTTATAAGTCCAGCCAACTTCTTAATATGTGTTAATCGTTTCTTTTTGATAATAGGACTAACCCAAGACATAATGTATTCTGTAAATTCTTCAACTGACTCTTCATGATATTGTGATTTCATTTCATTTCTAGTTTCATTGGCTTTTTTATTCAAGTTGTTTAGTTTTGAGTAAAGAGCATTGATTTCTTCTTTGATCCAAATCTTACGTGCTGTTTGAATGGTTTTCTTAGCTGATATTGAAGTTGATTTTGTTGTAATTTGTACGTAATTAGGTACAACATTCTCTTGGAGACACTTTTTGTTGAAATTAATATCTTCCTTTACTTCTGCAATTTTTAAGGTTATAAACTTGAGCTTGTGAACAATTTGTGGTTGGTTAGCCATTTGTATTATATTATTAAGTTCACTGCATAGGGCTACTATTATAATTATTATTTTTAAAAGAAAATTACCAGAGTACCCTTCAAAATTCATTTTTAATTCACTGACACGTGTTTCGAGGTTTACCTCATGATCACAGTGCAGCTAATAACCTTAAACTTAAAATTAAATAACCTGTAAATAAACAAAACAGTATGATAATTTTGTTAACATATGCTAAATTATCTATCTATATATGATTAATTACTTTTGATTTTTTTGATTGTTTCAAAGATTGGATTTTTTTGTTGCGCCTGCATTATATTTAGTATATTAGTTTTGTCTTCTGAATAATTCATGTAAATGTGAAGCTCTTCTTTTGCATTCATTTTGTCACCTTTCTTTTCAATAGACAAAACTTCTAAACTTTCTTGCAGTGTACCAAAATTGTGATCTGTAGTTAAAATATGTTCGGCAAATTTTGATTTTTGTGTGGTTTGGTTATTTGATTTTATAGCTTGAATATGCTCTTTATATCTACATTTAAAATTACGTCCAGTTTGCCCAACGTAATATTTTGGGCATTCCTTGCATGTCAATTTATATATTCCTGATCGGTCAAAAATGTCGGCGTTTTGATTATGTGAGCCGTTTGAAAATATATATATATGTGTCCGTGAATGCGATAACTTGAGTAAAAAACGTCCGATTTCGATGAAATTTGGCTCAAATGTGTAAACTGACATTTATGACTTTAAGTTCGAAAACCAGAAAAATCGGACCATTGGAAGGGGGGTTTATGGGGGTTTTAAATTTTCCAAAAATCAGTTTTTTGCATTTTTTACCCTAACATTTTTAAAACACTTAATTTTGGTTTAGACCATGTTATAGAGCTTAAAAAAACAAATAATATGGTATTTTGAATTATTAACCTAGGTTAAGTGGTTGCGGAAAAAATCCAAAAAACATGCTCATAAAATCTCCCATGTTAATCTTATGGGAAAAAGGTTTTTGGCTTTTCCTCAGTTAATTTTACTTTAAACTTCACATTTTCTTTTACCAATCACTTCAGCTCCACAAAACAATCATTTTGGTGTTTAAATTGTGATTCTACGTCAAACCGTTGCAGAGATATTCAAAGTGCTAAACACAGTACGTTGTCCAATGTTATCCTTATGGAGAATAAATAAAATTTGATATCTTGATTATTTATGAATGTATATTGATGAAATTTGGTATGTGGCTTCATGTTGTACTGGCATATTGATAATTGCACAAAAAATAAATGTTTTGTTGATTGTCCCCGTAGCAGCTAACCTGCATACTCAGCCCTAATGTTATTCTTATGGAGAATAAGTAAAGTTTTATATCTCCCTTAATTATGAACATAAATTAATAAAACATGGTAAGTAGCTTCACCTGGTTCAGTTATATTGATAATTGCATAAAAACTCATTTCTTATCTTCCTCGTTGCAGCAAACCTGCGTACTCAGTCCTAATGTTATTCTTATGGGGAATAAATAAAATGTAATAAATCACTTATTTATGAATGTATTTTTGTCAAAATTGGTGAGTGGCTTTGTGTACTAGTGAGAAACATATCAATGCATTAGAAATTCGCTGAGTACGCAGGTTTGCTGCGACGGGGGGTATTTTAGTATACACTAACGAACAGATTTCTTAGCTGGACCATTAACATTCGTTTAGCCCTAAAATAAAATGTTGATGTCTTGGCCAAACAAATTCATCATGTAATTTGTTGTGAAAAAAACACGAAACTGTTTTTTAATTACGAAAAATAATTTATTGTGGTACAAAATATTTGTCAGCTTATTTAAAATGAATCTTTATTTTTAACTGACTTTAGTAGACTTAATAATAATCTTCATATATAGATATTCTATTAGAAGCAAAGGAAATAACATCCTCCCATACAAATGTAGAATAAAAGTGTGCATACTAACAGTTTTCTTTATCGGTTCACAGTTGTTGTTAACAAACTTAACTATGACTTTACATTAGGTTATCCCTGTGTTAATAAAGAAATTATCTCTGTAACACTAAGCTATGTGTGTTTTAATTGCTCAGCAGAATTGTTATGTGATAATAATCCCACAATATTCTACCCACGCTCGAGAAATCATTTCATGCGCTTATGCCAAAGGTCCGAGCTTTATATGAAAAATAGTGATGACAGAAACCTCAAAACTGACGGGGTCAAACATAATTAACAGGGACCGACCTATCCTGGAATAAGAGTTTATAATTCAAACTTTATTAGCAGGGGGGCTTAAAGAAATCTGAACTTTAATGCAAATGGCTTACATAATTTGGTTAAGCTGTACAACAAGATGAATTTTTAGTATCGGGGTAAAATTTCTTAAAGTAGGGCTACGATTTATAACAAGGGGTCAAGTTTCTCTTGAAATGGGCCAAAAGAAAGAATAGTGTATGTACATTAAAATTATATGTATATCATTTATCTGAACAACGTATGCCACCCTAACACCACATGTCTTAGAAAAGTGTTTTATCAATCGTTAAAACAAAAAACCGAATAGAATATTTGGCAGCCCACCAGAGCCTCGTTTGAACGGAGTTTCGCTGAAAACCGATCTTGTTATCCAACTTTTGGTCTAGTCACAACTTTATCTATTAAATAACACTGTTATACCCAAGACAAAGAAAGTGGGTTTAACTTCTTGAAGATCTGGTTTATGGGTCCCGTCATTGCAAACCAAATATCTTACAGTATCAGAAACGAAACTAATATTTCAGCAGCAATATTTTCGAACCCGAGGCATCGAATGCGGTGTACAGCGCGTCAGCGCCGGGGAGAGGAGCGAGGGCAAGAACAGCCGCGCAGCAAGTCACCTGAAGGGTGTACCCGCTGCTGTACTCTTTATTCAAATATAGGGTTGACATAAACGGCCACGCAGGGCCAGCGGGCTGAATGTCCCGCGTCTGAAGGACACAGATTAAAGTTTGAATACTGACAGTGCTGAGGTTACTAAATCTAAGGTGGGTGGTGGCCTCCGTACGTAGGCGGAGGGAGACCAATACTCCCGCCATTGGCCGTAGTCCTGAGAGAGTCTGAGGTTTGCGGTGGATGAGGTGGAAGCGTGGAGCGAGCGGAGGACGGACCGAGAGGGACCATCAGCAGCATTGTGGACAGATGCTACGAATTCCACTTGCCAAGTATTGTCACGGAGGAGTGGCAACACGGAAAGGAAGAGTTGTCTAATATCATGACGACGAAAGACTTTGCCTTTACCCGATCGCAAGGTCCCGACCACTGAAGCGTTATCAGAGTGAAGGACAATGCGTATATCACTGTATCTAAGGGTGGCCCATCAAAGGCCGAGAATGGCCACGACCATCTCCGCATGGTTGATTTCCACTGGAGATTCAAAGGCCTGTGCGAAGCCCTCACGCAGGCTGGGAACATAGGCTGCGACTGAATGAGGGGTCGCATCAGTGAAGATGTTCAGGTGAATGGGCGCATCATCAAAGCGGTGGGGTGGGATATGTCCAAGTATAGTTTGGACTGAAGGCATGGTGGTATATCAGTGCAATTGTCGACTAGGACTTCCCGAGAACACTGGGGTGATATTACTTGTAATATGTGTAATAAAGGCCCTCCCGAATGGTGTTTATTAATTAGTTTGACTTATTATTATTAATTTGTTTTGTTAATTTGACTTGGGAGTAATACTGTTGCTAACCTTTGTTTTATTCAATGAGTACAATTTCTTTGTGTACCTTTCAGGTTCACAAAACTCTTTTGTTTAGAAATGGTTGTTTAACTCATATCAGACACACACATTACATTTAAAACAAGCCATTGAAAATATAATTTATGTTCATATAATAGGACACATTAAAACTGTAAAGATATGCAAATAATTTAAACTTTTTTGATATAATAGCTAGTACTTATAAATAATGGCCAGACAAAAAATCTATGCCAATGGCATTGTTTTATTTAAGTGTCCAAACTTGTATGTATCGGTTCCCAAGCATTTATTAGCATGTTTACGCAAATTAATTTTGTTAAAATGACCAATTTTACATAGAGATATATTTGAGTATCGTAACAAATAATTTTCTTTACCCAGTTATTTGAATGAACTATTTAATTATAACCAAACACAAAATTGTTCCTATAAAGTAATTGCATTTTAATTTATATTTTAGGACGCAAAATGCATTGTCTCTTAACACATCCTTTTGTTTTAAGTAAAATCAAAATAGGAACAAAAATTTAATTTTTCAGATTTTCTCACTTGATTGGAATTTTAAATGGAAAAACCTAAAATCGATGGTAATATTTAGTTGTTGATGGGGGCTGTTAACAGAATATTTAGGGAAGGGGGTTGAGTTATTTGTACCCATTTTAGGTTGGCATAAATTGTAAATATTTTTATAATTTTAAAAATAAACTCGCACTTATACGTCTAGGCATTCATAATTATTATACAAGTTTTACACAGTAACCATACTGTCCAACAGTAAACATACTGTTGGACAACTTGTATTTTAATATCCTTGTTACATGTTGAACAGAATAGCGTTTTCATTTAAGTTCTCTAAACAGTGGAAGTTACCTATAAAATTCATAGATTGTTAGACTGAAATAGTTTGGTTGTTCATGCATATAACAAGTCAGAGGAAGGTGCTGGAAAAAGGATGTCGACATAAAAAATTCAGCTGTCAGTGAGTACGGGTTATTTGAGCAATCCTTACTAACTGAGCAAATTTCGTTCTTTATTCCTCCACAACATGTTATCACTGTTTACTAAGTTTGAAAATCATATAAGTACATTTTTCTATTTATTGAAAAATTATTTTTAATATTTAATTATTTTAATATTAAAAACAAAAAACTAAAAACAAAGCAGATCTGTTTAATGTTAGTTGTTCTACTTATATGGACACTGATTACCTTCTGTGCACGTGTGATTGAGGATTACGCTCTCCTACTTATCTGCCGGTCATTAGCACATGTTAATGACGTCAGGCAAACTGTGTAAGCTGATAACGTGGAACAGCTAATTAATTCGCTACACATAACTTTTTATCATAAATATATGAAGGATATTTTCACCAGGTATTTACCGTTTATGTAATTATCGTCGACTTATTATAATTATAATATAACCGTGCATCTCTACACGGTAAAATTGTCCATACAGTTCAACACCTTTTATGGGTTACTATTGGCAAATACGTAGGTTAATTGTATTTTTTGGAGAGAGACAAGTTTGCAAAGCCAATGTGACTACTACTCACGCACATGTATACTAAAATTAAATGATAACTCTTTTTTTTACGTAGGAGGAACGCTTAATGCGCGAACCCAAAGGAACAGTGTGGGACTCCCTCTTACGAGGTATACTCACTGAACCTCCTACGGAGCCGCGGGGAAAAACCAGGCCGGAACCCTTATCGGACAACTTCGGCACTGGCCCGCGTGTCTTGTGCCCAGACGGGTCACGTCACCGTTTCGGGAAACTTAGAGGTCACCTAAGCATCCCTCGTCTCGCTTTCCCCGAAGAACTGATTGCACGAAGAGCGCAACCGCTCTCCAGGAGTCTTCATTTCGAAGCATCGCCCCCACCACGACATCCGGGGACAGATCGCCGACAGCAGAGACGAGCCTCCTCCTGTCTTCAGCGAAACGACTGCACCGGAAGAAAGTATGATGAGCATCATCCACCTCCTCCGGGCAGTAACTACACTGAGGTGACCTCACCTTCCCCATGCGGTAAAGGTATTCCCTGAAGTACCCGTGGCCCGTCAGGAATTGACACAAGAAAAAGTCAATTTCCCCAAATGCACGGCTCAACCACGGGCTTATGTCTCTGATGAGACGAAACGTCCATTGCCCTTCCAGTCCACTGTTCCACCGCTCTTGCCAAACTCGCAGAGTTTCGAGTCTGGCTTCCACAGCAGCTTGGTCTCTTCCGAGATCAGGGGCACGGCGAAAGATGTTCTGCCTCTCAGCGGCGATCAGATCAAGGGGATACACTCCAGCCACAACCATTACAGCCAGTCCAGACACAGTGCGATACGCACAGGCAACCCTAAGAGCCGCCCTGCGCTGAACGGATAGAATTCTCTTGCTGTGTTTTTTGACTCTCATGGCACCCGCCCACACTTCTGCACCGTACAGGAGAGTGGCGTTGACGGTGGACATGAGAAGTCGCCTCTTGCTAGACCTCGGGCCTCCGACGTTCCCCATCAATCTGCTGAGTGACAGAAAAACCCTCGTCGCCTTGTTACAAACCGCCTGGATGTGCTCCCACAATGTGAGGCGGCGGTCGAGCACCACTCCCAGATACTTCGCCGCAGTCTTCGTCTGGACCTCCACGTCACCAACAGTCATAGGGATTACTGTTTGGATTCTCCGTCGCGTGAGCATGACGATCTTGGTCTTGGCGACTGCCAGCTCAAGTCCATGACCGCTCATCCATCTGTTGACCCGAAACATCACCTGGTTGAGGCAAAGCTGGGCCACCTCCGGATTCCGAGCCGTGATGACTGCGGCTACATCGTCTGCGTAGCCCACGAGATAGACTTGTGGTGGCATCTCGAGGCGAAGCACTCCGTCATATGCCACGTTCCAAAGGTCAGGGCCAAGGATCGACCCTTGCGCCGCGCCGGCTGTGACCACTTTGGAACGGACCCCTGCTTCTGTGCTATATAGTAGCACAGAAGCCTATATAGCCTGATGGCAGGCCGTGTCAGCCCGCTGGACGGCGCCCAGGACTTCAGCCACGGCTTTCAACTCTTTTTAATCTTCATAGAAAATAAATTAATAAGCATTATTTTTGTTTTAAATGCACAAGTCTATGCGGGACTTAAATCAAAAGTAATACAGTACTAACACGTATGAATTTTACCTTCTTTGTAAATTGAAATTTAACTTTTACATTTGTTATTCTGATTAAAAAATTAAAAATAATACTTTGCTCTAAGATAATTTTCTTTTGCAAGATTTCATAGATTGGAATGATATACGTTTCTCGTATTATTCAGAAATATACATATTACGTTGATAGACTGATAGGATATTGCATTCACCTTCGTATAAAGTTTTTTTGTTGTTGCTTTTTTACGGTAGTGTGATAACAAAATGAAGTAGTTATTTGAATTGCATTGATATACTTAGCGATTGATCAGTTAAGTACTACTTGAAATATCATTTATTACATTTTATAATAGTAAATTAAATAACAATATTTGCAAAAAAATTGTTTGCATGTGGCAGATTTACTGCCTAGGAATTTCATTTTTAGATTAAATGTGTTTTGTTTGATCAAAAGACATCGACAAATGGGCTCCATCTGTTACAGAATATAAACATTAAACAATCATGCGAGACAGATAAAATACACATTTTTAACTGTGTTTGGACGAGTATTTTACTGTACTGCTAAATGGAAGGTAATTTTTAAAAACTGGGAAAATTGGGACTCAAATACTGTTCATTTGATAGTCTTAAGTAAATTTATAATATTAATGAGCCGTCTGTCATGAAGTCAGGGATGCTGTAAACCACTTATCTGAAAAAAGGATATTATAATTTTTTCAGAATTTTAAATGGCTCTGCTTTAGAAATTTTAGAAGAATCAAGAATCAAGATAGTTTATCGTCATAAAACTACATATATAGCAGGACGATCGAAAAACTGGTATCCAGTAACAAAAGATTTAAAATAAAATATACTACAATTCTAAATAAAAATTAACGTTGTCAGCAAAATACTGCTGGACGCTGTAATACTATTTATAAACAAAATAATTACCTAAGCCTGCCTCTAAACCCTTTAACATCTGCCTCTGATTCTAGCTCTAATGGTAGTGAATTGAACAGTTTTATAAAGGTGAATTATGAGGTTTTTTCAAAAGAAGCAGTCTTGTGATGGGGAATGGTTAGTGTGGATGAAGCATGCGTGAGATTATTGTGCCTGATGTTCTGGAAATGAAATAATTGTTTGTTATTAATATATACCGTTGAATAAGTGTATCAAATTGTAAACAAGATTATTTTGGAAGAAAGCATTATGCAGGACAGGGACTAGATTGAAAATAGTTAAACTCACAGACACCTTTTAAATATATTTCAGTTCATCAATGTAATAACGTATAAAGTATTACACGTCCAAGGATCAGCCATGTGATGTAGTTAGATTTCCTGTGTAATTCAAGAAAGGCTGATAACTATCGCTACTCTGTTTAAATTCTTTACCTAAACAATAACCATTGAAATCAGTCACTATCATCCCCAGTGCATCCTTAATTGCTTTCTGAACCGACTGTTTTATCAGTGTGTTAAATACATTTGAGACATAGTTAACAATCTTAGTCGATACAGGATCTGAAAGTTTTACATCAAAATTTCCTAAATTAAATACCACTTCTGTAATGTCTAAGTAGCAAAATGAGCCTTTAAAAAGTATATTCAATCTCACATAACTCTCTCTTAGGTTTGCGACAGCATCACCTTTGCTCAAAGTAACGAATGCAGCCTTGATAATGTACTTCGAAAACTTAACGTTTAGGTCTTTGAAGTGAATATTCACTATCGCCTCCACCTGACCCGACGGTTTCACTGTAACTATGACGTCACCGGATCTGTTGATTTCAAAAATCAGGCCGTTGAGCTGTCCCTGCTCTAGAATGAGATGTCCCAAGGGAAACTTATAATCGGTGTTGGGTAAATCGACACCATCGTATTTTTGCGCTATCGTAAATTTCAATTGTGGCAGAAGGAAGTCTGCCACACTGTTACGTAGAGTCTGGTCACATTGCTGAAGACTAGGAGTCGCAAACAACGACGTCCCAAAAAATAGTATAAATATAACTGAAGTCATGTTAGTTTTTGATCTACACCGAAACGTGAATACAAATATGTGTGCGTGTTGAAGGAAAATCTGTTAATGCCACCCACGTATATGTTATCAGCTACAAATTACAATAGTCATTGTTTGTTGAAGCTTAACTGAGATACTGGAACGGTTAAGATTTACTACCAATAAAATTGCATTTCTATTTAATTTTTAATTAGTTAAGACATTTATAACAGTCTTGGATCAGTGATTTATGCCAACAATAGCAAATGGGAATAGCTTATTAAGTTTTAGTTTTGATATATTAAATGCATTAAAATACATAAGAACTCGTCCTTTTGATGGTGGTTATATCTGTGTAGACGTGAAAATGACATGACAGGAAAGGAACTAAACAATAGTACATTATAAACATAAACACACATAAACTCACCAGCTAATATGTTTTGAATTCATCGTTTAACATGCAACCTTATTGGTGTTCTATGTGGAACATTGATTGAGTTCATGCTTCCTTAATATACAAAACCATTTATAAGTAAGAGAAGTTTTTTGCTTGAATAATGCTATATATAGTGTACCATTCAGCACCTGAACGACTTTGTAGGTCCTTGAACTGGCATCCTTAAGAATACACAGCCTGCACAGTTTTCTTAAATGCTAATTTCCACTTAAAGATTTAAACAAATGACAAATTGCTTGGGAAAATTATTTAACATGTCATTGTAAGAAATGTTAAAGAATGGAAAGAAAAAAATACCAGATTTTTTTAAAATTATTTCCCAAGTTTTTCACGAAAGTGAAATTTTGTGATCATTTGATCTAATTTTAACCTCTCTAATACTATTCGTATACATTTTCTTATACCTCTTAAAAATAGTTTTATCATTATTTCCAATTTTCCACTTATCAAATGGAAATAACAAATACCTGCACATTGTTTCTATTACAGGTAATAACCACTTTTGGAACCTAGTTTCTCCTTCTTACTGTTAGGTTTCATATTATTTACAATAGGACAAATAACTTTGAAATTATAAGCTTTATATTACTAAACAAAATTGTGGTAAAGTTATATTTACATTAAAAGTAATATATAAGGCAGACCAGACAGCAAAACTATTTTTTCAACGTTTTCAAACGTTTGATTGCAGAGATCATCAGAGATCATTGACCTGTATCATCAGACTGCAGGTCCAAGAGCTAGTCAATGAGCAGCTAAACAAATTTTGGTGATTATTGCTAACATGACATCGAGGCAAACAAACTTTCTGGTAGGTTTGTCATTTGTAAAATTTAAATCGAAAGATCTAAGCAAATCTACAAAGTACTTCCTGTTTACATATTTAAAAGATTTAGGTTCTTGAAATGACAATCTTGTGTTTGGTATACTGACAAAATTACAAAGTCATAATCTTTGAGGCTAATAGCACACACTTCAAGTAAGTAGTCAAAAATAAAATTTGACAAGCCAATCGCCTTGTATCTTGAACATTCATTTACAAGATTTTAGTACCTCCATGTATCAAAGGAAGTTTCCGACAATATCGAGCTGCTAAACTAAAATTTTCAGGGACATAAAAATTAATTTCTTCATCACATAACCAATTTTCACTTATACACAAGGTTGGCAGAAGTTTTCTCAAGAATAATTTCAAGATTATTCAATCATTTCCTAAGTGAGTAGATATTTTAAGAAATTATTGAAATTTCGTCGCCCTTAAATGAGGACTGATGTTTATTTGTAGGTTTACAGATAAGAGTTTCCTTTATACAAGTTTACACTTTGAAAATTAAAGTTTTCCTGAAAGTTGTTTCTTTTCCTTGAAAAATAGCTTGTTTTAATATTTCAAAACTGCTATCTCAACAATTATTATTTTCTAATTATTCCACAAAGTTCTTAAAACTATCTTCGGAGTCTTTCTTCTCAACTATACCCTTCACTTCTTACTCTTTATATGGACTGCAGGCAGGTTCGGACGAACCATTCATGTCATCCCTGCTAAATATGGTGTGTGTGCTTCGAAACGTTGTTCGAACTTTTCAGGCTGAATTTTGTGTTTTCGTACTTTTGGGGTTCGTGGTATCAAAAGAGGAGTTTACTCGTCTAACATTTTCAGGTTGTCAGGAAACTGTTTATAGGAGAATGCCTCTTTGATGGTCCATTTGCGGTGTTGATGAACCTCGTATGGTTAAGTTGGTACCCCTCCCTCTCTCTTTTAAGAGCACTCATTGTGTCTCTTCAAGCGACAGTGAAGTAAAGCAAGAGCAAGAGCAAAAGCAAAAGAGCAACAGTCGTCAGTTGAACATGCTAGGTTTTTGTAGTTTTCAACAATCGTGACTACCACAAGGCACTGCCTCTCACACCTACTTCGAACGCATGTAAGTATACGAGACCACGCGGCAGTGCCAGGAAGAGCGTAGGGAGAAAGGGATTCACACCCAGAGCGTTGGGTGCAACGTAGACCCAGAAGGGAAACTCTCGTTGCAGTAAATTTCGTTATAACTCTCGTTGCACAGTCTGTTTAAAAAACATTTAAACTGTGTACTTATTCGGCCATGCAGAGCAAGGAGGCATAACTTTCCCCACCAGAGGGGATATTTATCATTAAAAAAACACGTATAGCTGAAGGGCTTGGGACCGCCGGAGGGATAGACTTCGGAGCCAGTCATCTGCAGCCCGGATGAAGAAGTCACCATAATCCCTACTGGGCTGGAAGTGCAGAGGGTCACTGGCGGCCTCTAGGAAGGTCCGAAGAATGCGCCAAGAATACTGGTTTCCGGCTGATCGGTCTGGCTGGACCTCCCAAGTATTATCTTGCATCGCCGTGAATATAGACTAGGAGAGCTTGCTGCAAACCAATCCACATGAACTCCAGAGTCCACTCCGACATGGGAAAGAACCGTTGGGTGCTTAAAGCATGCCTGTGGGACGGCCTTCCCAAAACCGGGGTTGAAGTCCACCCATAGTTGGGCTAGGGCATCAGAACTAACACCCAGAAGATCGATATGCAGGGTCAGCTCGTCCACTGAACCCGTCTGATTGCCGACAGAAGAGGAAGGAACCGGTGGAGGCGTTGTTGAGCCAGTCGGAGTCACAAACACGGGACGACCGGAGTGGCCACATCAGTAACCCCTTGTGGCAGACCGTGGGATCTCAGCCGCAGCCCGTTGGCGGTGTTTGAAGTGCATGCAAAACAAAAGATACAACACGTTCAATTTGTTATGGTATACCCCACACGCTTCTCCCATCACAAGTGTAATTTAAATTGGATGTGGTATATTAGTATACGGATTAAAAACCTCTCCTTTTACGGTCCCCTTTAATCCTGCCACTTGTCTCATATATAACTCGTACGGAAAAAATACTTGTTTATATTTGAAGTTATATTGACAAAACATAGTATGAAGCGTTTTCTGTTTGTGGTCTGTTTAAATTTGTAAAAATCAATTTTATGTTGTCAACTTATATCTAACCTGTGGACTTAGCTCTTAAAGAGTTGTTATAAAGAATAAACAAAATATTACACCTTGATTTTTATTTATATATTTTTCTACAAAATTCGGCAAATTACTTTATTTAGTAGTGCAGTACTCAAACCTCTATTACTACCATTGTTTTAACCTATACTTCGATGACTACGCAGGTTTGCTCCAATGGGATGGATGGTAATGCAATATTGTATTTTTTTAATTTCTAACACTGAGAAAAATCAGGATTGAAATTCTAGCAAAACACCTTGGCTAAGACCTTTTTGCGTAACTGTGCCAGACTTTTGGAAGCCCTCTCGTTCTCAAACTATGATGCAGAAAAACCTTTTGGCTTTAACAGCAGTATTATTTTCACTAAAGCTGTTAGAATAATTTTCTAACCATGTAAATTGTTTAAAATAGCTAAAAGGAGTTCGTAAAAGTTAGAAAAACGTCATTTATCGAAAACAACCTCTCGATTTCATTAAGTTTTCCAAACGATATTGGAACATAGTTATTCACATTTAAGGAGTTCTGTATTTCTACTAGATTTGTTTATTTAAAATTTCTAAACATGTTTTACTAAATCCAGCAAAACATTTCGATCGAAACAGGAAATCGGTAGCATGAAGCAATCGAACGTTTGGCTAAATCGCCAACTCAGTTTAGCTAGATCGTCAGAGCAGGTTGCTGGCGTAACATTTTATTCGTCTATGAGCTGGGGACTTGCAATCGGTTTTGTATACGGTGTCAGAGGTCCCATAATTTTCTGGTCTGTGGTCACTACTTCTTCTGCTATTACCGACATTGCCGTTGTAATTACTTATAAGTTCTAGACTCATGTTTCATTTCATTTTTCAAAAAGCTCAACATGGATAAAGAATGTGCACTGTGCTGTGCTGTGCTGTGTTGTGTGTGTTGAAAACATGGGGATTCGAGGAATATATTCCAGTGTTTTTAGGTGAGAACAAAACACAATAAAGTAATAGCCTAAGTTGAAAAAACCCATCACCTAACATTAAATTACTTTATTATTCAATTTGATGTATATTACGATTGCATATAATAAATTTAACACTAGCTTCACATTGGTTAAGAAAAATTTGTTGTATATTACACATTGTGTATTGTGATTGTATGTGCAAGATTTCTAGTGTTATATTCAGCTTCTGAACAAGCTAAAAATCATTTTTATACGGTCAAAGTCATACATATCTTGTTGATTTTAATTAAGTATGTATCCATATTCTCTAAAGCAAATAAAAATATTTCTTCATCTGTCTTTGTTGTGCTTATTTTACCTTCTACTATGTAAATCAATTATTTAAACAATTGTTGGTAATGCAAATGAAAATTAACTAAAACTGTAATTGATTATTTTTATTAATTTCTTGACTAACAAATTTTAGTTCCAAAAACTATGTCCTTCCAAAGTGGTTGAAATGTTCTATGTCAAGTTCAAATAAGCCAGTCCCACAGAAATTGCTGAATGGTGGAAAGAACATATATACATATATACATATAATTTGCATTCATTCTTCGATCTAACTTAGTTTTCATTTTGATCACTAAAAAGTTAAGTGAAAAACAAAGTATAATCTGTTATGCATCGCATTACGAAATTTATTAAACTGTTTGGTGAAGATAGTTAGCAAATTGTATTATATTTGATCGAGATTACATAAGTCTCAAATTAAGTTTGAGTTGATATTCGTTTTATTATAAGTATAGTTATCCTGGTTTAATTTTGTTGTAGTGTTCACCTACTGTCACTGTCACCAAAATATGCCCTTTATTGAAATATATCCTGTATTATTAAAATACTTAAAATACAGTTATAAATTAAGTATAAGGAATAAGACATTGCTTGAAATTATGAAATTTGTGCATCTTTTCAAGTTTTACACCCTAGGGAAGCCAAAACAAGTTTTATCTCAATTTCTGTCTGTCTGTCTATCAGTAACGCTCTAGGACGGGTTTTTTTTGCTTTTCGTGGGAAAATGGGTGCACTGACATCGATAAAACTTGTTTCTTTGTTCTATACATGCGTGAGAAGGTTTTAGGCCACTTTAAACTGGTATACGCCTTCTAGAAAAGAATGGCGGCCGCTCAAAAACGTGAATTCGTGTGACTTTTGTGATGTTTTGTTCGCTTTTCACAGGGAGAGGGGTGTACTGATTTCGATGAAACTTTGTTTCCATGTTCTATATGTGCGTTAGAAGGTTTTAGGTAAATTTAGGATATTAATATTTTAGGGTATTTAGAAATCACCTTAGGAATCTGCCTCACGGTGTTTTAAAGATCCTATGTTATTCTTATGAACATCAAATTTATTTATATTGAACCAGATGATGACTTAAGAATAGTTATTCTATAAACAGATGTTGTAGTTATTATTTAAAACACTGAGTGAAGATTGGTAATAATGACATAAGTATACAGAGAGGATGTCTATATAAAAAAAGTTTTGTCTGTACATTGCTTGGAATTATGACATTGTTGCATACTTTTGCGTTTTATACCCTAGGGGAGCTAAAACAAGTTTTATCGCAATTTCTGTCCGTCTATTAGTCCTTCGGTAACTAACGCTCAAGAAAGTGTTTTTTTTCGCTATTCTCGGGAAAATGGGTTCACTGATTTTTATGAATCTTTGTTTCTATATTTTATACATTTGTGAGAAGGTTTTAAGCTACTTTAAACTGCCTTCGGAAAATAAATGGCTTCCGCTCAAAAACGTGTTTTCGCGCGGTTTTGATCGTGTTTTTCGCTTTTCCCAGGGAAACGGGTGAACTGATTCAGATGAAACTTTGTTTCTATGTTCTATACGTACGTTAGAAGATTATAAGCTATTTCAATATTTTGAATTCACCTCAGGGCTAAACCCCACGGGATTTTCAAGTTATGGTTATGGACAAAGCATTTATTTATACCGAACCAGTTGATGACTTAAGAATATTTATTCCATAATATAGCTGCTGAGTACGAAGGTTTGCTGCCCTGGGGACCACAAATACCCCCGTCGCAGCAAACCTTCGTACTCAGCGAATTTCCAATGCATATATATGTGACTCACTACTACATAGAGCAATTTACCAAGTTTCACAAAAATACATCCATAAATAAGTGATATATAACATTTTATTTATTCTCCATAAGAATAACATTATGGTTGAGGACGCAGGTTTGCTGCAACGAGGAAGATAAGTAATATTTTTTTTGTAATTATCAATACAACTGAACCAGGTGAACCTACATACCAAGTTCTCTTAATGTAGGTTCATAATTAAGGGAGATATACAACTTTACTTATTCTCCATATGAATAACATGGGGGCCGAGTATGCAGGTTTGCTGCTACGGGGACTATCAACAAAAAATCATGAGAGTGGCAACGCCAACTGATTTAGGTAAAATAAAAATTACCAAAATGAGCTGTATTACATTTTTATTTTTTAATTTCTGTAATGTGAATTTTCTAGGTTAATTTATGATCAATTGTTACTCCCAGAAATTTTGTTAAATTATTAGTACAGTTACACGGCAGATTAGTATTTTGGTTGCATGATGAATGTGGATTCTGCAGCATTTTATTTTATTATTTGAGAACACACCAATGACAACATCCCATGAAACACTCAACAAACCTTGCTAATACTTTTAAATTATTAGTTATTAATTTTAGTTTTTTATTATTAGTTTGAAGACTTGTAAAATTTGTATTAGGGAACACTAATATTTTACAGAGATTTGTATAATTTGTTATAATTAAGACATAAACTTATACAATTTACAAGTATTTTGGATTTTACAAGTTGTAATTTCTCGACTAGAATTTGACTAGTTCATTATGAAATAACATTATACAAATTACAAGGTTACAAGTATACTTTACAAGTTACAAGTTTAAATATTTTTGATTTTACTAGTTGTACTTTTTACTTGTAATTTATTGCAGTATGAAACAAAATTATTATGTGTAGGAACACATTTCCTACCTTTTTACGACACCACAAATAATATCGCCGTGCCTATCTCTGTCAATAGTAGTTGGAACCTTTTTATTTACCCAAGAATATATTTTCTGAAATGGTTTGCGGGAGACTTGGGGGTAACATATTTTATTATAAAGTAATCTCTTTACAAGTGACACATCATTTTAATAGTTTTGTTATAAGCAGATAGTAATTATATAAATACGGTTCAAAATCAGATGTCCAAAACAAAATTGCGTTTATACATGTTTTGAATTAAGTGGAAGCCGTGTCCCTTCTACCTATGTTAGTTTTTCAGATATAAGAACCCAAATTGTGAAATACTTCTTTAATATTTATTTGCACTAATAATTATGTATCGCAAGCTTAAACATGAAATTATTATGTTTTAATAAACCTTTCTCACAGGCCTAAAATATGGAAAGAAATTTCCTCTATTAATTTCTTACCTTAAAAATTGTAAATGTTCATCCTTAAAAAAATAGGAAGAAGATTAAAGATCTCTGGCACATTTAGGGTTCTGATTTCTACAAAAATAACATAAATAGAAGGAATATCATGTAAGGAAAGTTCCATGTAGTACAACTCGTTTATATCCACCATATAATTTGGCGTCGTTGGTTTTTTTATTTGCGTCGTACCATTATTCTCAGCTCAGCAAGGCCTTTAAAATGAAGGTTTACTAAAAAATGTGTCTGTGGTGGCGTTGTGTTGTATTTGTACTTGTCCATTTTTCAAAAGGTTTGTGGCCCCTTTTTCTCAACCGATTGCCCGACCTCAAGGCCCTTAGGTCTGTGCTAGGAACATACCAAGCACATATGTGAGCCGATAAGGTACAACATATAACAAACAAAAAAAACGGTAAAGCAAATTTTTATAATAACGATTTTGATCAAATTTAGCAGAAATATGGAGAGGAACATTTATGACTTTAAGATCGAAAACCAGATCGATCGGACTATGGGAAAGGGGTTTTATGGGGGTTTTTAATTTTACAAAAATCAGGTTTTTTTTTACTTTTTACCCTACAATTTAAAGAAACCTAGATTTTGTTATAGCCATTTTATAGTGCTCAAAAAACAAACAATTTAGTATTTTGAATCATTAAGCTAGGTTTATTCGTTGTGGAGAAAAGTACAAAAAATGCGTCCATAAAATGTCCTATGTTAATCTTATGGGAATACGGTTTTTAGATTTTCCTCAGAGAATTTAACTAAAAAATACCCCCGTAGCAGCAAACCTGCGTAATCAGCGAATTTCCAATGCATATATATGTATCTTAATACCAGATAAAGCCACATACCAAGTTTCATCAATATACATTCATAAATAAACGATTTGTGACATTTTAATTATTCTCCATAAGAATAACATGGCGGCTGAGTATGCAGGTTTGCTGAAGGAAGGAAAACAAAAAATGGGGTTTTATACAAATATCAATATAACTCATTTAGGTAAAGTCACATACCAAATTTCATTAATTTATTTCATAATTAAGGGAGATAACACGTTACTTATTCTCCATAAGAATAACATGGGGCTGAGTACGCAGGTTTGCTGCTACGGGAGCCTTTGGTGAAAAATTGTTTTTTTGAGCAAATATCAATGGTCCACAACCAGATGAAGCCGTATACCAAGTTTCGTCAGAAAACGTTCATAAATAAGCGAGTTATAAAATTTTTCTTTTCCTCCTTAAGAATAACATTAGACAACGTACTGTGTTAAGCACTTTCAATATCTCGGTAACCAATTGACGTAGAGAAATGATCAAAATACCAAATTTGTTGGTTTTTTTAAGCTGAATTCAATGGTAAAAACTAAAATTTGACTATTTCCAAAATGATATGTAAGAAATTCAAAAAAACCCATTTTTGGGGTACAAAACCCCCCCAAAATACCCCTTCGGATAAAGCGATCTGGCTGGTTTTCGAAATTTAAGTCATAAATGTTGCTTTACACGTTTATACCAAATTTCATCAAAATCGGATAATTTTTACGAGAGTTATCGTGCTCACGAACACATATATATATATATATATATATATACAGTTTCGAACGAATGGTGTTTTTGGGGTCTGGGGACCTCAAAACGAAAAGTTATCATGGTCCTGGGCCTAGGTCTTACCATGCCGACTACGGTAATAGCTTCTTCCCTATAGGGCAAATTCGCTAAAACTCCACATTTCTTTCTACCAATCAGTTTAGCTCTACAAAACAATCATTTTGGCGTTTTAATCGTTGTTTTACGTTCAACCGTTGCAGTGATATTCAAAGTGCTAAACACAGTATGTTGTTTAATGTTATCCTTATAAAGAATAAATAAAATGTTATATTTTGATTATTTATGTTTGTATATTGATGAAACTTGGTATGTGGCTTCAACTAGTTGTGGTATATTGATTGATATTAACACCGAAAAAATGGTGTTTGTTGATTTTTCCCGTTAGCAACAAACCTGCATACTCTGCCCCCATGTTATTCATATGGAGAATAAGAAAAGTTTTATATCTCCCTTAGTTATGAACCTAAATTAATAAATCTTGGTATGTAACTTCACCTGGTTGAATTATATTTATAATTGCAAAAAAAATGTCTTATCTTCCTTGTTGCAGCAAACCTGCATACTCAATTAAAATGTTATTGTTGTGAGGATAAATAAAATGCTATATATCACTTATGAATGAATGTATTTTTGTGAAACTTGGTAAGTGTCTTTATGTAGTATTAAGACATTTATATCTCCATTGGAAATTCGCTGAGTACACAGGTTTGCTGCTACTGGGGTATTTATTATTTTATTTTATATTTGAATTAAATATTGTTTGAAATTGTTATGCTTGATAAAACATTGGTGACTAATCTTAAAATAATGTTGGAAAACACTAACAATGGCAAATAAAAAAGTCAAAGGTAATGTAGTAGGTTCATAAACACCGCAACCATTAGTCTAACTACTAGTTATTTGTGTTCAATCTCTAACGAATATGTTCTTGCATTATTTTTCCAATCTAGAATGACTTTTTTCTAAAGTAGTGAATTATAGTTATTAATTTTATTTGAACATTGGTTGATGTAGAACTAATTTTCTCTAGAATATTAGCTGAAATTCACTTTTTTGGGGGGTATTTTAACTAGTTTATCTAAAACAACAGAAAAAATATAACTCTTTTTAAAAATCCAACGCTATTGACACCTTATGGATGGTTTCACTATTAAGTATTGTTATATGACACTTCCTTATGACTAAATGACAGTGAGCCAACTGGTTTAATATAGTATTGCATTTTTATTTAAATAATTGTGGTAAATAATTATATTAACTACAAATTAGGTATTGCGATCTCGCACACGGAGGTTGGGAGTTTAATACGATTAATGATCATAAATAATCCACTCCCTCCACCAAGGCAATCGCTGTGTTATGACCCTGTCAGATGATCCGCACCATGAATAGGTTGCCCTTGTGATTATGAATATAAATAAACAAAATACTTTATAAGTATTAAATATAGAATTTTTTTATACAAAATAATGTTTGGCGAATTGAAATATAACCTTATTTTAAATTAAATTAATGATTGATTGTGTTAAAAAACAATAAAACATATATTAAAGTTAACGTATAGCATTTTTAAAATCTTTGTTTGCAATATGTATGTTCATGTTGACAGTGTGGGCTTTATTGCGTCCTCCTAACAACTATTAACACGTAAAACTTACCTCTCAACGTTAATGGTTCGAATCAACATTTGGCAGTGATAAGGTTGCTTCGCCATATTGCATTTTCTTAAGATACTGAATTTAATACGTAATATTCTTTTTAACTTTATTATTTTATATTGAAAATGGAGATAAATAATACGCTTCACTCATAACTGCAGTGTTGTGCCATACAGACTTAATTAATTAATAGTAATAACAAAATTTATTTTGAAGAATAAAAAATGTAACACATTTTACCTTTTGGGAATTTCTTCATACGTCTGAAGAAAACCATAGAATATAATAACAGAGGGTGAAATTTACAATCACAAACAGGGGACTGTATTAAGAATTTTACAAATAGGACCTCAATAAGACTACTGTTATAAATGGCAACTAATCAAGTTTTGAATTGAGATTACATCTTATAAACTTCAAACCCTTATTACCTCTGACCTTACTGTTCCGACAAAGTTGGATTTGCAGAAATGTTTTGAGCTTATTCAGTTTATGAAACATAGTCTGCGCTTACGTGGTTATCTTTAATATTTTATAAGAGACATGTTTCTTAATGAAGTTTACTTTATTTTAAAGTAAGTATGGGGCTAGTTGTAAATACTTTCAAAAGCTTTATAAATTGGTATACATTGCCCCAAAATTAAGTTTATACAGGCAATAATTAGATGAGTTTTAAAATTCATTGCATAAAAACTACATGTTGAACGTTTGCTAGCTCAGCAGCTAGATCAATTAAGGTCGCTCTATTTTGTGACACTATGTGATTGTCGGTGTTATAAATTTACTTTACTAGTCAAAGAAAGAACTATAACATTTAAAGTCAAAACCTGGTTATATTCCTGAATTATCTGATAATTACTTTAAACGGAAATAAAAAGTTATTTTACTGCGTCATAACATCAGTTAAATACTCGTTTCCTCCCGAGGTGAAAATATCCACTACCATCATTTCTCACGTTTATGAATTTGTTTTGACAAACCGATGTCAAAAATAAGTGAAACCTTTAATGTCTAATTGATAATAAAACATGTACTCTTTTAATGTAAACATATTTGTACGTTTCCGGGTCAAAATATTTGTCAAAATGATTCTGTAATATAAAACAATATCGGTTAAAATATCAATAAATCACTGGTAAAAATTTCTTTTGTAGATTGTTCGAATAATATTATATATTGTTCCCAATTATATCCTATAATGTTTACAGTTTTTTGCAATTTTCTTGGTTAAAATTAGTATAGTATTTGCATCTAATAATTGTCTTATCTCAAAAAGTAAAAACTAACAAACAATTACAATAGGTATTAAACAATTTATTATTAACACAGTCTCATAGATAATGTTTGGTTTCAAAATGTATTTCGTATAACAAAACAAAAATTTGCACCACATTGGTGCCCATAAGCGCTAACAGTTTTCGTAAACGCGTTACCGCAGTAGAGTGGCTAGTATATCAGTGCAATGGTCAGTTAGGACTTCCCGAGAACACAGGGGTGATATTACTTGTAATATGTGTAATAAAGGCCCTCCCGAATGGTGTTCATAGCTATTAAATTTATTTGAGAGTAATATTGGTACCAACCACATGTTTATAAACAACTTTTTGATTAGCATATCACGTGTTGTTTTACTTACGGGATGTAATAAAAGACGTCTTATAAGACTTAAGGATATATTTAGACTTATACTGATTCACATACAGAGGTATTTTCCAGACAGAAGTATTTTTGCAACATAACTAAAAGATCATTTTGGAAACGTTGAAGAAAGAACATGAAATAGTAATGTATGTCAGGTATGTAGACGATATACTTGTTATTTTAAAGGACACCGAAGAAAAGGAAGCGGAACGAATGATGAGATTATTTAACGGTCAACATAAAAACTTAAACTTTACTAGAGAGTACAAAGAGAACGGCAAGATAAATTTCCTAGATCTCAAGATATCAAGAAGAAATTGTGAGCTAGAGTTTGACATATACAGGAACCCTACGCAGACGGATACTTACAATCAGCAACAAGTCTATTCATCCCACCAGCCACAAAACCGCTGCATTCAAATCGATGTTATATAGAGCCTTCAAGTAAATGAAGATAACAGAAGAAGCGAAAAAACAACTATAAAGCCGAATGATCGAGCCAACGGATTCAACCCGACAGTAATATACGAAATTGGAGCAAATATCTAAAGGAAAATAAAGAACGAAGAAAAACTGTATAGAATAACAACGTTAGACGGAGGAAAAGAAACATCAATTAATTTTTCAACGTTCAGCTTCACAGGAACTAAGATACAGAAGGTTGCAAATCGATTCAAGAAATATGGAGTTAATATAGCCTACAGAACGCAAAACACCATGAACAAAATACTAAATCCCAAGATAGAAGATTGCAACAAATTCGGCATGCCCGGCGTTTACGAAATTAATTGTAACAACTGTGATCACTTTTATATTGGTCTAACTGTTAATTTTGTTAAAAGATTTAATAACCGTGTTTCAGCTTGGAAGAACAGGAAACCGGAAAGATCAAATTTAGCGAAACATCTTTTAGAAAATGACCACACCATAGGGAAAATAGAAGAAAACCTCAGCATCCTCAAGAATTTTAAAAAAGGAAATGAAATGAATACATGGGAAGAATTGTTTATATTTAAAGAAAAGTTTAAGGATAGAGATAAATTGATAAATGAACAAGTTAACTTCGACTCTGGTGGCACATTTAGGAACCTGTACCCAGAACTTACCAGTACCAGTAGGATATAAGCAGGGACGCCATTTTGATTCTGTCAGTTCTCTCATCGGCCTTATGATGACCGGCCAATTTATAACCAAGTTTATAAACAAGTATAATCAAAATTTATAACCAAATATACAATTTTTAATGTAAACAATTTTTCTAACAAAAATATAAAACTATTTAAGCTAACAAACGTAATTTTTTAAAACAATAAAATATCTATGTAATTTTAGTTACATTTTAAATAAAGAGACTTATTAAAAGAATAATGTATTATGTACCCAAAAATCACTTCCGTATTGTTTTTGGGGTCTCTAGGAAGGTATAAATATTGAACAGTTTATATCCAAGTCTAACATAATTATTGACCAAACTTTATATATTATTTAGGTATAGGCCTATATTATCTAGTATTTATTTCATTTATTGAACGAAATAGCGATTATTTCATGTTCTCTAAGTGTATGTTACCTTAAACAGTAATGAAGTATTTGACTGTTTGAAATTATTTGGTTGATTTTGCATGTAATTAGTCAGAGGGTGATGCCTGGAAAAATGATTGAATCGAAAATTCACCGATTAAAGATACGATTTTGATTGGGCAGGCCCTGACGAACTGAGACAATTAACTCCTATATACTTTCAAAATGCGTTAAAGTCATGCAAATTAAAAGTATATTTACTAAGTTTAAAAATCCCATTAGTAAATTTTCCAGTTTGAGGTAAAAGTATATTTAAGAAAATATTTTACAAACTAAAACAAAATCAGTAAAATGTTAGCTGTTCTACTGATATAGACACTGATTACCTTCTGTGCAAGGGTGATTGAGGATTACGCTCTCCTACTTATCGGATGGTCATTAGCGCATGTTAATGACGTCAGGCCAACTGTGTAAGCTGATAACGTGGAACAGCTACTTAATTTCGATACACATAATTCAGTATCGTAAATGTATTATGGTATTTTCACCGGGTGATTATCGTTTATGTTATAACCATTGAATTGTTATTACAATCTTTTAGCCACGGAATTCTACACAGTTTAAATGATTATACAGTTCAAAATAATGGTGAATCCGTTTAGTAAGTTTATTTTGGATTAGAAACAGTCTCTAATGCTAAGGTGAACACATATATAATGTGATTTTTTGTTGTTGCTGAAATGCCGTAAATTTATTATTACAAACACACAATAAAATTGTGTTGTTAAGAGTACAAGTTTACAAAAAAATAAAATTAATAACATTTATCCAAATCCATTATATATTCACTATCATCACACTTTGAATAGAATTCTCAATTTGTCTATGGTTTTATTTCTTAGAGACATTTTACGAATTCAAAGTTGCAAAAGCTTTAGGTATTAATTGTACATTTTCAGCCAAGATACATTTGTAAACCAATCAAAACGTCTAAATAGTTAAGTAAATTATGGAGCGGAAAATAATATATTTTTGTATTCTAAAAAAATAACTAAAGAGTTTAGGTAAGTTTCAACTCCAAGTCTAAGGCAATTTTTTATGAGAATATGTTTCTCCCTAGCAGACTAAATGAATACAAATTATTAAGTTTTTACGAGCACAAGTTTCTGCAGTAATCTGGTAACAAGTTAAAGTTTTATAACAACCCTGAGTAATATATATTGTAACTCAGAAAACAACTAAACAATTATATCCTCAGAAATCACCTTATTGGATGACCGGAACGAAGTGAAGGCATACTCATACTTGACTCTGTCTCTATATTGGTCTGGGGAATTTAACAAACGGAATAACTGGGGAATAACTTTCGTTATTTGAACGGGAGACAATAACATTCGGACGCATTCACAGATCGACTCCAAACTTTGACAGTAGATATTTAGCGTAATTTTTAGATAGAATTTTTGTTTTGGAAGAATTCTGTTTAGTAATTAACGAAATATCTTTAGATAAAATTTAGGTTTTCCCCCATAATAAATACATTGGAAGCAGTTTTAGTGGTGCTTGAGTAGTTTATATGTTAACCAACGTCTATGCGTCATTCATAGAGTAAGTGAGTCTGAAAACTATTCTTAGCCTTCTTTCATACTAATAAAAACACATTTGGTACTATTGAAAAAAAAGTATCATGATTTGGGATTTAGGGTAATGTTATAGAAGAAAAATATAAGAAGAACAAGAAGATGTTAAAAAATATTCAGATTTTCTTTTGTCATTTTCAATCCAAACGAAATGTTAAATGCCTTGTACGGATCGTATTTGGATTCGGCCCGGCCGCTTGAATCCACTCCAATCCCATTTACTTTTCCGTCGACCGTTATTGCTCTGGACCTTTATGGTTTGTATCTATGGGAAATTGTTGACATAAATTAATTTTATGTTTAGTTACATTTTACTGTGTGATCCTTGTTACAAGTTACAGTTATTTTCTACATCTTTATATATTTTACACTTCAATAAATTAGTTCATCCGACGATGGATTAAATTGTTTCATGTGTTAAAAGTGCAGCAGCCTTCAACCTCTAGGAGTATTGCTAGGGTCACTTACATTAAGTTAAGTAGCTTATAATAAGCCTTAAAATGTATAATTGGATGAACGAAGTGAATTCTTATACTCAGTTTGGAATTAGAAGGAGTGTGACGCTATCTACGTTTTAACAGTTTGATGGATTGTCATGACATTTATAGGAATGTTTTGATGGTTTAATGCTTTAATAAACTATAATGAACGAATTATTATTAACTTGTAATAGTTATTAGTGTTTTTCATTCAACATTATTCAGTACATATTTTGAGCTTTGTAGTACCGTGTTGTTTGAACTGTGAAAATATATCAGCTTAGCTGCTGTCGTTTTGTTGTTTGACGTTTGTGTTTAGGTTTAGATAAGACGAAGTACATTAATTTTGGTTTATCAAATAGTTTCAATTTTCAATTTAATTTGGCCTACCATAGCTCAAACTGTAAATTAAATGTGTGTAATTGTGAAACTATATAAAAGGTCAGCAGTTTTCGATATCTTGGGGTAGTATTACTACAAGGTTAATTACTAACAGTCGTAAGACAGATGGTTCTTTTCCTTTATTTTTTGAATTAAAAATACTCCCTGTCCAACATTTGTATGCGTATAAATGCTCAGACTTTTTTATTTTAGAAGTGGAAATACAGGTACACAAAATCTTTTATACAATACAAGAAGTAGTTATCAAGCCGTATTTAGATTACCCAAAGTAAACAAAACATTATTTAGGCACCCTTATCAGTACAACGGACCTAAATACTTCAACCAGTTCCCACAAGAAGTTAAAAACTGCTTGAGTCTTAAATCTTTTTCTGTGCAATTAAAAAAATGGCTTTTCAACATTTCGAATGTTGATTTCATGAATAATGTATTAATTTAAACTATATTTGCTTATTGCACTACTTAAAACTTATATTGAAACTATTTTTTGATGTCATTTATATACTAGTGTGTTAAAGTTTACTATTATTTGGAGAGATAAATATTAAGTTGATGCTATGTCAGATGACACGGAGAGCGGCAAAATGTAATTATACATAGAAGGACTGGACTCAGTTGTTGATGTAAAGTTTATTTTTATTTAATTTTCAACGTTGTCACAATAACTGCTTGATGTGACAACGTAATTCCAAGAAAATGAATGTGTTTGATTGTTGTAAGTTTGGGTGGAATAAATCATTATTTCATTTCATTTCATTATTTTAGGTTTGAGGTTACGTTATACGAACAAACAGTTTATTAATTTAATTTGTTCTAATAGCTATACCTACCCACACCTTTCTGTTATAAATTCGAAACGTGACGTTCTTTTAAGTTCCATAATAAAAATAATTTCATTATTACTATAGCAATAATCAAATGTAAAACTTCTGTAAGTTAAGGATGTTTCCTTTTGAGTTCCATACACATAACATATGTGAACACGTCTGTGGTTCAAGTTGGATTAAATACGATAAAATGTGGCATCGACGAGAATGCCAACATTATAAAGCACTACTAAAAAAACATCTTGGTGGTTTTTTATCTGTGTTCTTTTGCAGATAATTTGCGTTCGGAAAATACTCATGTTTTGTATATTAGCCTATAGATGTATCCATAACATAAATGATTATAGCACAAGGTGTGACTAAAAACTAACTCCTCATGTTATTAATAAACTTGAAATACTGTCTACATCGTTTTAATTACCATAACAGACAGTATCCTTTAATTATTTACCTTTCATATAGGCTAATTTAGGTAGGCCAATTCTATTGTTGTTCCTCAACCATCCAAAGTCGGTTAGTAATCATATGTACTTCAATTTTAGCCTTGCTGTAAATTTATTCTAACCACAAATAGGCCTTGGTTGTCTACTAAGGGGGATTTCATAATAGGCCTATATGGCTTATATTTATATTTGCGAGTTACTACATGTCATGAATGTTCACTTTCTTTTAGTGATAAACCTAAGTTTGCCGTGGCAAACTCTACTTGAAATGGCCAAACATACTAAAATCAACCCACCACACCACTTTGTCTTACAAACCTTACCCAACCCAAGGTACTTAACGTAATAAGCAACTATAGCAATCTCACCAATCAATCATGTCTGTAGGTAAATATACTTGCTGATTCCAAATAAATAAACTAACAGTTACGTCATTGCCTAATATACATGATCAAAAAAACCTGAAATAATACCTCGCGATAAACAACTGTTTATGTCCTAAGTTATGTAGTGTAGTGGAAACCTTATAATTTCAGGAGAACTGTAATTTATCAATACTAATTTATATTATTGGATTGAAGCAAAGCGAAAATCCTTATACCTCATTCGAAAAATCTTATTCGTTCCACGCTAACTCCATTTTCACGGGTGGATGGATTGTCATGACATTTTTAGGCTACGGTAACGTTTTGACGATTTAATGATTCTAATAAACTATACCGGTAATTGACAAATTATTATTACAGTTTAATAATTATTTGTTTTTGAATACATTCTTCATATTAAGTTACCACTTTCGACCTTGGTAGCACACTGTGCACAGGCTCTTTAGAACAGTCCAAATACTTTAGCTGCTGTCATCTTGATGTTTGGCATTTTTTTGAGCTTAGGATTGCGAACGATTAGTTTGTTTTTTGATAATTTGTTCTAACATCCTGTTCGAAAATCATAAACTGTAAACGTGACGTCCTTTCAAGGTCACCAATAATAATAATTTAATTAATTTTATAGCAATAATCAGATGTAGGCTAAACCTTCTGAGTAATGGATACGTTTCCTTGGTATTTTCATACACATCTGTAAATAAGACTGTGGTTTGTTAAGTTGGATTTCATACGATAAAAGTGTCATCGGCGAGAATGCCAACATTACTCCATTACTGGTGAACAACTTAAGTCTTCAGGTTTTGGTATATGGCCTACAGTTTTATTAATAGCATGTAGCCTATATAAGAGAATATGTGACTAAATACAAGTTTCTGATACTGTCAATATACTGAAATACTGTCTACAACATTTGAATTACAATAATATGAAGACAAATGGTATCCTTTAAGACTAATTACTTTCATATAATGTAGATAGGCTAATGCTATTGTTCGTCAACAATACAGAATAAACAAATTGGCTAATCATCACATTCTAACTTTATCCGTGCCGTAGGTTTATTATATCCATAAATAGGCTTTGATTGTCTGTTGAGGGGGATTCTATAATAGACCTAGCTTAGCCTATATTTGGGATTTACAAAATGTCACATATGGCCACTCGCTTTTTGTGAGAAACTTAAGTTTGCTGAGACAAAATGTAGGCCTACTTGGAATGGCCAAACATACCGAACGAACCCAACAGACCACACCGCCTTATAAACCCTACCTAACCTAAGGTATCTACTTAATGTGATAAGCACCCAGTACCGTCCTTAGGGTGGCGCGACAGGTTCAGCCGCACAAGGGCCTCGCACTTGAGGTGTTTTTTACGTGGATGCTAGAGGCTTTATGTCCAATACTGGGATCAGAAATGTGGAATTTTTATGACTAACAATTAAACAACTAAAGGTAACGTACAAACAGGTAGTGGTACGGTAAATATTTTGCTAATAATGATAACATATTTTAATTTGACGGCAAGTTCAGAAGTACATGAATTAGCCGTTGTATTTAGCCAATGGCGAGTGTATTTCTCAACGTAGCAAGCAAGTCTGTGTCGGGACTATACATGTTCGGTGCGAGGGAATTCGGAGCTGCACGCGAAATCCAATTGTTTACTTTAATGTTTTTCTCTAAGCTGTCAGTATAACCCCGAACTGACTGTCAGAGCGGACTCATGTCGTTTATGATTGTCATAATTAATTATTTAGTCATAAGTAATTGTCCATATTTTTGTCATTATATTACGTCTTTTCAAAATCACTTACCACACTGTAATTACGTAGTTTACTACGCAATCATATTCTGTTACATAAATGGTTTTCAGTGATATTATTTGCGCAATAATAAAATAATGAAAGACCTCGCAAATACTTCTTGCCCCAGGCTAAGCTTACACTTGCGTTGGCTAAGGACGGTACTGTAAACACCCATGTTCACCTCAACAATCAATCATGCCTGTATAGAACGTAAATTAACTTGCTGACATACTATAAACAAATAAACTAAAGGATAATTAATTGCCTAATGTAGGCTAAATGATTTGAAATAATCTGAAATTCGAATACAGATTTCACGATTCCCAAGGGTAGTATGATTTTTGATGTCGATACGTATTGTATCGCCATATTGTGATATTGCTATTGAATAAATATATGCTTGTAGAAGATTGTGAAAATAGTACCGTAAGGATTTTTAAACTGCTAATATTACATGTCACGGAATATCGGTACCCACAGCAGAAGGAGAGAAAATTATGTTTACCTATGAAGGGTGGTGGAAACTTAAAAATGTCAGGAGAATTGTAATTTATCGGTAAAAACAAATATTAATTATGAGTTCTACACTACAATAAATCTTTCAAAGATACAAAACATTTCTAGCTTCAAGAATGCTAGGCCTTTCCATGTTTTCTATTTGAACCCATTTTTGGAATATAACAAGTTGAGCCTCTTAAGTAATAAAAATAAACACCATAAAATGTTTGTAAATGGTATCCAGAACATATAGGTACCGGTAGTAACTCTAACTATAAAAGAAGCAAATCAAGACAGGCTAATTATTACCTAGCCTAAGCCTAGAGTAGAGTCTCGAGTTTCATAAGTGGTTCAAGTATTTGCTAATTTAATTTTAGCGAATTTCCCCTATAGGGAAGAAGCTATTACCGTAGGTCTCATGGTAAGACTTAAGCCCGAAACCATGATAACTTTTTGTTTGAGGTCCCCAGATGCCAAAAACACTATTCGTTCAAATGTATATATATGTGTGTGTGTGTGTGTGTGTGTGTGTGTGTGTCCGTTAACACGATAACTTGAGTAAAAAACGTCCGATTTTGATGAAATTTGGCTCAAATTTGTAAAATGACATTCATGGCTTTAAGTTCGAAAACCAGAAAAATCGGATCATGGGAAGGGGGGTTTATGGGGGTGTTACATTTTCCAAAAATAATTTTTTTGCATTTTTCACCCTAAAATAAAAAAAAACTTAATTTTGGTTTTGACCATGTTAAAGAGCTTAAAAAACAAATAATATAGTTTTTTGAATTATTAACCTAGGTTGAGTGGTTGCGGAGAAAATCCAAAAAAGCCTATTCATAAAATCTCCCATGTTAATCTTATGGGAAAAAGGTTTTTGGTTTTTCCTCAGTTCATTTTAGTGTAAATTTCACATTTGCTTTTACCAATCTGTTCAGCTCCACAAAAAAATCATTTTGGTGTTTAAATTGTGATTTTACGCCCAACCGTTGCAGAGATATTCAAAGTTCTAAACACAGTACGTTGTCCAATGTTATCCTATTGGAGAATAAATAAAATTTGATATCTCGGTTATTAATGGATGTATGTTGATGAAACTTGGTATGTGGCTTCACGTAGTACTGGTATATTGATATTTGCACAAAAAATTTATTTTTTGTTGATTATTCCCGTAGCAGCAAACCTGCGTACTCAGCCCCAATGTTATTCTTAGGGAGAATAAGTAAAATGTAATGACTCCCTTAATTATGAACATAAATTAATAAAACTCGGGATGTAGCTTCACTTGGTTGAGTTATATTGATAATTATATAAAAACCCATTTTTTTGTTCCTTATTGCATCAAACCTGCTTTCTCAGCCCCCATGTTATTCGTATGGAGAATAACTAGAATGTCATATATCGCTTATTTATGATTGAATATTGATGAAACTTGGTATGTGGCTTCGCCTAGTTAAGTTCTATTCATATTTGCATAAAAAAATTGTTTGTGTTTCTTGTTTCAGCAAACCTACGTACTCATTACCAATGTTATTCTTATGGAGAATAATTAAAATCTCTTATATGTGAATATATTTTTATGAAACTTGATATGCGGCTTTATGTGGTATTACGACATATATTATGCATTGGAAATTCGCTGAGTACGCAGGTTTGCTGCGACGGGGGTATTTATATTACAATGGAATGAGTTTCAGGTATTTTTCAATTTATCCTAGCTATTTTTTCTACATTTTATATCAAATTAAATCATCTTTATTCATTGAATTACAAATAGTAAAGAATAGCGTCAGTTATAGTTTATTACTTATTGAGTAATTGCCAAGAGTGGTAAGTGTGACCTCCGATGGTGAAATGGTATGGTTTGTTTTTTACGACCCGTCTTGTACAGTGTGCTGCGGCTGTTAGGTGAGGTTATGTTACTTGTTTTAAAAGCAAATCCTATCTTATCCAACGAGGTATATATCTGCAGAGGTCTCGTCTGGGGTAAAAAACGGTGCTTACATATGGACTGCAATTTTGACCCTGAATACCCTCCGGTCTCTATGGCAACAAATATGTTAACCAATCAAATCCCCTGTTCACAACTTATATTAGTCTTTATTACTCTTTGGCCAGATGTTTTGTTTACAAAAATGCCCTCCAGGGAGGCTTCACTTTCTTAACATGAGACAATACCTCTACAATTGTTTACTCCTCATTAATCTTATCCTGACCACCAAAGTGTGTTAACTGTTTTTTAACTGTTGCATCGTCATAACTGGTTGAAATAGAAAGTATTAAACTAATAACAATATATAGGCTGTTTTATTTTTCTAAAAGATTTTTTACTACAAAATTCACAAATAAGGTTAGTTTTTATCATAATCTTTCCGTTCGGGTACACTTTCATAAGCAAAAATATAATAAACCGAGTTAATTTTCTCGATACACTATAGTTATTATTTAGGTTTTTCGGTTATGTTTTTGGTTATATTCGGTATTTAAATACGACTTTAAAATACTTCAAGGTAAAAAAATTTCTTCATTGGATTAAGCCTACAAATAAATAGGTGGCTAAAATATAACCTAACTCTTATTTGGCATCTAAGTCTCTATTAAATAATTTGTGTGGTAAAATCAATAATCCAAATACAATTTCCTTAAAAAATATTTTTCAAAAACACATTTCATGTGTTGTTTTACCCCTTACCAGATCATGAACTATTTTTATTTACCTTAGTAAGCATTTGTTCTTACGATACAATTCTCTATCGTATGTAAATTGTCACACACAGACGAGAGAACTATAGGAGGTTATTCTTCCTACATCACTAAACTAACATTAAAATTATTGAAAAATCAAAATTTGAACTTCGCGTCCAAGTAAGCTGCAATCGCCGCCACAGCGGGCGCCACCATGCCTCTTGCTTAAACCCAAGTGATGTTTACCCTCAACTACAAAGTGTTCGCGTACTAAATTACAGTACTCAAAGACACGCCTGTACTTGTACTCTCTGTATTTAGAAAGTGTTTGATGTACTCCAGTGTCTTTATATATAACTAGCTGTGTACCCGTCCTTCGTACGGGTTGTATATAAATGGTAGATTAACTAAAGAAAATAAGAACGCACATAATTTTACAATATTAGAGTTAAATTTTACACGTTTAATGTAAAATTAAATCAAAGTTAACGAAATATATTGGCATAGAGTTCTGGTACTGTTGCTAAGTCGAGGAATTCTGTTGGGTAGAAAACAGCGTGTGATTTTTGCGACACCAAATCTGTACACGTAACATTTTGAATTCGCTTTTAGAAATAACTATATAAAGGTCTAGCTGGTACCCAGCGCGTTGCTGCCGCAGAAGAGGCATTGTAATTGTTTTAGGTCAAATTTTGAGAGTTGCCATTCAAGTAGGTTTTTTATTTCCATAATGAACATATATTTTTGCCTTTCAAATATGTTTAGGTATAAGCAGATATGGTAGAATGTTGATGGAGTGGTGTTGGGAGAATGTGGTCGGGGAAGGTGGTGGAGGGAGTGACTCGTGCGCTCAGGTCTACCAGAATTCCTGGAACTATAATTCAGACACGTGGTGTCTCAAATTATGAAAAAATCTCCGTGGGAGGGCAAAAATATAAAATCTGGGGGGGAGCAAAATATAAAGTCGAGGGGGAGGCAAAAATAAAAGTCGGGGGGATCAAAAATATAAAATTGGGGGGTAAACAAAAAATAATAGGGGCCGGTGGGAAAAAATATTAAATCGTAGGGGATAATTAGGATCGTAAGGGGGGGGCGGTGAGCGCGCAGAGTTCCTCAATACCCCCTGCTCTCGCCTATCGAAAAAGGAGTTTGAGTTCCCATCCAAGCAGTTTTTTTAGCGAATTTTTGCTATAGGGAAGAAGCTATTACCGTAGTCGGCATAGTAAGACATAGGCCCGGAACCATGATAACTTTTCGTTTTGAGGTCCCCAGCCCCCAAAAACACCATTCGTTCGAAACTGTATATATATATATATATATATATATATATATGTATGTGTGTGTGTGTGTGTTCGTGAGCACGATAACTCTCGTAAAAATGATCCGATTTTGATGAAACTTGGTATAAACGTGGAAAGCAACATTTATGACTTTAAGTTCGAAAACCAGCCAGATCGCTCTATCCGTAGGGGTATTTTGGGGGGTTTTGTACCCCAAAAATAGTTTTTTGAATTGTTTACATGTAATTTTTTAAAAAGTCAAATTTTAGTTTTCACCATTGGATTCAGCTTAAAACACACACAATTTGGTGTTTTGATCATTCCTCTACGTCAATTGGTTACCGGGATATTGAAAGTGCTAAACACAGTACGTTGTCTAATGTTATTCTTATGGGGGAAAAGAAAATTTTTATTTCTCGCTTTATTTATGAACGTATACTGACGAAACTTGGTATACAGCTTCATCTCGTTGTGATCTTTCGATATTTGCTCATGAAGTCCTTCATGAAATGAAACTTCGTGATTGACTCGGAGTTAGAAACTGCCATGAGCTCTAAAGTAATAATTTCTTTCCTGTTAAGAAAATTTGTTGTATCGTTGAAAAGATATTGCGTGATAAGTTACGCGTCTTTTCTACACAATATATTAAACTTTGGTATAACTAAAGGTCCGATCATCATAATACTTGAAGAATGAGCGTATTTCTATTCTTACAGTATTTCATAGCTCATAAAAAATATTCCTGGTATTTATAAATAGATACATTACTTTGATAAAATTATGCTAAAAATATAATTGAATAGACTTTGTAATTAGTTGTTACAAAGACATGAAAACAAAAAGGATTTATTTCTTATGAATACCTTGAATTCCGTTGCTATATAACAGTTATGTGTTAGGTGTAATGTTGTTATTAATTACATCTTATGGCAGCGTATTACAAAAACGCCGCCATTGCGGGGGTTTCTGCAATTGGTGTTGTCGTTAAAATGTGTTTTTTAGTAGGAGATTTACAGTAAAGACATTTCATTTTTACACTATATGTGTTTTGTATTATCAAAACATATATCGACAAATGCGCTCCATCTGTTACAGAATACCAACATTAATCAATCACGTGGGACAGATAACATGTTAACACATGCATCCAAAAATTTGGGAACCGTGTTTGGACGCGTATTTCATTGTACTGCTATAGCGTCCCAATTGTAATTGAAACGCTATATATAATTAAATTTACTATTTGTTATGTATTAAAATAATTAATGTATAAAAATGTAAAAGATGTTTTGTGAATAATTGCTGGCAGTTGCAAATAAGAATTGCTGGTGCTACTTGGTTTTGCAAGTCAAGGCAAGATCGCGATTTTCTTGTTCGGGTTTGTCAGGCTGAGAGTTGGAGACAATGATTTAAATTCTTCCTTGGGTGGATTGAACCGGAGCTAGGTCACGTGACGGCCGGCGTGGTCGCGTTCTGGAAGCTTCTAAGCCAAGGGGTATATATTCACGATCGCTGGGAGGCGACGGCATTTTTACGTTGACCATTGGTCTAGTGTGTGTGTCGTACGTCGCCCAACGAAACGTGAATCTCTTCTGATTTGAAGGTACAAAGTTGTTTTAAAATTTAGAGGTTCAATTTAAATAATTGCTCCAATTTCTCATTTGTTGTTTTTCAAAAAGGGGAACAGTTAGTAAAACAATTATTTCTTTTTCAGGTTTCGAAGCGTTTCTTGGTTTCATCTTTTGATCTTTGATTATTAATTAAAGTACAGTAATATAAAAATAAAGATCGAACAGTTAATGTAATATTTTGAAAGACAGAAGTGATAAGCAAAACCAAGTTAAATTTTATTTTGAATTTTGAGCTGTTATATTTGACAAGAAAAGTTTTATTTAATTTTATTTAAATATACAAGAAGAGTTTATTCATTTCTTTTATTTTATTTATGACAACAACTTCTTAAAATCCACAAGAAAAAATATAGCCTGTGAAACAGCGCTATAGATTGCGCCACTCTGCTTTTAAAAAGAAGTTGGTCATTAAAAAACAGTCAAAATGGGAGTTTTAAAAGTGGACCTTCTGTCAAAGCAAGAATTAATGTATGAGTTGAAAGTTCGAGGATGTCCCAAGGACGATGTTGTGCTACAATTAAGAAAGGATTTGCGAGAAATTTTGAAATTGGGAGTCAAGGAGAATGTGAGTAATTTGGAGGGTTTGAATATTAAGGAGGAAATGGAGGAGATTGAGTTTTGTTTAAATGAAATTGGTTAACTTATTAGTGAGTTGGAGGGAGCCAAAAATGTAAATAAGTTAGTGCGTCTAGAATGTAAATTAGAACATAATTCAAGTGTTCCAGAACTGTATTTTTAAAAATTTTTCATTATGTAAAGAAATAGTGACAGACAATGCAAGTTATTACAGGAGTGGGGAGTTCAGGTCCTTTTTATTTAATTTGGCAATAAAGCATAAAACAATTGTTCCTTATCACCCACAAGCAAATTTGAGTGAACGTTATTTGCGGAATATAAAATCAATTTTAGAAATTTATTTTAATGAAGCTAAGAACCAATGGGATAAAAACTTAAGTGAAGTCCAACAAACTTTAAATTCTGGGACAAGTAAAAGTACGAAGTTCAGCGCACATGAGTTAATGTTTACTTATGCCCACAACAATTCATTGAGTAACACCTGGGAATTAAATGATTTGACGGAAGAGGATGTAAATGCCGAAGATGTTTGTAATAAATTGAAGGAAGCAATATCCAATAATAAGAAGAGGAATGATAGAAATAAAAGGTTGAAACTCTACGAGGGCAGTTTAAACCGCCAATTCAAAATCGGAAGCTGGGCCTATGTGCTAAATAGGTCCAGTGAAGGTAATGAAAAGTTTATTGCTAAGTTCATTGGTCCATACAGAATCTTGTATTATTTAACTGATATGAGTTGTATATTGCAGCACAAAGATGATTTGTTAGATGTTAAAAGGGCACATATCAGTCAATTGAAACCTTGTGTAAATGTTTGTAAATAAACATCTGTTATTTGTTTGTAAATAACCAAGTGTGACAATGGTGTGCCGCAAGTTCATTAAATAATGTTTTCAGGTTGTGTAATAAAGTATGTTTCAGTGAGAATAAAAAGGGTGGTTGTAATTGGCAATACTGAAGATTTGAAGATATAAAATGTAATAAATAAATTATATCTTGGACTACATGGATTATAAGCAAGATATAAATGAAGATAATTTATTGAAGTAAATTAATGGGTATTGCTAATTCAAGAAAACAATCACCTTTCTCCAAGACGACAAGACTCAATTGAAATAATATTTTCTTGTGTCTTAGAATAAATTTTAGTTAAATAAATAAAATAAAATGTGAATAAATGAGCGAGTGTATGGACAAACAAAAGGAAAGAGAAACATGGAATTAAATATTTTTACTAGCTAGCTGTGAAAGTTGTTCGAATACCTGGGATTTTTCCACATTGGGGCACTCACAATTTTTTTTCCCTGATCACTTAACTACAGCACTTGAATCACAATAGACCAAACTTCACTTCACTCACACCCCGTTGTCGGATTGATTCATGGTTGACGTTCAATGGAGACAGTGTTGACGCTTGGAGAAATATTTTTCCGGAGGAATGGCTGAAGAATAAAACACCTTCTGTGTTAAGCAGTGTGAACGGAATAAATAGTAAAATAATGAGTATAACATTAATCTGCCGTTGAGGATTGTTTGTTCTGGGTATTGTTGCTGTATCAACTGCGAAGACGATTCCGGACGACTACCCGATCTGCGCAGAACTTCTTCTGCTCATGCTGAGATGACTGTTTACTTGCGCCAACATCGAGGTGTTGCTGCGAACTTCGGATGCCGTACAAGAACTGGACTGCAGACACGAATAGTGAACTCCGTGTTAGTGAATGTTCAATCGACACAGTGTAAACTGGACTGAGGAGGGTTACTGGGTCGTTGACCTTCGAGCGGAGATAAGGAGCGAGGCTTTGTGATTGTTATCACTCGAGTACAGCTGGACATTCTACATTCCACTAATGTAAACATTGAGTAGTGACTGTGGTTTTAAAAATTTTTATTTGTTGAGCGAATTTGAATGTAAATATTTTTTGAATTGTATAAATGTTTGGAGAAATGTAAATATTTTGGATTGTATAATTGTTTACAAAAAGGAAAATTTGTGAAAGTTTTAAAAATGAAAATTTGATGATGTATTGTAGCAGAGCACCAGCAATTTCAGGAAGTCAGGGGAGAATATAGCGTCCCAATTGTAATTGAAACGCTATATATAATTAAATTTACTATTTTTTATGTATTAAAATAATTAATGTATAAAAATGGAAAAGATGTTTTGTGAATAATTGCTGGCAGTTGCAAATAAGAATTGCTGGTGCTACTTGGTTTTGCAAGTCAAGGCAAGATCGCGATTTTCTTGTTCGGGTTTGTCAGGCTGAGAGTTGGAGACAATGATTTAAATTCTTCCTTGGGTGGATTGAACCGGAGCTAGGTCACGTGATGGCCGGCGTGGTCGCGTTCTGGAAGCTTCTAAGCCAAGGGGTATATATTCACGATCGCTGGGAGGCGACGGCATTTTTACGTTGACCATTGGTCTAGTGTGTGTGTCGTACGTCGCCCAACGAAACGTGAATCTCTTCTGATTTGAAGGTACAAAGTTGTTTTAAAATTTAGAGTTTCAATTTAAATAATTGCTCCAATTTCTCATTTGTTGTTTTTCAAAAAGGGGAACAGTTAGTAAAACAATTATTTCTTTTTCAGGTTTCGAAGCGTTTCTTGGTTTCATCTTTTGATCTTTGATTATTAATTAAAGTACAGTAATATAAAAATAAAGATCGAACAGTTAATGTAATATTTTGAAAGACAGAAGTGATAAGCAAAACCAAGTTAAATTTTATTTTGAATTTTGAGCTGTTTTATTTGACAAGAAAAGTTTTATTTAATTTTATTTAAATATACAAGAAGAGTTTATTCATTTCTTTTATTTTATTTATGACCACAACTTCTTAAAATCCACAAGAAAAAATATAGCCTGTGAAACAGCGCTATACTGCTAAATGGAACTAAGTTTTAAAAACTGGGACAATGGGGCTAAAATTATCATTTCATAGTTTCTACGCAATAAATCGTAATAAGTAATTAAAATTATTTAAGTAATTATGTTAAGTAATTTTGTCAGGAAGTCATGGACACTTATAAAAATACTTACCTATAAAAAAGTATTTTAGATTTTTTAGTGGATTTCAAATGGCTTTGAGGTTTTTTGGAAGATGATTAATACGTGGATTGCATTTTAATGGAGATTTTGGGAAGGAAGCATTCTGCTGGACAGAGACTTGATTGGAAATAGGTAAACTCATAAACTCATTTTTAAGTAACATTTGTTCATGTTAGACCACTACGGGAATACTGATCATGTCCTTGAAAAAACCAATCACTATGAAAATCCTTCACCATCGTTGTTAATCTATTATTTATTTTTTCATCAACCGAATCTGTTATCAGTGTTCAAGACTTTCTTAAAAATCACAGGCGGAGTTGGTCATCTGCTGCCCGGATTAAGAAGCTGGCATAATCGCTATTGGGCCGGAAGCGAGGAGGGTGACCGGTGGCCTCGTGTAAGGTCCAAAGAATGCGCCAAGAAGGGGCGTATGCAAGAACCGGTCGAATGGACAGGCTGGACATACATATTTCTGTATTTTAATACGAGGGTAGACATAAAGAGTTCTCTGACATCGTGCCACCCAAACGTAGAACGTAGGCAGCTACTGAAGAATAGTGAGGTGGCACTAACGGAAGCGATTCACCGTCAAGTGTAGATCCAGAATGGCGGCTACAATTTCAGCGTGATTAATAAATGTTGATGGAAAGCCTGTGAAAAACCTTCTTTGACTGTAGGAACGTTGCGGCGTGGCGTCCGTGAACGCGTGGACCTAGAGGAGGCAGTTCACCAACCTTATTTCTATCCATGAACCAATGCACCACCCAGAACCAGCTACCGTTTCCCTTCAGGATTTATGCGGCGAGAAAGAGCGGCCACATGATAGGCCTATTGAAGAAAATTCAAGAGCATAAACCGTGGACGCGCTCCCTATCCTTGGCCAAGCCTGGCCTAACAAACTTGAGAAGTTAAGGGGCCTATTCCATACGGAAACATTGCTTGGTGGAGGAAATAAACGCGAGAAGTTTAGTGAGCTAATCTTAAGGGGCATACGTCAAGTGGAAACATTGCTTGGTGGAGAAATTAAACCCAGACAGGACAGATTGAGAGTAGAACGAAGAACAAACGTTTTGTCATTGATGGTCACAGCTCTCTAACGAGATGGATAGCCCGGAAGATGACAATGCAACTTACATGGAAAAGAAGCCAGCCATCTGGATAAACAATTAACTGAACTCCAGTGACCGATGTGACATGCGATAGGAGCGTTAAACACGACCGTTGGAACACCCCAGGGGTGACAGTCTGGACCATGGGAAAACGAGTCAATGCCAGTTTCCGGACCCTATAGAAATTTACCATAAACGCGTACTGTTATAAGCAACTTAATCGTTTGAAGTTAGTGAAACACTAACGAAGGTCATTAGTGTATATGGTCATTTGGCCATATACGCCCAAAAGACTACTTATTTTTTTATGAGCTCACTCATTATGTGGAAGCAATTTTGCATCTCTTATTCACTCTATCTTATTGTAAGTACCCGTGGCCGAGCTTTGCTTGGGGATGGCAAGTCAGTTTAGAGTAGTAGATTGCTTGGAGTAGTATTTCACCACCTCCTCTAACTGATTATCAGATTTGTATTGCTCATTTGCCACTTTTCTGCATTTTTCAGGTTACTCCAGTGGTTATTTATAGCTCAATGTGCCTTTGAACTATTTTGGATATGACCACTCTATATATGCAGTCTTCACTCAACAGCTTTAGACACTACTCTCAGGAAACCACATGTTAACAATTATAAACAATACGCGAATTACTTTGACAGTTCCCATGGTTGATTATGAACAGCTGTTACAATTCTTTTGTTTTGGTTTTAAACTCCATAAGCCCAATGTTAATTTTTGTAACTTTTCATTTTCGTTTTTTAAATTATTTAATTTTTCCTATTTATGCTACGGATAGCCTGACCAGCTGTCAGAAAGAAGAACTTTAGAGTATCGAAGTAGAACTCCAGGGACAGAAATCAATGATAGAACGGACCCCGCCATCCACCCCATTGATAACAAAGAGGGCCATGTCGTGTTTAAGATCAGGCTAGATAAACAACAAACCCACCCGATACCATTACCGGACGACCAAATCGGTGACCGGACAAGGCCTGGTGAAAACAAAATGGAGAGGGTCAAAAAGGGCGGGAAAGACCACTAGTAGTAAAGGTCAACAGTAGTAATGCTATAAAACCACTCATTATCAGGAAGAGTAAGATGAAGTGAAGGCGAAGGTGGAACACAATGATCTTTCATCAGGAACGAAGCTAAACACCGGCTGGTCCAGGAGGTTAACGGCTTCGGCGAGGAAGTGGGCAAGCAGTGGAGCCCCAGAGAAGAAACAGACATTGGAGCCGCTGAAGGAGGTAGTTCAGAGTGGCCACAGATGTTTGACACCAGCGAGGGGACGTCGTTGGCAGAGTCACCCACGTCTGAAGAGGCTAAAGTTAGAGGAGGAAGTTGGAATAGGTGGGAGCAGCCAGTCATCCACACCCCAGGATGCTGAGCTGAGGCGGAGTTCTCAAGATGCCATTTACAGCTTTCGGTGTAGCCTGTGTGTCGTCCTCCTCAAGACCAGGGTCAAGATCCATCCAGAGCTGCGCCAGGTTACCAGCACCCCTAAAATTGGTCTGCAGGGTCAGTTCGGCCACCGAACCCGCCAACTGAAAAGGAAGGAACCGGCGCGGCGTTGTTCGGCCAGTTGGAGTCACACCGCGGGACCAACGGAGTGACCACTCAAAATCTCAGCCATAGCCCGTTGGCAGTGCTTGAAGTGCACACAACACAAGAGACAAAACACGCTTATGTTGTTGTGCTGCTCTCCCCACGCTTATCCGATGAAGAATGTAGTTTTAATTGGGAGTGGTATAATAATATGTGCATAAATCCTCCAATATTACGTTTCGCCAATACTGCCTACTTTCCTGGATGTTATTCTTATGGTAAAAGGTACAACTTGAGTTATGTCTTGTTTATAATAATATGTTATATTAATAAAAACTGGCACGTAGCGTTATCTGGTTGTGGTCCATTGATATAAAAAAAAAACATTTTACGCTGTTCTCTTCCATCCTGCGACAAAAAAATATTTAAGTGTGTTGTTGTAATGAATTAATAAAATGGTACGCCTCGCTTACCTAAAACTCCCTCACTACCATTGAAAACTAATTCACTGATTACGCAGTTTCGCTCCGATAGTATTAATGGTAATGCAGTATTGTAAATCTTAGATTTATAAGATAGTAGATATCTACAAACAAGCTAACGAAACTATTTTAAAATATAATTTAAAAAATAATTATGTTCTACTGTATGTTTTAATGTGCTTTCATACACGGCAAGCTCCAATAACAAAATACCCCCGTCGCAGCAAACCTGCGTACTCAGCGAATTTCCAATGCATAATATATGTCTTAATACCACATAAAGCCGAAAACCAAGTTTCATAAAAATATATTCACATATAAGTGATTTTAATTATTCTCTATAAGAATAACATTGGTAATGAGTACGTAGGTTTGTTGAAACAAGGAACAGACAAAATTGGTTTTTATGCAAATATAAATAAAATTTAACTAGGCGAAGCCACATACTAAGTTTCATCAATATTCAATCATAAATAAGTGCTATATAACATTCTAGTTATTCTCCATAATAATAACATGGGGGCTGAGAAAGCAGGTTTGCTGCAACAAGGAACAGAAAAATGGGGTTTTATATAATTATCAAATATAACTCAACCAAGTGAAGCTACATACTAAGTTTTATTAATTTATGTTCATAATTAAGGGAGTCATTACATTTTACTTATTCTCCATAAGAAAAACATGGGGCTGAGTACGCAGGTTTGCTGCTACGGGAATAATCAACAAAAAATCTATTTTTGTGCAAATATCAATATACCAGTACTACGTGAAGCCACATACCGGTACCAAGTTTCATCAACATACATTCATAAATAATCTAGATATCAAATTTTATTTATTCTCCATAAGGATAACATTGGACAACGTACTGTGTTTAGCACTTTGAATATCTCTGCAACGGTTGGGCTTAGAATCACAATTTAAACACCAAAATGATTGTTTTGTGGAACTGAACAGATTGGTAAAATCAAAGGTGAAGTTTACATTAAAATAAACTGAGGAAAAGCCAAAAACCCTTTTCCCATAAGATTAACATGGGAGATTTTATGAGCAGGTTTTTTTTGGATTTTCTCCTCAACCACTTAACCTAGGTTAATAATTCAAGATACAAAATTATTTGTTTTGTTAAGCTCTATAACATGGTTAAAACCAAAATTAAGTTTTTTTTAAATTGTAGGGTGAAAAATGCAAAAAACTGATTTTTGGAAACTTTAAAACCCCCATAAACCCCCCTTCCCATGGTCCGATTTGTCTGGTTTTCGAACTTAAAGTCATGAATGTCATTTTACACATTTGAGCCAAATTTCATCAAAATCGGACGTTTTTTACTCAAGTTATCGTGTTAACGGACACATATATATATATATATATATATATATATATATATAGATATAGATATATATATATATATATATATACATATATATAAATTTGAACGAATAGTATTTTTGGCATCTGGGGACCTCAAAACAAAAAGTTATCATGGTCTCGGGCTTAAGTCTTACCATGAGACCTACGGTAATAGCTTCTTCCCTATAGGGGAAAAATTCGCTAAAATGAGATAGATTTTTCCCATTTGTTTCTTATCGAAATAAGTGTTCATAAATTTAAATATAATTACCAAGATTCTAAACATTATCTTTATACCTCTATTATATATTCTTTATGGCCCTTACCAATCGGTAATATTCTTTTTTTGTACTCGATTTGTTTATTTGTCTTAGTTATTCGTCTTAAGTTGGTGGTAGTATTGGTCATATAATAATATAGTCATTTACTAATAAGTTAGTTATGGCTCTCAACGTGTGCACAATCATCCTTCTAGCATCGGTCAGTCCTAGCCTACAGTATAATGACCCATCATATTACAACACCTTGGTGGACTTCCTCCTAGCTCAAGAAAGGTCCAGTCTCCCCGGGACTATAAATCTACCAGACACCTCCGAGTCGTTTCCCTTGGAAGCAGGAAGTATCAACCTAGAGCAAGGATCTCTGGTCGGTCTGTCCTCCGTCTCCCGCCACGGTGACGTCACGGTGATAACAGGAGACCCGTCCAATTATGTGGAGCTGGAGGTAGATCTACAGTTCAGTAATTTACATGTTGAATTCGCAAAGTACACTATCCATGTTGCATTATTCACATTAAATACCGGTCATGCAATTACTTCTAGCGATAAGGCATTCGTGAGAGTTAATCTATTACTTGGGAAATCTATTTGCGATCTCAATATAAAAAAAGTGGAATTTCTTCAACTTAATGACTTTGATGTTAAACTTACTTCTAATTGTCATTTGTGTGCTTCAGTAACTGATCTTATTTTTAACGATGTTCTGCGTACTTTCAATACGTTGATAAAAGATGCAGTGAAACGTACAACAGCTAATCAGTTCGACATACTTGTGAATGATTATCAGAGGAACTGTAAACAGTTAGGATGGGGTACAGTATGAGAGATATCAAAGTTTGCCTGAAAATTTTAAACTCTAAAAATACATTCGAAAGAGTAAAAATAGTTAAGCCTGGCAGTTTAATAAGTTACTGTTAAAATAAAAGCGATACTAAAATCAAAGTGTTTTTTTTCCTAGATATTAATTAAGGTTGCACATGTTGAATTACGGTTTACCTATACGGAATAGTCTTTAATAGATGTTAAGCTTAAATTTGACATGTATTTTAAACTATACCTCACTGATATACCTAGTATTCTCTGTTTGTTAATTTTGCAGAGTCGTGGGTTCGAGTTTGTTCAGTAAAAAGCTCAAACTGGTTACTTTTTGTTTTATTTTCAAACCAAAAATTAAGGACCTTTCATCTTGTCAATGCGTTTCGTTCCCTAAAATATGTGTGAGGAACTCAGGCTCAAATGTTTATAAAAACCCAACAACTTTGTGATATCCGAGTATTGATTAAATTTTAAAATGGATGGACGTGTTATACTCGTATTAAAATGCACTTTGTTCCTTAAAATATGTACTCTATACCCTAATCCAAGAAATGTCTGTTGGTTTGTTTGTTTGAAAAATCTATCTTTGAATCCAGAAGACGCATTTTGCATCATCTTCCATGAAAAACTGTGTAATGAACTAATTTATGCTGACTGGACTCCTATCCACCACACTGACTGTCCTTCTCTTGGTTTTGATTGGTTCATTAATATTTTTCAATCCGTTATCAATAGGTGCAAAAAAACGTCTGTAGTAAAAAATATGTTTGAAAAAATTTAAACCTTGGATTTTTTACAGACTCTGCTTGAAATGAGAACTGAGGAAACCAATTTTTTAATGTGTGCGTTTAAGGCCAGATGATATCAGGCTTAAAAGGCACTACAACAGGTTTAGGGTCAGACCCTAAAAATAAATTGATGAGGCTAAGGAGTTATATTACATGTCTCAGTTTCAAAAACACACAGGTGACTCTAGAGCCCAGTGGAGTTAAATAAATACAATAATAAAACATCCTAAGGCCGATTCCTCTATCAAACAAATTGTTTTACAATAATTTAGTTAAAAAAGAACCAACAGATATTGCTGAATCCTTTAATACTTTTTTTCCTCAGTTTACCAGACGTGCTTAGTAATAGTATTTGTAATCTTCAAACTTCTGATGTACTTGATGAATTCTTTAAAATCTCCAGCCAAGACAAATCATTATTTTTTTACCAACGTTTAGAGATTAAATTTTGAGTACCATTCGTAGACTTAAGGCAGGTAAAGCCCGTGGTTTAGATTGGATTAACTCATATATTTTAAAGAAGATAATTAGTTTATCTTTTTTAATTTAAGCATAGCAAAGGGTGTGTTTCCCACTTGTTTGAAGTTATCCCTCTATATAAGCGGGGTGGAAAATAAATTCCTCTAACTATCGCCCAATATCATTACTTTCATCACTTTCTAAAATATTTGAAAAAATTATCAAACGACTTGTGAAATTCTTGAACAGTAGTTTCTTCTTTAGCAGAAAGTAATTTTGCAAGTGAAGATGCACTTCTCAAGTTTCTAGATCCAGTTTATGAGTCTCTAAATGAAAATTTGCATTGCACAGCTTTTTACATTGACATTACAAAAACATTTTATACAGTTGACCATAAAATACTTTATTCATTTTGAAAATATGTAAACATGGTTAAAAAAAAATACTTCTTGAATAAATGTGGTGTGCTGGTGTTTGTAGCTTTCCTACTGTTGGAAATGTAACAGGAATTAAATACTTTGAACTTTAATTAGCTCAATTCTCTCTTGGAAGAGACATGTATCGAAGTTTCGAAGAGAATTAGACAGTACACTTCGCAAATTTTATTTACTAAAGAATATTTGTCCTCAAAAAGTTCTTCTGTATGTTTATCATTGTTTAGTTAGTTCAACATTGGGATATAGGTTGAGTTGCTGGGGTGGAACCTACCTTTCAACGATTCATCCTATTGCCACTTTATAAAAATTATTATTAGGGTTATTTAAAAAAAGAACCGACTTGAGAAGGACTGCCTCACACGCAAACGCGGTGGTAGGGAAGCTGTGCTTGGCTGTGCTCGGCGCTGGGCCAAAACGTTTTATAGTTTCTGGATGACTCACCGACCATGGCTTATTTGCCCTAAAACTACCCGTTATTATGGCAGTCTCAGAATTGAATCTTGATAAAAAGGCATTCGTTTTCCTTATAGTATGGACACTTCATATAAAATATCATCAACATCGGACATATATAGCTTTGTTATGATACCAGTTAAATTCGCTTTGAGAGATAACCTGATCATCATTTGAAGTATACACTGGTGTTGCACTTTTATCTTTACACCTCCAACTAGGACTGCAAATAGAGATATTTTGCTCTACCATCGTGGTCCGGTATAGTTATGATTTTGTGGATTTTGTTGTTCACTGGTGTTAACCATCGTATAACATTTCCAGTAAGAAATCAGCTTACATTAAATGTGTAATCATCAGTAAAATACATCTCCACTTTATTTTTGTTACAATTTTAATGTATTTTGCAAAACATGTAAAGTGATAAAATATCGTGGCAGAAAAAAAGTAATGAAGAATGAAAAAGAAGGTAACAAGCAATTCTACAGGCGTTCTGTTCTTGTTAGTTCCATATTTTTGACTACACAACACCAGTTCGGTATAATGAACCATCTTTGTTTCAAACTGACCCTATAATGTAGTAGTTAAATTTAAAATTACTTATTTTATAATAACTAATATTTAAAAAACACAAGATAATATGGTTCAGCTTTATCCGATTCAAAAACATTAAATAATAAAAAAAATTACAATATTTTTTAATAGTTCATCTAACAATAAGACGAAAGTTTAAAATAATTTGGTATCCATATTATTGTAATTTAAAAATTAAAATATTTACCTTTTTGGTGAAAGTTTAAAAATACAAGTTTTAACAAACAACAAGGGCAGTATTAATGTTTTGTTTTCATATGGAATGGTTCCATAATAATAAAGACCATTTAAAGTTTGTTAAACAATATTTTGAGTATTTTTTATATATTCATAAGTAGGAAAAAAATAAAGAGATAAATTAAATCATGTCTCAAAAGCTATCGAATTACAGAAGTTTTTGGGAATGCGAGAACCCCTAAAATTCTGTCGGATAAGTTATTAGTATTTTATAAGGGGGCAATACACACTAGTATCGATAAAAAAAATCAACAATTTGTTTTACCTAGTTTTGTTCCTTGTGCTTTTGTGAACAATTTGATATATAATAAGTATAGGTAACATGCTTAAAATTAGTTTATTTTATCTAAACACGAAACGCTTACACATATTTGAGGCTAGCAGCCAGTGCTTAGAGTTGTTTGTCAGCAGTGTAATTACATTAAATTGATTGTTATAGGTTTTAAACAGAGCCATCTTATTATGCATGTGATTATAACAAATCAAAATAAATTTAAAAATATATAAATATAAATATGTAAAATTAACAAAAATAAAAAATTTATAAAAAATAATATAAAAATAAATACAAAATATTTTATAATATAATATAAAATATAACATATCACAACATAATAAAAATTATTTAATAATTGAAGAGGACATGTCATTGTAAACAACCTGAAATATGGATATACATTAGTTCCTTTAATAACGATTACAAAATATATATATATATATATTTTAAGAAAGTTTTACTAAAAATGTTTATAAAAAAGTAAACTAGGTGTACGCTCATTCCTCGCGTATAAAGATAATTGAAACACATGATCAAACTTAAATTGAGTCTCATAAAAAATTCAATATCTGATTTGAGTAACATCATCAGAATACATTCCGTTATCATCTAACTGCCGCAAGAATCCGGATTTTATGTCTATACAGTATAGGTATAGTTTTAGTCACTTCTCTAAGAATCAATTATCGCGGTAGCTGAGAGGTATCGCACTGGCTCTTGGAGCGTAATGTCGCAGGTTCGGATCCCGCCGCCTACCTAACATTTTATACATAGAAAAACATACATACATTTATCACTTGTTTTAATCAAAGTAAATGTTGTATAAATACGTAAATTTATTTGTTTTTAAAATAAATTGAAGATTTCAGGCATGGTTTGTTGTTAGGATTGGCATGGGTGCGTTATCTTAGAACAAACAGAGCATTTTGGGCTAAGCAATGACTTTAGCAGTGTGGTTAATTTAACTTTTAAGAGAACAGCGAGTTTCCTATATGAACTAATGTTAACAATTTCTATAGGCCAAGTCAAAATATCCTCAAGGAATAACAATAAATCGTCAGGCCCAGTTATTTAGATGAAAAAATGAGATTTCAATATATTGTTTCAATAGCCTAGGCTATCATGAAATTAAATGCTATAAACATGGGTTGGCCCAAGTCCGTACATAAAACTTCTAAAATGACAAGTAGCCTAAGTGTATATGCCTACATTTTATAGTCATAGGTCCAAGTTTATGATGAAAACAGCTCACTATAATCCAAACCCAGTAGATGTCAAATAATTTCACATAAACTGCACAAAACGCTTAGTTTGGTTAGAATAGTTTAAAGCTTTTGTTTTGGTTCGCTACAACATTCCTGGTAATGTGTTTAAAGTATTTTACAACAGTTGTATTTTACAAAATGATACTTCAATATATTGTTTCAATAGCCTAGGCTATCATGAAATTAAATTCTACAAACATGGGTTGGTCCAAGACCGTACATGAAACTTCTAAAATGGCAAGTAGCCTAAGTGTATAGGCCTACATTTTATAGCCATAGGTCCAAGTTTATGATGAAAACAACTGAGTATAATCCAAACCTAGGATATGTCAAATCATTTCAGATAACCTGTATAAAAGGCTTAGTTTGGTTAGAATAGTTTAAAGCTTTTGTTTTGGTTCACTTCAACATTCCTGGTAATGTTTAAAGTACTTTACAACAGTTGTATTTTACAAAATGATATTTCAATATATTTTTTTAATAGCCTAGGCTATCATGAAATTAAATTCTATAAACATGGGTTGGTCCAAGACCGTACATGGAACTTCTAAAATGGCCAGTAGCCTAAGTGGATAGACCTACATTTTATAACCATAGGTCCAAGTTTATGATGAAAACAGCTCAGTATAATCCAAACCTGGGATTTGCCAAATAATTTCAGATAACCTGTATAAAAGGCTTAGTTTGGTTAGAATAGTTTAAAGCTTTTATTTTGGTTCACTACAACATTCCTGGTAATGTGTTTAAAGTATTTTACAACAGTTGTTGTATTACCAGTTTAATGTCGGCTTACTCTTACTGTAATCCAACCCTAAGCTATGTCAAATCATTCAAGATAACCTTCCGAAAAAGGCTGTTTGGTCCGAATAATCTATAGCTTTTATTGTGGTTACCTACTACATTACTGGTAATGTATTTTAGGTAATGTAGACAATTTTTATTATTAATTTAGTGAAAATATAACCTAGCAAATAATTGTCCTACAAAAATAAATTTGAAGGTTGTTTGCTTACTGTGACTAACTTCATCAACGCTTTCTAGACAAATTGAGGCTTTGTATACTTTTTACACATGGCAATCACAATATTACCAATTGTCTAAGAAAACGTAATAAAACAAACTATTTTATAAGTTAACTTCTTAGTATCTACAGTCATCAAAAAGTTATTTTGATTTTTTCGATCTGCCACACGCGTCGTCTGTCGTCTGCCACGGATACAATCGTCGCCTTCGACGACTGACGATATTTACACAGAGTAGGTGTACTAAGGTAATATTAACTGTATAAATATTTTTGTTTAAACGTACACTTAATAATTTATAAAATAATAAATATGCTGATAAGTTTAAAATATACTTCGATTTATCTCTCTTGTTTGTTTTTTGTTGGTAAAAAAACTGTTGTTATCCACTATAACAAAGTATACTCTAGTAAACTAACTATTGTTACTCTGTTGTTGAAACATAGACGTCGGCTAAATTTTAACGATTCAAGTACCACTAAAATGGCTTCCAATGTTATTCTCATTGAGAAAAAATAAATCTGGTTTTAAGATAATTTGATTAATACTGAACGAAATTAACTGAATAACGAACTTGACCGAGATTTTGACCTGTTAAGTTTTTCTGGAAAATATTAAGTTTAACTGTGGAGGCATTCTCGAGTTATTGTGGTCACAGACACGCCAGTTGAGTTGATTCTCTTACCAGTCCAAGCAGTAATGTTGTGTATAAGGATACTTTTCACTTCGTTCAATTATCCAATAACATATATTTTACAGAAATATTTTCGATAATTTAATATCCATACTACAGATTGCAGAATTGAATGCCCTTTAAATATATACATAGCATTATGGACTAAAGGATACTGCACCGTACAGATGCGAAGTCGAGGATGTTACGCCTGATTTTGCACCCGGCGAAGGTGCATTATCCCCATTTGTTGTAACGATGAAGTCGAGGATAATGCACCCTAGAATGATACAAACGAGGATATCACTCCTTGGCTAGTGTTTATGCTTGTTTTCACTGTTTGCACCCTGCTATCTTTTGCTCCCCAGTGATGCCAACACAAAACTAAATCAAAAATGAATTACTATTTGTTGAAGTCATTGTAACGGTTTTGATCTTTTCCTGGCACCTACCGAGAATTAAAGTAATCAAACACAATCCTATTATGCGTTTTATGCAAGTATTTCTTACCCCACGTTTAATGCACTTCAATAGCAAAGCGCTATTATCAGACCGCGGTTATCTCAGAACCGCTCTACGTGAGGCGAAAAAAAACTTGTTATGTGGCGAAAACAGTTCGTATTTGAAATAGATAATGATAATGCCAATGTTCAATTCACTAGCTCAAACCGTTTTATGTTATGAAGTATAGAATAAAAATACGTACAAGGGTGTGTGTGGAAAATGTAAAGAGATATGATGCATATTATTGCAATATATTTATTTTTTTATATTTTTTTAATATTTTTTTTACCTGCCGAATAACACTGTAAAGTTTGGTACTATTGTTTTCCATATACAGTAGACTTAAAAACATTCTTAATACATTACATATTGATACAATTGATCTGAAAAATAACAGCCCAGGGAAATTTTGTTGTTATTGCAACCCTTATGCATTTGTAGCCGATTATTTTTTAACAATTACCCCCGGACTCTCGCAGGTAATAATTTGGGAACGGATTATCGTAATACTATTATGTATTTATTGTCATTGAACGTATTAAACAAAACGAACAACCAAAACAACTCCACTATGGTGGCCGGAAAGGTATGTTTTGTGTACTGAGAATGTAAGGAAATTGTTTCGCCATATTGTGTTGACATCATCAGATAAACGTATTTAACTGTGCCATTATATGTCCTAGAGAGAGTCGGAAAAATATTACTTATCACTTGAATTTATAACATGGCATTATATAAATATGTTTGATATTTTATAGCGTCCATGGTATTCACGGTTTGAATATAATCTTCAGTAAAATTCAGAGCTACGAATTAGTATTTTGCGGTTTTGTGGTTGAATATGACAAACTAGTTATATTCCTTCAGGTAAATGGTGAAATTGAGAAACAAACACAGATAAGCCTTGCTAGCGAGGGTAGATATGAATTTTCGTGGCTCGTACCAATGACGAGCTAAATAATTCCTCCCAAGACCGGGACGAAGTGACCACCTCGTCACGCGTTGGCACTGGCCGCGTTCGGGTGATCTATACACAACCCCAAGGATCTGTTATTTTATACAGCCTACTGCTCATAACTGGCCTAATTGGCCCCTCAATCAACTGAGTACTAGTGACGCTTTGAATAAAGTTTTTAAAATCTTTTTTTAGCTGTAAAGGTTTTGTGTGTACTCTGAATAAATAGTTGCACATATCATCAATATATTCAAGCTAATTTGTAATTTATTTATTTACAGTCTATTTTAACAACACTTGGGTATTTTATAAAAATGCAGCCTCGTATGTTACAAAATCAAATAAACGAGTGTACATTTAGAATTTTGGTAAGATAGATAAACAAATTGAGCACGTACTTTTGGTAAATCTTTAAAACTTAGCGTAAATGCTAATATCTTGTACTATTTAAAATTCACTTTGGGCCAAGTGATCACAGTTTTCTAAGGGGTCTGTAATTTTATTTGTACTCCAAAAATATTATTTTTTTCTGTGAGCAAAATGTATAAACGAGATAGTTTTGAATTTAGGTCAGCTTGAACAAACAAACAAAAGTCCCACCTTGAACAAAATGTAGCAAAACACTATGTTGTAAAATTTTGCTTGTATCTTACTATACAAACTCTTGGCTGAATATATTGATTATTAGTGGTTTTTAATGGGAAAATTAGAGTAGTTTTGTTATGTTGTACGTAGTTCATCCTACCCCTGTAGGACTCAAATGTTTGTATAATGTGTGTGAGCAAATTTTTACTTATATAACTATATTGTTTTACCTTCAGGATGAATGTAAGTTATAACTGAATTTAATAATGCTTTTGTTTAATTTTGTAGCCATAAATTATTTCTTTTAATATAAAATAAATCAAGAACTCTCTATAGTAATCATTTATTTTCTCGGTGTTCCGTTATAGTTTTGTCGTAAGAATGTGTGAATCAATTGTCGACATTACGGAATTGGTTCAGTGAAGCAAACGACTACTACGGGTGCTGTTGGTTCACGGTCATCTTTGAATATGGTAGCGCTTTTATTGGTGAGGGTAGCTTTTGCCTGTTATTTATTGAGGAGGTTCGTATTTGACACAGATGGCCATAAATTTTGTTGGAGGCGGCGCTTCACTACACACTCGTCTAATAAACTGCAGTTTCTTAGAATTGACAACTAAAAGAATGAAGGGTGGCTCCTACTCTTCCCCCTAACATTCACAAACAATAGGCAACAGAGCAGTGAGTGTAAACAACCGGCAGTAAACTGAAAGTAAAATGGAGGAATAGAAGACTAAATCTCTCGACCACTAGCGATCCCGTTCAGTTACACGGACTAAATAAACTCTGTTATATAATGTATGTTTGAACGTTCCTGTTCCTGTTACAACGTTCCTGTTTTGTATTATTTACATAGCTGTAACGCTGTAACATTCCATTTTAGGGAAAATGGTTTTCATAATTGTTTTTGTAGATAGTATATTAGTCTAATAAAATAAACTGTTTTTGTAATTGCTATAGTTAAACGGTAATTTTCAATTGCATGTAATGCAATGGAAATTACGTGTAACCATAAATGTGGTCGTAATATAAACCTATATCCTGATACAGAATATCAGTATGTTCGTTATTATTTCTGGAAATTCGGAAAATAGTCAAATCTTCCTTTGACTCGGTTAGCTAGGCGCAGCTACTGATATAATTTGGTCAAATAATTAGTTAATCATGTTTTTGCGTGTCTAATAGTCTCTAGTTGCCCCTTAAATAGCAGTTTATCCATTGTTAGTTTATTTGTTTATTGTTGGGATGGTTGCAAACCCCCGGTATCTTTAATAAAGTTTGTAAATATTTCTCATTCTCTTCACCGTCTATTCCTCTTACTGTTCTCTAGAGGGCTTCTATCTCCCACAAAAAAAACGTTTCAAAATTGAAATGCATTAAACATTCATTACCTAAACAAATCTATTACAATCAAATGAATTGTTCTTCTATGAATCTTCCTGGAGTAAATTGGATTGCAAGACACAATGTATATTTTACACTATCAGCACTATACTAATTTAGTAGAAGCACTACTACGATAAATATAGTTAAAAAAGAAAATGAGAGTAAAAAAATTGGCCAATTTTTTTATATATTTATATTGTTTTCTCTGTTATTATAATTTGCTACCAAGGAATTTCGTTTTCGGCCCACTATGTCGTTATTTCTCAACCGATTTGGGGAACCGATGGGTCTTTTTAAAGCTTTTACACTGCAAATTTATAGAAAAATATAAAACTAAAAAATGCCACTTTAGTTAAAAAAATATATATTAACAAATTTCTCCAGGCTATTTAAATGGGAGAATATTCTTTAAGGAACTTGACCAAAGTTTGAGAAAACCAGTCAACGTGTGGTCATGGAATTTGTACCAATTTAAAGCTTGAACATTCCTATTCTACGCGAAATTGCAAGATTTATAATTTTCTACCCTTAAGATTGTTAAATTATATGAAGTATAAAGTCCTAAATTTCCCCATGTTATTCATTTAGGAGAATCTTTTACCAGGAACTCGGCCTTATTTTTAGAAAACCAGGTAACGTTTGGTCATGGAATTGGTACCAATTTCCGATACTCCAAAAAATTGTCACAGTTATAATTTTCCCCTTTTAAGTGTGTTAATTGATACAACATGTAAATGTCTATAAACCGCTTTGGTGGGATTTACAGTCTGTTGTGTTTACAAAAAGCAGGTGATTATAATCGTAACTAGGTGATTTGGTTTATACAGTTGATCAGCTCATCAAGCTTTTTATTTGTTTTCGTCTGTAGTAAACATCAACGTAAATATCTAATGTATGTAACCTTTTAAAATCAACTTATGTTTTAAGTGTTATTTTTAGTTTTGTGATTGTGTGACTTTTTAACTGTATTGTGACACCTATAAAAGTGCATTTTCATAATTTGTTATAATATTAAAGGAATCCAGGCGTACAAATAACATATACAAATGAATAAGGGTGTAAATGTTATTAATTCAACTTTTTTTTACAAATTGACAGGTTATTCAAATACACACGCATACATTTTATAATATGTTTTTATACAACAGTGATACATAAATGGCTAAAAATTATATCCACATCTTTCTCTAGTGAATTGCATTTGCTTAAGTATAATTTCTTTAACAGAAATAAAGTTTCTGATAACGGTTAGTTCAACAATAAATGCTTCATCAATGTATTCAAAAGATTAAATAGTTGATAATGTAAAGTCATAATAAATTGATACACTTGTATTTGATTTTTTATATTTAAGTTCATATAAACAGACCGGTAAGTTCCGTAGACGATTACTGTGCTAACTATAATATAATGACAGAAGTATGCAGGTGAGATTCTCTTTTTCATATTTTGGTATTTAAATGTTAATTGTTTGTGTTATTAAAATAAGATTTTGTTTTTAGTTTGGCGACTTTCGACCCCTAAAACTGTTATTTTATATACATGTTTGTTATCAATCGAAAGCTGCTAACCTCAAGATGTGCCTTTTTGGTTTAGAAAAACATCATAATTCAGGGCTCCGCCTCATTGTCTTTCCGAGTTTCAATGTTAATCTTATGGATTTATATTTTTTTTTAGTCAAACATCTATTATAATGTACACAGTTAAAAACAGCTGACCCTGTGCCTGCGAGATTCCCGTGCGGAGAACGGCACACCTGCTAGTTTACTTTAAAAGGCAAGTACGGTTAAGTAATGTTTTGTTATACAATAATACTCCACTTTTAGTTACGACACAGATATTTTGTGACATTCTCAGCAATAGTGCATCTAGGATATTTCAACATATTGGCACCTTTTGATAAAAGTACCAAATTTGGTACAGAGGTAGACCGATGTAATATGAACAAATTTGAATGTGGAGCCATCGGCTAACTACCCCCTGGCGGCCGTTGCGGTCATTTTCCAAAATTTACGAATCGTGGTTCTAATCTAAAAATTTTCTTAAGTAAACATAAGCAAATAATACATAAATTTAAACATCTTGTTAAAAAAATATGTTGGTAAAAACATAATTCACTAACCATTATACGTTTAAAAATGGCGGCCATTCTTGTGTAAAATATTGGCAGTTACGGAATATTCTATATTTTCTAAACCATAACGCGTATCTTTTTTCCAATTCAAATTTCTTACTCGTGATAAACTCAGCTTTACTCTGATATGCAACGTGACAGGCTTTCTTTAAAAAATAAAAATTTCAATACATAATTTTGTTATGCTTATATACCAAAAATTCAAAAAAAATCAATGGTAGCGAATTAAAAACATACCATTGAAAAGGTATTCTAAAACATAGCAACTTTCTAATGTACACCAACCTTATATTTCGTATCGTATTTTGCAAACAGCAATGTTAATTGTACATAACACATTAAATGAATGTGGCCACGGAATACTTCCAAGTATTATGAAAATTACCACGCATTTCATTGTTTGCAGAAAAACGAAAATATATATAAGGTTGGTGTGGTTAGAAAGTTGCTAGGTTACTAGGTCACAAGACCTTTGTAATGGTATGTTTTTATAGTACGCTACCACATTGAATTTTCGGAATTTTTAGCATATAAGTATTAATATAAACTATTTCATTGACATTTTGATTTTGTTGTTTTCAAAACGTTTTTGAAATTGGTCACCACGGCCGTCAGGGGGTGGTTGGCCGATAGCTCCACATCAAGTTTTTGTATTTGGAGACTCAGATAGCCCTCCTAAAAATCTGTGAAGTAAAATAAATGAACTCTTTACAGCAATTATGTAACATTAAAATAATTGAGCAAAATATGACTTTTGCGTGTTTCACAAAATAATAAATTTTTAACTCATTTATTACGTGTTTGTATGATTGATATAAGTATACATACCCTTTAAAAATAACGTTTGTAATCCGTTTACAGTTTTTGGGTAAAATCATAGTAGACTATCTTTTATTTATATTTTAACAGGCAAATTGTTCAAAAACAGCGCCAAACTCACCTATTTTATTAAAGTGTTATTTGTACAACTGTAAACTGTTTATTTATTAGTATATTTATTTACAACAATTTCTTAGCTACAAGGTTTATTGTTCTGACATTGTGAAAAAATAATGTTATAAATAAAATATGAATATTCACTAATATTTAAAAAGTGGTTTCACATACAAACCCACCAGTTTTATGTGTTTATGACCTAAATTAATCAAATTATTAACGTAAATGTGCAGTAAAACAGCATGGTACTTGTAGGCCGAGCTTTGTTCTGAGAATAATATCATATTGATACTTTACCAAGTGAGTGTTACTTTGACACATCACTAGTTTTTACGATCAGAGTATGATTATTTAGGTATGACCTGAAACTCTAAAAGCCCAATTTTAAAACTGTGGCAGCTTTCTAGTTTTCCGGGAAATTTAAAAATTAACTTACAGGGCCAAAAAACCCTATTTTCCAATGGTAGGCAAAGTCCTTGCGTGGGATTTTGGGATCCATTTTGCATACACACATTACTCACTTAATAGTTCAGGATTGATAATTATGAGCATAGTAGTATAGTTGTAGAAATGTAACCCAGAGAGAGCCTCTGACACCTGTGCACGACGTTGTCAGAAACAACAAATGTTAAAAGCCCGCCCCTTTTTATCCGAATCATTTTGTGTCTGTAATAAGTGTTCTAAGGGCTACGCATTAAGTCATATACGAGTCGTTATAATTTTATATCTTGCTATTAATAAAATAAAATACTTCTTGAAAAGCAAGACAAAAGTAAAAACATACAATCAATTTCGTCTAAACAATCTAAAAGATATAATTTTACTTACAATTCACTTAACGTACAAACAAAACACTAAACATGCCTAAACGATGGTACAAGCTTCTCCAAGCTTCTCTGAGTTGGCCTGATAATGCCATTGTTATTTGTTGAAATTGATTGCGTTGTACGAAGTTCCATGTATCCGTCTCGGACAGTACAGTACAAGTGTAACTATATTTTATAGCGCGATGAGACGTTATATGTCATATCTTGGTCACTTATAAACGTAAAAAAAACTTCGAAATGCATTTATGGTGAACTGGCAGACCCGTTGCGGCCTCGTCCGCGTAAACAATGACCGTTGTGTGTGCCGCAATCTGTGGTTAGTGCGTGCAACTACTATGAATCAAGATCGGCTGTTTGAATTTTCATCAGTTCAAAGCAAAGCGAATGCCCATAAGGAATACATGGTAACTTTGAGGTCAAATAGGGCAAAGCCCTATAGTTGCCGGAATGAAAACACGTTAACTTTCCTATTACACCATTAATTAAGAATCAATGTAAACAAATTCATCACTCTAGCATGCCTTCGTGAAGATAGAGAATTAGTGATGAGTGAGCGAGGGTTTTTGCTTTTATATATTAAGATTATCATAATTAAAATATATCACGTAGACCAAATTTCACTAAAATTTCTTAAACTTGATTTCTAATTACAGAGCGTTAAAACTAGCGTTAATTCAATGATTTTGAATGTAAAAAATGGCATAGAACAATCGTTAAACCCTGTTTTAAATAAAGTTACCTGTTAACAGTCATAATCGGCTTTCATTAACCAAAACGAGATCTAATATGGCATTAGATTAAACGCTGGTTCAGGCTGAACTGGCCGAATTTGGCCAGTTTACCCTTCTAAAGGAACGTTATTGAGTATTGCGGATTAAATACCCCCGTCGCAGCAAACCTGCATACTCAGCGAATTTCCAATGAATTATAACATAACACATTAAGCCACTTAACAGGGATTCATAAGAAATATATTCACAAACAAGCGATATTTAAAATATTAATTATTCTCCATAAGAATAACATTGGGGATGAGTACGCAGGTTTGCTGCAACAAGGAACACAAAATAATGGGGTTTTATGCAAATATCAATAGAACTCAGCTAAGTGAAGTCACATACCAAGTTTCATCCATATACATTCATATATAAGCGATATATAACATTTTAATTATTTTCCATAAGAATAACATGGGGACCGAGTACCTAGGTTTGCTGCTACGGGACCCATAGGCGAAAAATTGTTTTTTGTGCAAACAACAATAAACCACAACCAGATGAAGCTATATACCAAATTTCGTCAGTTTATGTTCATAAATAAGCGAGATATACAATTTTGCTTTTCCTCCATAAGAATAACATTAGACAACGTACTGTGTTTAGCACTTTCAATATCTCAGTAACCAATTGACGTAGAGCAATGATCAAGATACCAAATTGTTTGTTTTTTTATGCTGAATTCAATGGTGAAAATTAAAATTTGATTTAAAAAAAATACATGTGGAAACCCCAAAAAAACCATTTTTGGGGTACAAAACCCCCCAAAATCCCCCTTCGGATGGTGCGATTTGTCTGGTTTTCGAACTCGTTCAAATAAATGGTACTTTACACTTTGTACCAAATTTAATTAAGATCGGACCTCTTTTACGAGAGTTATCGTGCTTACGGACACACACACATATATATATATATATATATATATATATATATATATATATACATATATAAAAATTTGAACGAATGTTGTTTTTGGCATCTGGGGACCTCAAAATGAAAAGTTATCATGGTCTCGGGCTTAAGTCTTACCATGAGACCTACGGTAATAGCTTCTTCCCTATAGGGGAAATTCGCTAATAAAAAGAAAAATTAACTATTATAATCTTGTATTCTAATTGGCTTTCACATCTCTTGGTAGAGTAATATTATCAACGACCTTTTTATTTTGTAAACGAAGTTAACTTAATTTTGAATTGTTTAAATAAGGAAGAATATACGGTGTGTTAATTTTGTATGCTCGTCTTTGAGAACTCGTAAGCCATAATATTTACTAAGAAGGTTAAACTAGCAAAGTAGGGCGTAGTTATAAAATAAATAAAATCGCTCAAATAAATCTAAAACTCGTTAGTTGCGCTCAAAAAACCAAAATATGGATATGGATATGTTGTACTGGCTCCAAAATTTAAAGTATTAAGGTAACAGGTTACAGCTGATTTACTGAAAACAGCTAATTCGCGGAGAAATCAACTGATTAACAATGTAAGATGTCAAACTTTTTCTAATGAGATGCTAAATGGTGATATTTTAACATTTGGTTCTGCCCTAAATCCTATGTATCATATTTAGTGTTTGTAAATATTGTTGACTATCTGAAAGGATCAATAGCTTAGCAGTTGATAAACGAGGCACTTTTCATATCAGATCTTTCAAATATTTGTTTGATGCAGATGTTTGTTCATAAACCATAAGCTTATGTAGAAGTAATTACTTTTCAATTAATTATCAGACTATATCAGCATAAAAAGTCCGGAAACTCCTGAAGATTGTAGATTACGTGAATGATTATTATTAATTCTAATGATAGTAAGAGTAATCTTAAGGGATGTATTTATGTAATGTTTTTACAGGTTATTTTATATATCACAGGAAAGGACTTGCATAGAGAGCTACGAATCGGGCATATGATGAGAAATACATTTGGAATAAACGCATATATACATGTCATAATATCGATTCAATGTTGATCCAGTCGTTCGTTTAAGATCGGGGTTACGGCAACGTGCTGATGTAAAAGAAGTCATTAAAATGGGTTATGAATCAATCTACACTGAGACTATATTTAAGATTTCCAAAAGTCACACGATGAATCCACGAGACGTCTTCCATCATAAAAATGCATGAAAGATTTGATAACTTGAATAAGTTACCCTAGCGTTTAACTACATATCTACATATAAAGGTATTTTCCTATCACCCCAATAGCTAAAACGAGTTTATAAATAATTTTAGAGTTTGTAAATTGGCATATTCAGATTAAAAATGTTGCGTATAGTTTTGTGTTTTTTTTTATCTGTAAGAACCAAATTTTGGGTAACTTTGTCCTACAAATAATTAAATTAAGATTTGAACTATAGAGTTTTAAATAAGTGAGTATTTGTCATTTTTACAAGATAAAACAAGCATTTTTGCCATTTCCGGACTAAAACATCACGTTTTAACTTATAAAAATCACAATTTCTTAGTTGTTTAAAATCTTATAGTTATCATTATTTTTAGGACAAAATGACACAACTTTTGTGATTATAACAGTGTTCCTTAATTATTACGAGTTTTAAGATTTGACTACAGCATTCATTAAACTATTTTTGTTAATATGAACAGTTTTCTTTATTTTTGAAGAAAAAAGTATTTTTTTATATTCTAACCGATCAACTCTTAATAATTTCCAACTGTGGGTTTCGTATTTTTAAATGATTCCGAAATATCGTTTGTTTAAATGAATGTAACGTTATTAATGTAAAATCGTAAGATGTAGTGAACACATGTTGGCGCACATCTCACTAAACAAATTAATTTTAAAGATTACTCAGGTATTTTTATATATTTACAGCTAAACAATACTTTATATGTTAGTTAAGATGCACGGTAACGGTCTGTATAACGTTCAGTCGGTGGAAAATAGCAAACAGTTGGTTAATTAGCAAACCCCTTTAAAAAACAAAAACAAATGATTGCCCGTGACGAATGTTGATGTGTCGGGACTCCTGGGGCGATGGGATGGAAGACCTTCTAAACACTCCCTTAAGGGTGTATCGTTTTTCAACAATTACAAGTAATGTATCATGTCAACGTGGTTGCTTTTATCGTTCTTCCAATCACACTAAATAACAAACATTTAATAGCTTATATGATAACTTTTACTAATAAGAACAAATAAACTCGTAATGAAAAAAAAAACAAAGGAAGGGAAGAATTAGAGTAGGTATTAATAAGGACAATATTAACATTAGTTTGGTTCTAGAAATCCTTCTTACTGTGCAAACTTTTAAAAGTATACTAGGTGGTGTGCATTAGGGGCCACACACATATTACGTAACGGACTTAAGGGGAGAGGGGGTATGACGTGGCTTTATTCTGCGTTATGTGTAGAACGGGGGGGTTTGGATCAACGTTACGTAACTCACACATATTAATCCTAAGAGCTGGCGTATTCCTGTATTTATTGAGACTGTTATAAATCTTTAAAAATTAAAAAAACAATCAAATTGATATCTTAATCAAGGTTACAGTTATATAGCAAATGCTTCCGTCATACTATTTTAAAAACAGTTAAATTAAAAATATATACATAACGTGTTTTGATTAAGTTCTGTATGTTGCTGTACACCTATGTTTTGTGTTCTTTTAGGGCGTAAAATCAGGACGTGATACAGTATTGCCCAATGCCACTCACATCTTTAGATTTTTAAGTTGTTTTGTATTTGTATTAGTCATAAATTATATTTGTTACGTTTTAGCTGAGATAGTTTATTTTGTTGTTTGTAATTATTAACAATCTTGCAACAGTAACAGTCTTGTTTGTTTGCATACATTTTGCTGTGAAATAAGTTATTAACAAAAATGTTAAAAGAAAGTGATTTAAAGTTATGATTCATTAAAATCCATATTTAAAATTGTTAATTGTTTTAACGATGTTTTAAAGGTTTAAGCTGTTTTAAAGCCTACTACGATTGAGTTACGTAACACAATGTTGCGGGGAGGGGGTTGTCAAGCATTATGGTGTGTTATATGGGGGAGAGGGGTCTGAAATTACAAAAAAGCGTTACGTAATATGTGTAAGTGTATGGCCCCTTAGAGCGTTGAAGAGTTTAATGCCAATGTATGAAGCTTGTTCTTTCAGATGCTGGTATTGTGCTGTGGGATACATAAATTGTAATTTGAACGAAGTTAGGGGGGGAACAAAGCTTCTCACATAAAAATTGTTTCTGTCTAAAAAGGGCTGCTAAGGATACCAGTACCCCTACACTACAAAGGCAGTTTAATAAACAAAACAATTACTATACTACATACAATTACTTCCCAAAACTAATTTTCTTTATTTTTTACCACTGCGGTAAAACATAGTATGATCCTGTACTCGGTACGTGTGAGTGTTTGCTAACTGAATAAATCATGTATTTACTAACTATCGAAAGCTGAAATTTCTTTAATACAACGCAAGTTATATGACTTTTTCAATGTAGTTGAAATTAAATTATTTTTGAAAATAATTCCCAGACAGAACAAAAAAGTTAAATACTATTCATATTGCCACCTTCTGACAAGCCTTTTACTGAAGGTTAGCTGCCTAGGATACAAATTTCAAATTGTTACTTTAAAAACGCAATTTAAGGTTGTGTAAGACCTATACGGTAGAACCTTCTTTGTTAGCAAACTAGTTTCCTCAGAAGTTGTTTTTAATTTAATTTGTTTCTGATTTAATATAGAATTAATTAACAAGCGATCAATAAACCCCATAAAATCATAAATTTAGGTAAACATTTTAATTTATATCTACTTATTAAGAATTTATTATATATTGCATGTCTATTTTAAATGTATACTAATCCCACAACCAAACTAATCAGTAATTGCTCGACGCGTTGTCGTTCATTAGAGTAGACGAAACAATAATATAACAAGGTTGCCTACCAGTTTTCCGTTGCAGTTCTTCTTTGAAAACCTGGTATGCAACGTTAATATTTTACTACACAGTTATGGTGGATATTCAGGCTATTCACAATAAATACAACAACAGTGGCATAACAGCCGGGCCCGCAGGGCCCGCGGTGCGGGGGGCCCACGGGCCTAAGGGGCCCACAAAGCGAAGCAGTGGGGCTCGCGAGCCGAGGTAAAAGCTTTGGTGGGCCCGCATTATGAGGTGAAGTTATTATATTTAATTTTCAAAACTGCAATAACGTTGTTAGTTAAAATCTAAGAATTAATTTATTTTTAGCCTATAAATAGATCTTTCATTCGTTGTGATTAGTGTTTAATAAATGACAAACTTGAAATCTGCAAAAAGGTTTATTATTTTAATTTTCCTCAATTCTAATTGAATTAAAATAAAAAGTGAAAATTTAAAGTGAGCAATTTTAACAAATATTTCATCATTTTGCATAACAATTTTAAAACGTTTGTTAGTAGTGCCAGTAAAGTTTTTGAACTGTGTTTTTGAAGGTGAATCAGCATTAGGATAGTGATAAATGATAAATCGGGGGCTCATGATAAGATCCTTTTCAAAACCTCAAGGTACAACCGTAAACACTATAGCGGCCTTTTCACTCCAAACTGAATATAAATCCACTCCAAATACCTTTTCCACATTTGAATTTTAACAGGAACAGAAGGAATTGCTGACATGGGATCTGGCTTCACGTTTTAACCTGACACTTGCCGGTTTAATATTTAGGTATTTTAATGCTACATTGACGTGATTAAACTATTTAAAACATTATAGTTAGCCTAAATGAGAACCTTTTGGGCGTTATTAAATCACTGAAACCATACAATGCTGCAGGCTGGAACTGATTGAAGTTATGTATTTGGAGGTTAGGAAACGTCTAGGTCATGCAACCTTATCCCAGAATCTAGAAATGGATAGGGTTAGGGTGAAACTGTACGATTATGATAAAAGGGGGGGGCCTGAACATAATTTAGTGGGGGGCCCAAAAAATTCAGTTACGCCACTGTACATAACGCCGCGCCGCGCTACGAAGTTATCGTTGCCAACCCACAAATTATAGCATCGTATATGTATACATTTTAATTCTGGAATATATATTTTTAGATACTATAACGAAAGTTGTTATTTTCGATGTGAGGTGTGAGTACTGAAAGTGATACTTTTCCACCCTAGTTGCCGTAAAAACAGCTGGTTATTTTTGCCGCACTGTTAATAGTTTTTCTGACACCCAGCACTGTCCGGCTAAGCACAGATGTGTGAACTGATTTTTACTCAAACTCGAGAAAATCGAAGTAAAAGATTTATAGCTTCACCATAGCCAAGGATTTAACTCAACAAAATCAAAAAATTGGATTAAAAACTAGTGTTTTGTAAATATTTGTTCTAGTTTTTTTTTAGGAACCATGGTGGTACTTATGCAGTATACCGACCACCACCTTTAACGGCACGCTGTGGTAGTTATGATAGGTAAGGTTACTGTAGTTGTGTAGAATATTCTTTTGTCGACAGTATTTATCATTTGTCACGTCGCAAAACCCCTCATCTCCCTCAATCAGTCAAGGTAAGTTTAAAGGTCATTCATTGGCCGGCGCGGCAGACAGAGTCTTGACCAGTCCATCTCGTCGCAAATATACGGATATGAGGCTCAGCTAAATAGCGCATAGCGCATCAATAAACAATAGTGTTTAGTTTTTGTTTACGTTAATCTAGTAATTAGATTAATAATAATTGCTGATTTCGAATAAAACACTGCAATTGGTAGATGCAGCAAGCTACTAGCGCTGCTCTGCCCTGCCAAGCACAGATGTCGTAACAGACATTTTTTGGCGTACTGACCTTTAATATTTCTAGTATCTATGTAAATTCCTGATCACATTTAACACGTATCAAACTATTGCAATAAATATCTTACCAAACAAAAAAATATATTTTAAAATTTTTTATCTATATTTTTCTTTCCTATTACTAAGCTAAATTGTTGTAAGTGCTAATTAATTGTTAAGGTATTTTTATCGCATGTACAACACTTACCACGAACTAGCTTCAGCAAACTTCTCTGATTCCACAAAACTGGCTTAGCAAAAGACAATTGAAACATATCAAAACAACATATCAGTTTTGTTTTAGGTGTTTAAATACCACACATTTTAAAGAAATAATTGTTTAGCAATTGACTAAAGAAACTATATCGCTGGGCATATTAACTGCTATAATAAAATGCATAAGTACCCGATAAATATCATGTTTCAATCAACACTGCAGATTGGATTGGTGAACACGTAACTTCACAGCTGTTTTTATGATGTATCTTCCGGGTAGCTAGAAAACCTTAGTAGATGTTCAGTGAATATAATATGCAGTGCCTGCACTGGCCAACATACTCACTGACATCTACACTGATTGGGGGTGGGGTCTCCCTCCGAGACCCGAGGCGCCCCGTTTTCAAATTTGGGGCGTTTTTAGTTATTTTTATGTATTTTATAGGTATTTTTGTAGTTTTATGTATTTTTATTACTTTTACATGTATTATATGAAGATTTAAGGGTCTTTATATACCGGGTGTCCCACGAAGAGGTTTAAACGTTTGATTTTATATTACGTGCCCATTCATGCACCGAACTGTTTTAAACTTTACACAGTTTACAAAGTAGGTTCTAAAAATATTCTGGACAAATTTCAGCTCCCTAACCTTAATAGAAACAAAATGGCGGCATATTGAAAAACGATACTTTAAAAACATTAAAAAAGGTGTTTTTGGTTTTATAAAATATTTTTATTGTTACATTCTAGGGCAATATGACTTTTAAATAAAAGAACTAGAACATAGCCTAATGGAAAACCTTAAAGTCCAAAATTATTCAAACTGTAACCCATACACAGCAACACACTGATAACAGCGCGTAACAAATGATTCGTAAGCTCTTACAAAGAAACTCCGCGGTATCCGGAGAAGTTCCTCTTCTATTGATCGTTTTAGTTCCTCATCATTATTGAAGCTATGGGTATAAACTTGTTCCTTCAAATAACTCCATAAAAAAAAGTCACAAACAGTTAAATCAGGTGATTGGGGTGGTCAATCTAAAAAATCACTTCCACGACCAATCCAACGGCCATGAAGGTTGCCATTTAGTAATTGCTTGACAGAATTTGCAAAATGAGGTGGAGCACCATCTTGTTGAAAGTATCGTTTTAGCGAATTTCCCCTATAGGGAAGAAGCTATTACCGTAGGTCTCATGGTAAGACTTAAGCCCGAGACCATGATAACTTTTTGTTTTGAGGTCCCCAGATGTCCAAAACACTATTCGTTCAAATTTATATATATGTATATATATATATATATATATATATATATATATATATATATGTGTGTGTGTGTCCGTGAATGCGATAACTTGAGTAAAAACGTCCGATTTCGATGAAATTTGGCTCAAATGTGTAAACTGACATTTATGACTTTAAGTTCGAAAACCAGAAAAATCGGACTATGGGAAGGGGGGTTTATGGGGGTTTTAAATTTTCCAAAAATCAGTTTTTTGCATTTTTTACCCTAAAATTTTTAAAACACTTAATTTAGGTTTAGACCATGTTATAGAGCTTAAAAAAACAAATAATATGGTATTTTGAATTATTAACCTAGGTTAAGTGGTTGCGGAAAAAATCCAAAAAACATGCTCATAAAATCTCCCATGTTAATCTTATGGGAAAAAGGTTTTTGGCTTTTCCTCAGTTAATTTTACTTTAAACTTCACATTTTCTTTTACCAATCACTTCAGCTCCACAAAACAATCATTTTGGTGTTTAAATTGTGATTCTACGTCAAACCGTTGCAGAGATATTCAAAGTGCTAAACACAGTACGTTGTCCAATGTTATCCTTATGGAGAATAAATAAAATTTGATATCTTGATTATTTATGAATGTATATTGATGAAATTTGGTATGTGGCTTCATGTTGTACTGGTATATTGATAATTTCACAAAAAATAAATGTTTTGTTGATTGTCCCCGTAGCAGCTAACCTGCATACTCAGCCCTAATGTTATTCTTATGGAGAATAAGTAAAGTTTTATATCTCCCTTAATTATGAACATAAATTAATAAAACATTGTAAGTAGCTTCACCTGGTTCAGTTACATTGATAATTGCATAAAACTCATTTCTTATCTTCCTCGTTGCAGCAAACCTGCGCACTCAGTCCTAATGTTATTCTTATGGGGAATAAATAAAATGTAATAAATCACTTATTATGAATGGATTTTGTCAAACTTGGTTAGTGGCTTTATGTACTAGTGAGAAACATATCAATGCATTGGAAATTCGCTGAGTACGCAGGTTTGCTGCGACGGGGGGTATTTCAATATGCCGCCATTTTGTTTCTATTAAGGTTAGGGAGCTGCAATTTTTCCAGATTATTTTTAGAACCTACTTTGTAAACTGTGTAAAGTTTAAAAAAGTTCGGTGCATGAATGGGCACGTAATATAAAATCAAACGTTTAAACCTCTTCGTGGCATTATTAAACCCGGTATTATTAAGGCATTTATATTAAATGCATAACCCTTATATCGAGGTTCCGAAGCGTGCCGATTACAAGACGTAAATAGGGTATTTAATAATGCCGCATCACTCGCCCACTACTAGGGGACTCTCGTGTGGTACTTAGGAATATATTCTGACGATAATATAAAACTTTATCTACGTAAACTTAACCCGACTTCACATAGCCGAATGCTCCATAGCCCTAAAGCACTTCTAGACCTGTTTTTTGAAAATCAGTATTTATCAATCGATTGATAACGCTAGGATATTCGTGTCTGGTATCGTTTTAAATCTAATTTTAATCCAGATTTAATGCAAATATTTGTAGAAGAGTGTCACGACGTATGTCTACGATATAGAGAAAATTGCGCGTCTGCGCTTATCACCTCGCACCGAGTTGGAGAGGGGAGGAACCTTACCTATCATCCCACGTCGGCACTGTTTTAATTATTCAGTTTTAAAAAGGAATTACTGGCTTTATTACGTCATTAATAGTATATTAACATGTATATTCCCATAAAATGACTTCCATTTACCTACCTACGTATTTAGGATAAATATCCTCTGGAAATTAAAAACGTGTTTGGAAAAAATGCATATTTGGCATTTTGTAAAGATGTTTGCTATGTTTAGTTAACTAATCATGCGTTAATTTGCAGTAAAATGATGAATACAAACATTCAAAATGCCAAAAAATATTATTTTAACGAAAAAACTTATAAAACGGAATATTTTGTAGAAAAAAATCAGAATAAGCCATATATTGTAGTGGTTTTACGAAGAAAAATCGCTCAAACAGTTAATTTAGTAATTATTACGTATTATTCGATTATAGGTAGTACTCGCAATGCTTGTATAGATAGTTTGTTTTCTTCAGGAAATAACAGTATTTTGGTCTATAAACGGGGTTTAATTGCTCAAAATAATGATAAATATGATTTCTTGATGGATTTATCGAGGTAAATTAGCACTTTTAAGCTACTTTACGTGTATAAATGTGGAAATATACACACATTTCCTATCAATATAGTTTTAATGTAAGTTTTTACAAGGTAATAAGACATAAAAGTTTAAATTATCACTTGAATTAGACTTGCAAAAGGAGGAAAACTGTATACAATACTTGAATTTGTATGCCTTCTTGGTAAAATTATAATTAATGTAGATATATACCATTATTTAGGAAAGACTAAACTGTATTAGACTGTAGATATATATATCTTAAATCATTAAAAAGTTAAAATATTGATAATAGCTGTTACAGAGGCCTTAGGTCAGCTATTACTGACCGCCCCACCCCGATGGTACAGTGACCGCGACACAGGACACCGGCGTCACATGTCTTATAGGACATGAAAAAATATTGTATGTATCGTTAAGATGTTTTCAAATATTCTTGTTCTACGTGACATTAACATTCCGAATCACCCAATCCGAGGTCTATGGGGCTCAAATTTCACCTTTTAGAAGCGATAAGGGAAGCTGGAGTTTTATGATTGATTGCCTTATCTAAGCTGATCTAATATAGATTCTGGGCACTTTTTGAAATCGTATCGATTGCTACTATTAGAAAACAACTTTAATGATTAAATTTGACCATATTGCCGATATTGACATATATTGACATACAGCTGACGTGCAAAAATTGTTTACTCACATCATATTTTCTGGTGAATATTTTTTAAATTTAAGAATTAATTTTTAAGTAAGTGAATATTGCTGTATACTAATTAATACATTTAAGTACATCCTGGTTATTAATAATTAAAAATCAAATGCCTTATATTTTACTAGACATTATATAGTGAACAAGAGTACCTATAACCTCAAAAAAACATTAAAGTTCGAATTAGGTACAATGAACAAATTTTCTCCAATAATAAAAACACGTTCACAAAAGATCAAAGAAGAATCTAAAATTGTAGACAATTCAACCGAAGTAAATGTTATAAAACATGTAAAAATCAATCCATCATCCAATCCAATCATCCATTTTGAAGCTAAAGGTATTGATAACATACAACATTGTTCAGTAAATGTAAGCACTCAAACTGACGAACTTTACCAACCAATGACTTGTTTATTGGATAAAATCGAATGGTTAACTTATCAAAAGGATAACTTAATGAGAAAATTAGTCGATTTACAGGTAGATCTAGAAAGTTCAAACTCTGAAATAAACTACTTAAAAAGGCAACTTAGTAATCTGATTGATCAAGATAACAGAAAGAGTATCAATGATAATGATCACTCACTTAGCACTATAAAGCACTGTGAAACGTATGATTGTAATTCCACACTTAAGGCAGCAAATGATGCCAAAATCCAAACGATCATGGGGAATGATAATCTATTTGAAGAAATAAAAGACAGATTTCAAAATCTTAAAAATAAAATGGATCAAGGTAGTCAGCTATCCCATCAAAAGAAAAAAGATAAAGAAGATAGTTCTTGGGAAAAAATCAAACAAAAAACAAAAGGAAATCCTACAAGATCTGTTAAAGATCACTCTTTTGTATCCAATAATAGATATGAATTATTGAATAGTATTGACTGTGAAGAGATTCAAGTTAGATCTCAACCAGTTAATCGTCCAAATATGTATCTAAATAGTAAAAAAACAGACCATGTCATATAAATAACGTTAATATCAAACAAATTAAACAAACGGGAGAGGTTAAAATGGCCAATAGAAAGAACAAAACATCTCTTTCACTCTATACTGATAGTCAGGGAAGAGGATTATCTCAACAAATTAATGAATTATGCGGAGAGCATTATTGTGAAAGTACTGTGATGCCCAATGCAGTTAGTGAACAAGTGTTTAAAAGCGCCTCAAATAATTTTCATGAAAATGTTGTATTATTAAGTGGCTCAAATGATTCATTGAAAAGATCATTAAAATATGTGTATACAAATCTTGAAAAAAAACATTAAGAATTTAAATTCAAAGAAAATATACATTTCAACAATTCCACAACGACATGATTTAGGGATTAGTCATCCTCATCACGCTGATATTGAATTGGCAAATCATTATATAAAAGAAATAGCAGTTCGTCAAGGTATTAATGTAATTGATTTTAATATACTAAAAAGACACCATTTTACAAAACATGGAATGCACTTAAATCGTTATGGCAAAATTGAACTAGCCAATTCAGTATTTAAGTTAATTGAAAAAGATATTCCATCTAATCGAAAACTTGAACCAAAAACGTACTATTCCTGACACAAAAAATCATTGCAAGGAATATCAGGTTAAAAAGATTTTGTTAAAAATAACAAATTTACATTTAAAGTTTTACATCAAAATGTCCAAACACTCTCAAATAAAATTGCTTCAATATCGATTTTTCTAGAGGAGGAAGACCCGGATATTTTTTGTATTTCTGATCATGACATAAAGAAAGAGAACATAATGAGAATTAATCTTAAAGGTTATAAACTAGCTTCATATCATTGCAGGGAAGCATCTAAATTTGGTGGAGTATGTATTTTCATAAAAAAGACATTAAATACAATAACATAAATTTATCTTCAGTAACTATTGATAAAGATTTTGAAGTATGTGGAATTAAGACCAAACTAAATGGATTATCACTGGCTATCATTTGCCTCTATAGATCTCCGGCTGGTAATATTAACACTTTTTTCGATAATCTTGAAGCAGCACTATCAAATATTATAACATCGAATAACAAAAAATTTTTAATTTGTGGTGATTATAACATTGACTCTCTCGGTAGGGATAAAAAAAGTGTTGATAGTTTAACGGATTTATTCAAAACTTATGGAATTTATCTAACAATTAACATTCCAACTAGAATCACAACCAAATCAATTTCAAGTATTGACAACATTGCTACAAATTATGAGCCAAAGGATACACAATCAGTAGATGTAATAGATTCTGCCGTATCAGACCACATGGGACAATCAATAACAATAAAATGTAGTTCAAATAAAGACAATACACCTAAATATATTTATAAAAGGGAATTCAATGAAATCAATATTGGCAATTTTAAATCGTGCATGAACGAAGCATCATGGGATGTAGTATATAATGCTTTAACTGTCAATGATCAGTTTAATGCATTCCATAATATATTTAAACAACATTTTGATACTTGTTTTCCAATAACACGTAAAAAAGAACGGAAAAGTGCAAAACTACCTTGGAAAACCAAAGGAATAAAAATATCAAGACAACATATAAAGTCATTATATTCAAGAAGGATATTTGATAAATCCACTGAATTCGGTAATTATTTAAAATTATACCAACAAATCTATAACAATGTACTGAAAGCAGCTAAAATAAAATACTACTCAATTTCTATCACAAAAGCCATCAACAAACCAAGAAAAATATGGTCAATTATTAACCAAGAAGTTGGCGACAACAATGAATCTGATAATACAGAGATTTTTACCTTAATGGATGGTAGTAAATTATCTGACCCTCAACTAATTGCAGAAAACATTAATGAATACTTCTACAATATTATTCCAAATATGTTCAAGGAAAAAGTTCTAAAGACTCCTTCTCCTGTTTATATTTGTGACAACTCTCCTAACCACTCCTTGTCATGTTTCCTTGAGGTTACAGTTTTTGAAGTTAAATCTGTTATAAGGAACCTTAGCAACTCCTTGACCACTGGCCCAGACGATATTCCTTCTCTTGTTATCAATCATAGTGCCCCGTTCATTGTTCACCCTTTAACATTTATATTGAATAATTCATTTTTATCAGGTATTTTTCCAGAACAATTGAAGCTCTCTAAAATAGTCCCAATAATAAAAACAAAAAAGAAGGATTTAAAATTAATAATATACGTCCAATTGCTTTGACCACATTTTTTTCTAAAATATTTGAAAAAATTGTTCACAACCAAATGACAAACTATATTATAGAAAACTCAATCATAACCCCAAATCAATTTGGATTTCAAAGAAACAAATCTACAATTGATGCGATATACTAGTAATTGATGCCATTACACTAGTAACAAGTGTAATGGCAAACATTGATACAGATCTTCCATCTCTTAGTATATTTCTTGATTTATCCCGTGCTTTTGATAGTGTTAATCATAATAGACTACTTGATAAAATTCGATTGATGGGATTTAACAGGTCAGCGCTTGGATGGATAAAATCATTTCTAACAGGACGAAAACATTTCACAGAACTAAAGAATAGAAAACATCCAACAAAATCAAGAATATCATCTGATATAATTCATGGAGTACCACAAGGTTCTACTTTAGGGCCATTATTTTTTATTATCTACATGAATGATCTACCATCCGTCGTAGATAAAGGAGAAGTAATACTTTTTGCAGATGATACAACTCTCAATATTACCGAAAGTTATAACAAACAATTAGAGATATCTTCTTTTGTTCAAATTTCTAAAATGGAACAATGGTTTACAGATAACAGTTTGATAGTAAATGATTTGAAATCCTCAGCTTTACAATATAATAAAAAATTTAATAATGAAACAATTCAACTTGTTCAACTTGCCAACTCTACAATACCACTGGCAACTGAGTATAAATTTCTTGGATTAACATTACAACCAAATCTTTCATGGTTATCTCACATTGATAAAATTTGCAAAAAAATCAGTTCAGGAATCTTTTTGATAAAATGTTTTTCTAAATGCTGCACTCTAGACATAAATAAAATGGTATATTATGCTTATATCCATTCACATCTATCATATGGACTAATTATATGGGGTTCAAGCCCAAATGCCAAAATTGTATTTAAAATGCAGATAAAAGCTATAAGAACACTTTGTCAAGTCTCAAGAAGAACAACATGCAAACAACTATTCAAACAATTAAATATTCTAACATTATCGTCAATTTTTATATTACAAGCAGCAAGTTTTGTACATTTGAACCTTGATAAATTTTCCTTTAGAAGACAAATTCATAATTATAACACGAGAAATAACAACCATATAGACTTGCCACATCCAAATTCAACATTTCGACAAAAATGCTCAGACTACATTTCAATCAAAATTTACAACAAAATTTCTTCAGAAATAAAATCTTTAAGTAACATAAGACAATTCAAAAATAAATTAAAGCAATACCTTATCGTTAAATGTCCATACAAAATTGAAGATTTTTTAAATGAAAACAACAATGAAAATATAATATAAATTTAAAATCAAATGTGTCTCAAGATTGGATGAAGATTATTTTGTAAGATTCAAGGATTTAAATAATCAAAATTCTATCAGTTATTATTAGCATTACATACTCTGTTAATGTAATTTAGTCTTAACCATAATTTAATTATGGCAATTAAGATTCTTACCAATAAAGAAATAAATAAAGATATTGGTCTTAGTCTTAAGACTATATAAAGTGTTTCTAAAGTATCACTTGTGGGTATTCGAAGCACTCATGATTAGCATGAGAATCTATATTTAGCGTTGGATTTAAAATTAGACGTGTTTGGTCCAAGGCCAAAAGTCACTTAGAAATATTGGCCTAAGGCCTAGTTCAAATATTCTTGGTCTATTGACAATTGGCTTTTCGTCATAAGTCACCTGACGCCTTAGTGGCCTAAGGCCTATATAATTGGCCTAAGGCCGGTGTAATTGACCTGAGGCCTGGTAAATTTTCTTCCTAGTATTAAAAACCCCTGAAATCCCAAAAATCCCCAAAAATCCCTAAAAATCAATAAATTGAATGGGGTGCCTCTCGAGTCTCGGAGGGAGACCCCATCCCCAATCAGTAGATGTTCAGTGGGTATGTTGGCCAGTGCAGCCACTGCATATTAAACTCACTGAACATATACTAAGGGTTATCTACCTTGTGTTGACATTACGTTGTTATAAATGTTACTCAGCAAACCTGATACAAATGTAGGAAAAAGATGTGTCATTATTATTATTTACAGTGAGATGAAAAGTATCTTTCATTACTCGTACCTTTAGTGTTTTTCCGGCACTTCATCGAATTTCCAAGCTCGGCTATCGCCTTGCACGGAAAACACAATTGCGTGCCGGAAAATACCACTTTTGGCACTAGTAATGAATATTATATTTCACTACTAGTCATGAAAGGCAAGATAATGCTATTTTGGGGCAAGATAGCATTTTACGCACGAGGTAAAGCCGAGCGTGGAAAATACTATCGAGCCCTGGCATAAGACTTTTGTAACGAGTAGTGAACGATACTTTTCATCACGATGTAAATAACCACACTAAACTTTAAAAAAATCTGATATTTCACAGTCTAGTAATTTTCCATCAGTAAAAACACAACACGGTTTTACAATTCATTTTACTGTCAAGTCAGCTGTTTGAACGAAATCACACTGGTGCTCCTGTTGAGCTAAACGGGAACTTCCACTTGTTTACGACAGGAAGTTTTGTTTGGGACAGGCAAAGACAGCTGATTATTATTTGTTTTGTTACAAGGAAATGGATCATTTTCGTAGACCTCAACTGCATGGTAATATTTTCAAGGACAGAGTGATGAAATGCACTATTATGATACAAAAGGATTTTGCGAGGTTTGTTACGCCTAAAATGTCCCACAGGTGTTACTAGCGTGAAATATTCTCCCCAAAATTTTTTTCAGACTTCGGGAGGGGATATGTGATGTATCCATATAACGCCTGGCTATGTCGTAGCTAGGGTGGGTCTGTAAATATTTGTTTCTCTCTGAAAAGGTCAGTAATTTAGAGGTTGGTAACCAAAACACTATTAACTAATCAGATCTTACAAACATTTTGCTGGTACATAACGCTTCTCAAATTGATGTTTGGCTTGATGTTTACAAATATTAGACAACTGGTTGGTTTATTTGACCGGATCTATTACCTCATAACTACCACTAAAATGTTGTCAACAATTAACGGGATAAATGTATTTTTACTGAGTCGGTGCCACCTCATTGTATAGAGTGTGTACGTGAAAACTGCTGCATAAATATATACTTCCATTGTTGTATTGGGCCGTGCAGTAGAGCCGATGACTTCGCTCACGTCGGCATCGTCTTCCGTCGAACTGCACTCACTGATACTGATGGTCGCATGAGCATGCTTTCGCCTCATCGGCATCTTCAACTGACTGCGTAATGATTAATTTTTGGGGTTTATACAGGTGATCCTATTGTAAAATGTCTGGAAACTAGATCACCTGTATAAACCCTAAAACCTAATCATTACCCAGTCAGATGAAGATGCCGATGTGGCAAAAGCATGCTGCTCATGCGACCATCTGTGTCAATGAGTGCAGTTCGATAGAAGATGATGTTAGCGAAGTCATATAATTATACTATATGCTATACTCTAATATGAGTAGGTTTGTTTGCTTGCTTGCGTGCTTGCTTACAACTCTGATCTCTAAACAGTTCTAACGATTTCCTTCAAATGTTGGAAATAACCCATTTATGGGATGAAAATAAAAATAAGTGCTAGATAGGTCTCATCCCGAGAAAAAATCAAATAATGTAAAACATTCTAAAATGAAATGTTTACAAAATTAACATTGGGTTTATGGAGTTTAAATAACAAAAAATTGTATTAGCTGTTCATAATCAACCAGGGAACTGTCAAAGTAATACTCGTGTTGTTTAAAATTAACATGTGGTTTCCTGAGAGCAATGACTAAAACTGTTCAGTGAAGATTGCATATATTGAATGGTAGTAGTGGGTGTTTGTAGGTTTTGGCTCACTTGATTGACAGCTTCCGGTCACGTGACTTTGATGACGTAGGAATGACGTAGTTGGCGACGTAGTTGGCGACGTAGTTGGCGACGTATTAGTGACGTCATGGATGTTTGGAGTAGGTCAAGGTCGTCTGAAGTAGTTTTTAAAAAACTATCTTGCACAAGTTTTGATTCGATGGTTTCAAACTATCAAAATTATTTGTTGCTAAACGTTTTACCCAAAGTATGGCATGTGGGTAGTCTGCTGACGCGTCTCAACAAGACGAAGAAGTTGGTGCATTCATAATTCAGATCCGACTAAGGGTATAGCAGTAATAGCGAAAAAACAATATTTTGAAGGTTTTCCGCTATTGCTCATAATTCCCTCGTCGGATCTAAATTCTGAATGCACCATCTTGTTCGTATTGTTGAGCCGCGCCAGCAGAGTACTCACATGCCATACTTTGGCTAAAAAGTTTAGCATCAAATAATTTTGATAGTTTAAAACTATCGAATCAAACTTGTGCAAGATAGATATATTTATGGAATGAAAACAATCAAATGAAACCTGTGCAAGATTTCTAACTTTTATTTTTATTTCTTTATTTACAATAATACACATACAATAAAAAAAAAGTGCAAGTCAGTAGACTTAATTCTAACTATTTCTTTATTTACATTAATGTACACATAGGCAATGATTGTCAGAGAACCGTCGATCCTGCGGTGGCCGTTGCTTCTGTAGATGGGTAGGGTTCACATTCTCCACAATAATACTTCATTCTAGGCGCGGGTGGAAGTGATGTTGGTTGCCACGATGAAGTCTCCGATTCCGTAGAGCTGCCGACATTGAACGAGGCGAGAGGTTCATACTCTTCAAAATTATATCTATTCAGCTGTGTCGGTGGAAGTGTAGTTGCGGATGTTCTCCAGTGTTCTTGAGCTAAAGTGTTTGTTGCAAAAATATCCAATGTTACTTTGTAGCCGTTTACAATCAAAACTTTTAAGTCATCGGAAAGAAGTTGCAAATCATGAACTGTAGAAAGATGAATAGTATTGTAGTGGACACATTTAATTTTGAGAGCCATGATGTTACCTCGTGTACGGCTACTCGCGGAGTGAGCTTCCCACCTCCTCGCCTTCGTTTTATACGCACCCCCCTCCATTTTTTTCACATCTACGATATGAATATTTTCATCACGTAACCTATTGGAGTTCTGCATATAATGCAATGGTTATACATCAGTCCACAATCAGCGCATGTACAACAGTGTCTACAAGGTAAAAATAGTAAATTTTTCTCAGAGGACAAACATACTACACATTCGTTTCCTTCGCTCTTATTTTCTCCTGCTGGTGTTTTAACAGGATGAGGTTTATAAACTCTCCGATGGTTTTGTACAAACTCTCTACCTTTTTGAACTAACAGATAAGCACACCTGTCAAACCATCGTGCATGTTCTTCCCATGGGTTATCTGTCGCTTGCCAATCCTGCAATCCTCCTCCGCAATTGTAACATACGGTCTTATCATCTTGCCCCATGTAAAAGAAACCAGCATCTGCAAACTCCATTCTAGACTTGTATAGAAACGAGTCTTTTAATGCTGCATCAAACGTATCCAATCTCGATTGTAACTGTGCATATTTAGGAAATCTCATTCTCCTTTTTACTACCATATGTTCCATTTTTTGTTTTTGTAGGTTGTACCAAGGCAAATGTCGGAGGTATACTGACACGGCGTAAGCGTGTAGGGCAGGTACCTACCCTTCCCCCACCATAATGTTCCCCCACCAACTCATTGTCAGTCTGTATGAAAGTGATAATCCTTTAACCAATACAGCGCATTTTATAAGTTCTAAATCTAGGTCAAGGTCACCAAAGAATGTTTTTAAAAAAGATAAAATATCAGTACTTGGAGTTAATACTGATATTTTATCTTTTTTATATTTTATTTTTTTTTACATAAAATACATTTCAAGTTTTACATGATATTGGCTTAATCTAACAATTTGAAGTTCCGGACGAGGTTAAATGCAGAGATAGCTCGGTAGAGTTGTTCCCGCTGACTCCGTGTGATACTATATACAAGGTTCCAGGTTCGATGTTTTGCAGATCTTCATTTTGAAGCAGTTGAACAAATCTCTTGGGCAGGAAAATTTGTAACTTCGCTTCATCTCCTACTGTGTATGGAGCATCGCTTAAAGATACGAGAATAGCGTCTCCCACTGATGTTTCAATCTTCCTCATGCCGTGCACGATGTAATGTTTGTTTTCTTTAATTTCTGAAGTTTTTCTTGTTGGTAGTATAGTTGATTTTGATTGGGTGTTAAACTGATCCGCCAATGTCTGCAGAAATTTCTGTGATGCCATCTTGATAGTGTTATCTCGTTGGAGTCTGGAGTAATACTGATGGTGGGTCTCCTCGCTATCCCCGCTTTTATACCCACCGGTTCCCCCTCCACTTTGAGGATGTAGAAAAGCAGCTAAACGATAAGCGTTCTTTACAGCACAATGAAATTGTGCGTGTTTATCATTCTTTGTTAAAATACAAATATTGTCCATCTCAAATTTGAAACACTTATCCATTTCAACATCTATTACATCTTTTGTGGTATAAAGCTGGATCCAATTGCGCTTTTCTAATCCTCTTGTATAAAGTCTTGTAAATTTACTGCAGTAGTGATTCATAATGCTTTCCACTTCTTCAAAACTTGTATAACCTTCATTCCAACCAATGTGATGCAAGTTTCTCGTCAACCACTTATTAATTCTTTTGGATTTGGAGGTTAATTTTTTAAAAGGAAATGGAGGTTTGAATAAAAAATTATAAATAACATATGTTTGCAGGTCTAAGATGATTAGTTCTTTAACAATGTATCTATCATTGTTTCCACGGAAAGCTTGAAATTCAATTACACCAGACCTCTCCATCTTTCGGATGTCGACTGAACTGTTTCCACACCACGGTAGAGCTTTTATAGCTCAGGCCGTACAGTTCTCAGCGCGTTGGTGTATATTTAACGTGGACACCATCCCCGGTAGGCCTACCCCACGAATTCTATTACGCAAGGCTTTACATCCACTTCTTCATCTCCTCCGCTCATCATGGCACCTAACGATCAACTAAACTGTTTTCCACACCACGGTAGGTTAAATACCAGGCCGTACAGTTGCAGGCGCGTTGGTGTATATTTAACGTGGGCACCGTCCCCAATAGGCCTACCCCACGTATGATCTTCTTTATTAAGTTAAAATTTAGTCTTTTTTAACTTCTTCTTCTTCTTCTTCTTCTTCTTCTTGTGTTTCGTTTTCTTCTTCTTGATTTTTTGTTTCTTCTTTCTGTGTTGTTTCTTCTGTAGCCTCTGTAGCGATTTCTACAAGTGGTTCAAAATCCTTTAACTTTCTCCACATGCAAACTTCATGAGGTATTCTATTAAAAATAGATGTATCCACAGGTCCGTACACGATGGTGCTATCAGGTTGTTTTTCCAAAGTATCGTGCAAATATTCTTTAATAATAGCGCTTGCAAATACCAACTGTCTCATGTACCTTGTAATAGGTTCTGTTGCGTAGTTTAAAACGTAGAATTCTTCACGTAACAGTAGAATCTTATTTTCATGTTGAGTCAAGTCTCTAATTCGCACTTGTAGTTGTCCACGATGTTTAACAATATCTATTTCATTGTCACAATCCAAAAGTCGAATATGTGTTTTCCTTCCACACAAACTGTTAGTTAAATAACATTCTATTAAATGTACATGTTTCAAATTTGACTCCCAAGCATTTTGCGAAAATAAAACCTTTTTTGTTCCATGGTGTAGTATTACTGTAGGGGAATAATCCAATGATTTCATCAATCCAACTGATACACTTTTACTGATGCATGCTGAGATGGGGTAAAAGATTCGCAAAAAAACTTCAGTTAAAATGTGAGGAGGAATATTTTCTTCAACTTTCTTCTTCCTCTTTGATACTACCTTTGATGGATCTGCATTACTTTCCTCCTCTCTATCTCTTTTACCAAACTTTAAAAATGCAGTTATTTCCTTAATGATTTCTGCTTCGGTATTATCATGTTCCAATAACGGTGCTACCTCTGCATTACCTTGTACAACAGATGGAGAACTCATTTTGTAGAAGACGTTACCCATGCGACGATAGGCGATCAACTGAAGACCCGCATTGTTGCTCCGCTATTTATAGGTTAGCGACAGTGGCGGTGCCGGTGGTGGTACAACGTTTTACAATACTGTCTTTACAATACCGGTCAACGGTGTGTATGTAACAATTTTATCGTGCAAAATTAAACAATACGCAGATGTATTTGCAGGTACGTTTTCTTGAAATTCCATTTCTATTTTTATATCAACACTAGACGATTTTACAGATTCATTTTGTTTGGAGCAATCAATTACAACAATCGGAGCTTTCGATTCAAACTGTACGGGAGATAGTAGAGGTGTGTTTGTTTTGCCGTAGTATGAATTTTGGAACCTAGCGTACATATCGTATAAAACACTGTACCTTTTTTTATCAAAAGAAATATTAAAGTTGTCGTAGGGAAAGAATTGTGAATTCAGGAACACTTTACAGTTTGTTAATTTACAATGGTCAAATTCACCAGCATTTTCAGTTAATATACTTTTTTTCTTCGTTTGTAATCCAAAGATTACATATCTCGCTTTTTCCAAATGAGTAGAAGTTTTTACAGTCCATTTATGCCGTTGTGTTGTAGGTAAAACGGGGTATTCATGAAACTCCCAGCTTCTGAATGGCATTACAATGTCTCGATCTGATTTTAACTTTCTTAATAATGTAATCCTATGTTCATCATTTAGTCGCACATGTGGTACTCTCCAAACAATCTTGTCTAATGTTAATTTCCAGTCTAAATTGGCATCAGTTGTTCCAGCAGCTGCTTTAATTATATCATTATCGTTTGATGATCTTAATAAAACTAGTTCTTGTTTTACATTTATTATTATTCTTCTGTAGTCTTCAGCAAATCCTAGGAGTAATCTTAAAGGTACTTAGAAATCAAAGTTTCCCGAAGAGTCAGGAGCGATTGTACTTTTGTCTGGTGCAACCCATCCTGCAACGACGCTAATCCTTTCAATGTACTGGAAATTCCAACCTTTTTTGTTGAATCGACTGTAACTCCTGAAATTTCATATCTAATCTCGTCAAACAAAAATGTCATAGGATTATTTATGAACGGAACAGTGGTTCCAGCAGTACCATCATTTTTTGTTACTTTTCCTTCAATATATAAATAACTTTCGCATGGAAGAGTATAAATGTCTTGTTGTTGTATAGGAATCCTAATTTCATCGCCAGTTTGCACATCTGTACACCTAGACGCGTGGGGGGTGTATAATACGTGGGGGTAAAAGTCTTCTTGTTTACAAAGTTCGCATGCAGCGTATTAATAATATAGACAGTACCTGGAGGTACAAGCTTTGCTCGGGGAAGGACAGTCAGTTTCTTTATATGACTAGGAGTCTCTTTGATTATAGTGTTGGATACGACATAACCATTCTAATGTAATCTACATTCAATCATTTCAGTTTAATTTAGTCTCTGCTATCCCTATGAACAATAATATTGAACAAATAAATGTTAATTCCTAAAAGTTTTTATTTAAATCGGTTTAGTGTATGGGAGTAGGTATCTAAATCTATATAACCCTCTCGACCTACCAAGGGCTTGTTGAGATACATGGGACATGGTCATGGTCTGAAAGTGTTAGGCTCTCATCTAGAATGACTCAAAGAAATTTGACTTTTTCGTAGATCTGAAGTGCTCAGCTACAAACTATCACACTGCCGGTTAATCCTATACTCTAGTATGAGTAAGGTTTGCATGCTGGCTTGATTGCCACTCTGATCTCAAAAAACGGCACCAAAGATTTCCCTTCAAATGTTGATAATTGCTTATTTCTTGGATAAAAATAAGTTCAGACTGGTATCATCCCCAGCAAATATAAAATAATGGAAAACAACGAAAATGGAAAGTTAAACAAATTTACATTGGGATTATTGAGTTTAAAATCAAAACAAAATAATTGTAACAGTTGTTCATAATCAACCAGGGACACCTCGTTGCCAGGGACCTGTCAAAGTAATATACGTGCTGTTTATAATCGTTAACATGTGGTTTCCTGAGAGCAGGAGTCTCTTTGATTATAGTGTTGGATACGACATAACCATTCTAATGTAATCTACATTCAATCATTTCAGTTTAATTTAGTCTCTGCTATCCCTATGAACAATAATATTGAACAAATAAATGTTAATTCCTAAAAGTTTTTATTTAAATCGGTTTAGTGTATGGGAGTAGGTATCTAAATCTATATAACCCTCTCGACCTACCAAGGGCTTGTTGAGATACATGGGACATGGTCATGGTCTGAAAGTGTTAGGCTCTCATCTAGAATGACTCAAAGAAATTTGACTTTTTCGTAGATCTGAAGTGCTCAGCTACAAACTATCACACTGCCGGTTAATCCTATACTCTAGTATGAGTAAGGTTTGCATGCTGGCTTGATTGCCACTCTGATCTCAAAAAACTGCACCAAAGATTTCCCTTCAAATGTTGATAATTGCTTATTTCTTGGATAAAAATAAGTTCAGACTGGTATCATCCCCAGCAAATATAAAATAATGGAAAACAACGAAAATGGAAAGTTAAACAAATTTACATTGGGATTATTGAGTTTAAAATCAAAACAAAATAATTGTAACAGTTGTTCATAATCAACCAGGGACACCTCGTTGCCAGGGACCTGTCAAAGTAATATACGTGCTGTTTATAATCGTTAACATGTGGTTTCCTGAGAGCAGTAACTAAAACTGTTGAGTGAAGATTGCATATGTAGAGTGGCCATACCCAAAACAGTTCAAAGGGATATTTTTTGAGCTATACAAATCTGTTAATCTGATATTTAAAACTTCCTTTAATTCGAAATAAATTGGCTGTCCCTGAGTTTCGATTGTTTTGACCTCAGAAAAAAGTACCTGAAGTTTTGGTAGAGAGTTTGAGAATACCCTGTATAATTACACGACGTGGATCTGGGTAATAAGCATCACAAATACATTTCAAATCATTGTAAACAAAGGTAGAGGGTTCGCGAAGCAATAGAAGCTTTCCCAAGGGTTAAGGCTTTATGTATCAAGGAGCAAGTCTGTATATTGCAAGAAACAGTCTTTGGGTAGTATAAACATATTCAAATTGTAGAGGCTACATTATGTGTTAAAGCACTTCAAATTATTGGTATATATTTTTTTAATATTAGAGGTTTTCTGAAGGGAACAGACAAAAGTTATTAATAATAGAGGTTTTAGAATTATCGAGGTTTGAATTAGTGAGGTTCTACTGTATTATGATTTGAAAATTTAAATCGCCGCCTTATTGAAACGGTAATAGGTATAAATGTCAAATTCAATCAAACATTAGCCCTTTGTGATTATAAAATAGGTGCTTGACAATCAATTCTGTACGGAAGTCAACTATCGAAACCCAACCATTTTCGTAAAACTGGAAGTGAATGTAATACTTGTATCGCCGAGAAAGGTCGTATAAAGGCTTGTCCACCAAAGAAGACTGCAAATTTCCCCAAAATCATTTAACAATTTCTTTTTTTTTTTTAAGGGAAAGTACTCTTTTATCAATGACACAAGTACCTTATTATATGTTCAAAGTGAAAATTTGAGACTCAATACTGGAATAGGTCTTATTAGTAGTAGTAGTCATACATATATTAAGTTTGAAATGTATAAGTTAATAGGATCGTGAGATATGACAAATTAGTTTAAAAACCCATACAGACAGACAGAAAACAAAACGTTTTATCAGATATTTTAGCAGAGAAATAACTCATAGTTCTATTACCATGCAAGAGTTACTGTGACAGCTCACTGGTTGTTTTTCACAAGCTCTAATGATTATTAGGTATGATTTGAAACTCCAACAGATTAATAATACAATCTTTAATGTCATTCTGAGTTTTCCAATCAAATTGGAGTTTTCATGGTGTAGTGAATTTTGTCAATAGATTTTAGAGGCTCAAAAACCATAAGTGTAAGCAAAATCCCTCCGTGGGATCCCGAGATACATTTTGCAGACATGCACTGTTTGTTTAAAAGTATGGAATTAAGAACTATGTATGTCTAAATTAATTGTAATAACTATGTACAGGATTAGCGAATAACGGGGATTTGTTCCCCAAGGGAGCCTCTGACAGCTGTAGTCAAGCTCCAACATCAAAAGTAACACATGTTATGCCCCCGCCACTTTTTTTCCGTCTACTTCGCCGCCCGAGTTGGCTGGCAACGTCTCATTTCGAATTGAAATTGTTTCCAAACTGCTACTCAGTTGATTACTGTAAAAAAAAAATTATTAATATTGTATATTAGTATAAGAAAGACTGTATAGAGAATCTGTTTTCTTGTTTCTAATTTATCATTTTACTATAGACGGTATTGAAATTGAAAATTATGCTTTAACTTCGTTGTTTTTAAGTGGCGAATTTTATTTGTTTCTGTCTCCCGTGATATGTAATTACTTAAACCAGCCGTCCCGTTCGCCCCACGGTGATTTTGTGGACCTCAATTATTAGTTCGCAACTAATTATTAGTTGTTCTGTAAACAAAGCAAACAACTATTATAATTTAATCTTAAACCTTTGGATTGAGATTTGCATGTAACAAGCAACTGTATTAATATAATACTGCATTCAAGTGTTAGGAAATTTAAGTTGTAGTTAAAATTCAGATTTATACGTTCTAAATAAATCAAATAATTGTGTTTATTACTGATAATGGAACCAGAAGTAGCTGATTTTCCTTAGTCTCGGAAATTATTACTGATAAATTACTTATGGATTGATCTACAGCAACAGGGTAGACATTATAACAGTTCATTGCTTGAATTGTAGTTGTTTTCGATTTAGGCAGTTTTGTAGTTTTGTTATAAAGCTGAATCAACAACTGTTTGTAAACAACGATGAGAGACATTATACTTCCTAAAGTGTGATTTGTTTGTGACACAAATTATTAAAGAAATAATTACAATTGGACGTAACGCAAATAGGAGGGAGGTGTGTTACGTTGATGATTAAATGCGAAGGCTAAAGTGAAGGCATCTGATATAAACTATACTTCGCTTACATAATTTAAGTTCAAAGTTCCAATTCAATTTATTTCAGTTAACTGCGCAAACTCCCTTTTTAATTTAACTAAAAATTTCAGGGGGAGCAATATGTAAACAGAACATTATTTATGTTCAGCTTCAGACCGCTTAGCCAATGAGTCAACATCTTTGTTTATTAAATGCATTACATTCTTAACATAATTGAGTTCTTATCGTAAGAATACAGCAGTTGGCAATCATAGACATAATATAAAGATGGATGGAACTGCATTTATTATGTCAGCTGGGTACAGGTTAAATAAAATTGGCCCAAGACAGTTCATTGTGGAACTTATCTTCCTTTTTTGGAGGGAATTCGACACCTCATTTCCAATTTTAGTTACTTATGATCGATCATTCAAGTACGATATGCTCGAGTCTAGAGATGTATCATAACAAACAAAGTTTTTACGTTTTATTATTAGCAGTTTGTGACATATTGAGTTAAGAGTATGAGAATAATCAAGAAGGACGAGTGTGCTACATTTATGTTTATCCTTAGCCTAAAAAAAAGTCACTAAACAAATTTATCAGTGCGGTGCAAGTGCAGAAGACCGAGCAAAGCGAGTATACTGTATATTCTGGGACGTTTGTTCATACAATAAAAATCAACCAGGTTATCGTCAATATAACAGTGTAAACCCATATACTCAAAGAATTCGTTTATTTCATTTATATGTAAATTAATTTGGCTGCCTAGAAAGAAAATTCCATTTGGGTACTTTATTAATTATAATATTATAATAATATATTCGTAACTATCTATAACATTTTAAATAAGAGGTGGTTTCTCTCTGTCTGTCTGTCTGTCTGTCTACTGAGTAAGTGTGACTCGTAGCGCGCGCGCGCGTCGTGCGACATATGTTTTCTATAAATACCATTTATCGGGAGGGGGGCGGTTGTCAAGGAGGAGGACAGATTTAATGGAATGGTTGTTTATTGAACTGTGCAGCTTTTTGTTCTGGATAGTAGCCGAATTTCGACTAATGGTGGTCTCTAGTTATAATTAAATTGCGCTGAACATATCTCTTATCGGACAAACCATATTCAGTGTTCATTAACAGTTTATTTAACTTGTTGGCATTAGTAATACATTTTTCCTCACTAATGCCTGGTATTATTGTAAAGCATATTAAAATTAGTATAATTTTAATAAGGTTGATTTCTGACTGTTAATTTCTGCCCCTTTAAAAAGTTAGACCGAAAATTACAAGTCAAAATATACATTTAGCGAATTTCCCCTATAGGGAAGAAGCTATTACCGTAGGTGGCATGGTAAGACTTAAGCCCGAGACCATGATAACTTTTTGTTTTGAGGTCCCCAGATGCCAAAAACACTATTCGTTCAAATTTATATATATGCATATATATATATATATATATATATATATATATATATATATATATATATATATATATGCATATATATATATATATATATATATGTCCGTTACCGTGATAACTATTGAAAGAAATGCCCGATTTTGATGAAATTTGGCACAAATGTGTAGAGTAACATTTAAGACTTTAAGTTCGAAAACCAGATTGATCGGACTATGGGAAGGGGGTTTTATGAGGGGTTTTAAATTTTCCAAAAATCAGTTTTTTGAATTTTCCCCCCTAAAATTTTAAAAACACTCAATTTTGGTTATAGCCATTTTATAGATCTTAAAGAAAACAAATAATTTAGTATCTTGAATCATTAACCTAGGTTTAGTAGTTGTAGAGAAAAGTAAAAAAAAAAACGCGTTCATAAAATTGTCCATGTTGATCTTATGGGAAAAAGGTTTTTGGATTTTTCTCAGATAATTTTACTGAAAACTTGACATTTGCTGATACCAATCAGTTCAGCTCTACAAAACAATCATTTTGGTGTTTTAAGTGTTGTTCTACGTCCAACCGTTGCAGAGATATTCAAAGTGCTAAACACATTAAGTTGTCCAATGTTATCCTTATGGAGAATAAATAAAATTTTATATCTCGATTATTTATGAATGTATATTGATGAAACATGGTATGTGGCTTCGCGTAGTACTGGTATATTGGTATTTGCACACTAAATGGATTTTTGTCGATTATCCCCGTTGCAGCAAACCTGCATACTCGGCCCCCATATTATTCATATGGAGAATAAGTCAAGTTTTATATCTCCCTTAGTTATGAACCTAAATTAATAAAACTTGATTTGTATTTTCACCTGGTTGAGTTATATTGATAATTGCAAAAAAAAAAAAAAACTGTCTTATCTTCCTCGTTGCAGCAAACCTGCTTACTCAGCTCTAATGTTATTCTTATGGAGAATAAATAAAATGCTATATATCACTTATTTATAAATGTATTTTTGTGAAACTTGGTAACTAGCTCTATGTAGTAGTGAGACACATATATATGCATTGAAAATTCGCTGAGTACCCAGGTTTGCTGCGACGGGGGTATTTTTAAATATCTGTGTTAGTGTTCTTATTTTTGCATAACTAATCATATCCATTCTTGGAAAATGTGTTGTCAAACCCAGTCTAAAGTACCCATTTTATACGTGATAAGATATTTTATTTGATTTCTCAGTTATTTTGGAGGGTAATCTGAGTCAAACCACCCTCCACCAAGCAATTTAAAGGTTTCACTTTTACTACTCATACAAAACCCTACTTAAAATGGAGTGATGACCTTTCAAACATCTAAGTTAGTAACATTTGTTAAAGCACCCGGGAGACCGAGCTTTGCACGAAAAGCCAGTCTTTTCAAAATGCATTGACTACTTTTATTCACGGTTGAGGAACCATTGTACCGGAGAGGTCCTAAGCGAGCATATTTGCTTTGATGTCCGCTTTATGTTCAATATTCATTTTTAATGGTTCTAGAGGTCCAGTAAGTAGTAATATAATTAACGCGGAAATTTGGGCGGTCATTAGGGCCGAGCCTCATTGGAACGGGAATAAGCCTATAACTGTTTTATTTTATGAGTACATTTTATTCCAAATTATATCTGCTCAATCATGTAGTTTTTTGGCATAATGATGATATACTTAAAACACAAACAAAACACATCATTATAATCACAATGACTACCTAGACAAACTAAGCTATAAATTCCATGATGCAAGGGCTTATTATGTGTTCCGTACCAAATGTGTGACTGCCCTGCCGTTAAACTTATATGGTTTGGTATACCGAGTATTACTTTGACAGTTCCATGGTTGATTATGTACAGCTGCTACAATTCTTTTGTTTGATTTTAAACTCCATAAGCCCAATGTTAATATTTGTTTACTAATTTAGAGCATAGGATAAGTTTTGTTTATACATCGCTTTGATCAGTGAAATGTTGTATGCAACATTTAAATTTGTATTCAAATATTTTTATTTGTCTGCCTGTTTATGAACCAAATTTGTTCCGCATTTCACAAAAAAGTACTCTACTTGAGTGGTATAAAAATGTTTTCCCGTTTTTGTGTGAATGAGAAAAGGTTTTTAGGCTGTTTTAAATCATTGTACGCCATTACGGTTATGTCCCTTGGCCCGGCACTTCTCCAAAGTAAATCTTAAGGGTTATGCAGCCTTTTACCACAGAATGGACCATATTTATGTTCCAATGAGCATTTAGTCATCTGATTACTTTTTACCACAGAAGGGTAGGAAACACGTCTGCTTTACTATACTCTACAACGTGAAGTTTATAATTGTTAACATGTGGTTTCCTGAGAGCAATGACAAAGCTGTTGAGTGAAGATTGCACATATAGAGTGGTCATATCCAAAATAGTTCAAAGGGATATTGAGCTTTAAATAACAACTGGAGTTACCTTAAACATGCAGAAAAGAGGCAATTGAGCTATATAATCTGATAATCAGTTGGGGGAAGTTGTGAAGTATTACTTCACGGTCAATGTCGTTAAAAAGTATTATATGTGAATGTAAACAATTACTGTATTGTTGCACAATAAACGAGAACGTCAAGTAACTTAAACAGAGTAGAATTTTTGTATATAAGTAGAAACAATATGTATAATCTGGATAAATATGCAATAATATAACAAAAATGTATTATGTAACAATAATGAGCTAATACGATGATGGAATGAATGCAATATAATATTGATTTGATGTGGCAAGTGTGGAAAAATATGATGCATATTTTGAAAATATTGTTGCCGAGAGTATAGTGATAAATATGGTGTTACTGATATGTGGTTTAAACAACCAACCAACAAAAGGATAGAATGACAAGTAATTGCAGTATTTTAACAGTAAGACATGCAATATGACAATCATTGGAGAACAAATCTGAAAGCACGATTATATGAGGACAAAAGGAAATAATAAGAAAATGGTTTTCACATCCTAGATTCGACCCCAACGATTTTAACTTCCCTTTCCATTCAACTAACTTTCTCTCAAAAAAATGTATATATGCCGGAGATTAACATTTTTGTTATACAGAATCTTTGGATGATATTCAAATTAAAAATTGCTAGCCGTTTTTGAGATCAGAGTGGCAATCAAGCCAGCATGCAAACCTTACTCATATTAGAGTATAGGATTAACGACAAGGTGCTCTAGTCAATTGTTGGGCTTGTGTTATCGTTGTAACCACTGTTATGGACAAAAAACTATATCTTACATTTATTTCTTTATTGGTAAACATCTTAATTGCCATAATTAAATTGATAGAGTATGTGATGCTAATAATAACTCATAGAATTTAGATTATTTAATTCCTTGAATCTTACAAAATAATCTTCATCCAATCTTGAAGCCACAACATTTTGATTTTAAATTTATATTATATTTTCATTTAATTATCTTCATTTTGTATGGACATTTAACGATAAGGTATTGCTTTAATTTTTTTTTTAATTGTCTTATGTTATTTAAATATTTTATTTCTAATGTTATCCGCAGGCTTCGCCACGCGAATTATTTATAAAAACTATGATAGTTTTGTGTGCTGCATTCTGTGGTTAGCCTGCGGAACTACTACGAATCAAGATCAGCTGTTTGTATTTTCATCAGCTCAAACAAAAATGAATGTCCATAAGGAATACATGGGAACTTTGAATCCCCGTGGGGCATAGCCCTATAGTATTTTCACAACATTAATATGTCTATATGTTACTCAGGGCTAGAAAGTACCTCTTTGCAAAATTTCAGCAGTCGGTCCAGTAGTTTTCACGTGATGGAACTTCAGAGTTACGCTACGTTCCTTTTAAAGTTCTGTTGAACCTTTCCTTAGTATAATATTTGTTTAATGCTTGATTTAGGTCAAGGTCGAACTAATTATTAGTCAAGAGGGTGAACAACACAGAAAGTGGATTCAATCTTATCCACAGGTTGCATTGTCCCCCTTCTTGTTTTGGTAATAATAATATTTTATTTGTAACGAATTTGTTAAGTTTAACTGTCAGTAAAAAAACTCTGATCATAGGCTATAAACCAGATCATCAAATTTCCTTATTATAATTTTTTTTCTTTTAAATAATTTTCTGTAATAACAAATGTATTTAGTGAATTACTTAAATCTAACTAATAAAGAAACTCGAAACACAGGCTATAAACCTGATGAATGAATTCCCTTATTAGCTTTCATTATTTTAGAAAATCTATGTAGTAGAATAATGTTTAACTAATAAATAGATGCAACAGTTTGATATTTATACTTTCCAATTGCCTTTTCCAGCGTTAAAAGAATTAACAAGTTGTATTTATATTTAACAAGTTATCGTGGTTAGTTTTAGTGATGAGTATTTCTTGTTTTATTAATGACTTATATTATTATGTGATGTAATGACTAGTAACTATGTTCCGAAGCATCACTTATATACCCGCTTACCTCCACCATTTGAATAAAATGATTGACTTAATGTAACATTTCAAAGTTTAAATATTTAGGTCAAGGTCATTGTAATATGTTAAAAAAGTGTGGACCACCTATTTTCATTCTGCAGCATATGCTGTAAAATTTTAATAGGTTGTCCACACTTTTTTTATTTTTAAACTTAATTTTGAACTTCGCTTAATCACCCTGCCATGGCTTGGGAATGGCTAAAATATCTTCAAAGCATGTTGTTTTACTAAACACTCTTCGAACATATTTTCCGGGGTTAGGCGTTATTTACAAGTGATTTCAATCCTCGTTAAAGGAAAGAAACACATACGCAAATAACACCCCCTCCCCCTTTAGGTGAAGGTTAGTATTAAACAAACAGGAATTTAATTTTTAGCAAAATCTAACATCACTCTCAATAACTCCCTACTTATGTTTAATTTTTCAAATACTTAACCCCCCTTAGGTGAAGATTGGTACTAAAACAAAACAAAAATTTAATTTTTTAACAAAAATCTAACATCACTCCCAATTAATCTCTACTTTTTCCAAAATATTTAATATTTTTATGAACAAAATATATTTCTATATTGTCTTACTATGACATAATATGGCCACTATATGTATGGTAGAAAACAATATAGAAACATTTTAAATAATTAAGAGCCGGCTTCAATAATTTTAACAGTTTCCGGCGGGGTAAGCGCATGAGTTTTAACGAAATACACGTTATATGTTGGTAACAAAAACCTAACTTAATGGTTATTACCAACAAAATACCTTGTATATATACCTCAATAAAGGGGTTCAACAAGGTATTTTTCCCCGCCTTCAATACTTTTAACAGTTTCCGGCGGGGATACACGTTATATATACCTGGACGGTTTCAAACGTGTTTTGCTTTATTTACCTCACTTAAGGGATTCAAGCATGTTAGTGACATTGACCTCAATAAAGGGTTGTACACTAAGTATATAGCTTCGATATTTTAGGCCTCACTAAAGGGATTCAATCGAGCTATCAGTAGATTCCCATCCACGTGGATTGTGGTGATGTTTTCCTGGACATCGGATCATCTGTTGGACTCCCTGAACGATCGAGTCATCTCCCTGGACCATCGAGTCATCTCCCTGGACCATCGAGTCATCTCCCTGGACCATCGGGTCATCTGATTGTAGAACTCCCCACTCGTACTCCTCCTGCGGCTGATACCTGGACGTGTTTTGCTTTATAGACCTCACTTAAGGGGTTCAAGCGTTGTTTTGCTTTATAGGCCTCACTTAAAGGATTCAAGCGTTTTAGTGACATTGACCTCAATGGGTTGTACACTAAATATGTTTAAGAATAGCTTCGATATTTTTTACCTCACCAAAGGGTTTCAATCGAGCTAGGTGTTTAATATTAGTTGATTAGTAGCTAAATAAAATAATGCAAACATACCATGCTATGTTAATAATCATAAGTAACGCATACATGCCATGCACTCTCTACTGATGCCCACGAGCAAATGCGAAAGTGTTGGAGTGATTTTTCCTTTTATAGACGGGGATTGTGGTGGGGGAAAACAACGCTGCAAACTTAAAAATTACTTCTGTTGCAAGTGTGCATTTAAAGCGTGATAAGCTTCAGTCAACGCGATATAATTCAAAACTGAGGTTCTACAAGAGATTAATAATTTGTTCAATATACCTCGGAGGTTTCAAACCAATTATTTAGTTAATATTAGTTTTGAGAACCGCGCAACGAACGAGCTCTGACTGAGGTTTAATTGAGAGTGACAGTGTGGATTGTGAGCGCGCCAATGCAGTAAATGTTAGCTATTAATAGCATTTATCGAGGAGGGGAGGCGGCTGTAGCGCACCGGTGACAGATTATTCTTCGACACGCCTTAACTCCTATTAAAGCGTTATATTATAACTTGCGGATTGTTTTAATACAGAAATTTGTAAAATATATTATAGTGACATCCAGCAGGCAAAATTCACTTCTCATTAACATTATTGTTTTTAAGTGATGGTTTAAATGATTGCAACATCCTTTAGTTTCAGCTAAACTTAATAATTAGGTGTTTGGGTGAAATTTTTTGGAAGTATGTTTTAAACAAATATATCGCGATTAACAGTTTAGGAATATATATATATATATATATATATATATATATATATATATATATATATATATATATATATATATATATATATATATATATAGATGGTTCGGCAATTTATGCGTAAATGCATCGCGTCGCTGTGAGCGACGCTATGACACTCATAGGGTTTAAAAAATAATTATGAAAATTATTAAAAGACACCTTTTTCACAGTTGTGAATAACAAAATATAAACTAAAATCATATCTTTACAGTCTCTTTATTATAAGGATCAAATTTAAATGCAGACTGTTATCAGCTGTTTGTAAATACATTAGCTTTCTGTGAAATTGTTGTTTTGTTTATTTTAGTGGTTTGTTTACCATTGTACGTGAATGAAATGCCACGTTTACGGAGAGGAGGTGCAAATCTCGGTCGACGCACCGTAAATGCATCCCGGTACCATCGACAGGAGACTGCACATGAAACTGATGAGGAGTATGCTGAGAGACCCAAACACCTAATTATTAAGTTCAGCTGAAACTGAATAATGTTGCACAAATTTAAACCATCACTTCAAAACAATAATGTTAATGATAAGTGAATTTTGCCTCGTAGATGTCACTACCATATATTTTACAAATGTCTGTATTAAAACAATCCACAAGTTATAACATATAACGCTTTAATAGGACTTAAGGCGACGGTGTATAAGTTTAGTGCACCACATTAAAACTAGGCATACAATGCAGTTGTCTGCTTGCAATATTGAGCGGAGCGAGTATTTATTTTGCATTTTTGATACGCGAGGGCTTCCAAATTATGCCTAAACGATATGATATATTTTGGAAGTTTGTTTTAAACAAATATATAGCGATTAACAGTTTTTGATATATATATATATATATATATATATATATAGTCTATATATATATAGAAAGAGAGAGAGAGATTGAAACGACTAATCTAAAGAGATTGAGAGATTGAGAGATTGTTTCAAACTGATACTTTAAATATTAAAAATCAATAGTTTAATCTTAAACAATCCTGTAACAAATAATGAATATATAGTTTCAAAGTATGTTAGATTTTGTTTTGTTTAAATAATTATGAAAATTGTTAAAAAACACACCATTGTCACAGTTGGGAATGACAAAATATGAACTAAAATCATATCTTTGCATTTGATATGTTTTAGATCAATATTTTCCGGGCTTAAGTATTAACTAATAAAGACCTAAACCTTAGTACAGGTAATATCTTTATTAGGTAATACCCCCTCGCCCTTCAGGTGCAGCTGTACTTTAATAATTAGGGTTTGGGTAAACAAATATTTTTGAAAATATCTTAACAAAATTATATAATGGATAGTTTTAGGTCAAATGGATTGATAACAGTATATAAATCATTCATAACGGTTTGTTTGGACTAATCTATTGTTTAAAGTTTTGGTTTTAGATGCTAAAGGTCAATAATTTAAACACAAACACAACTGTTACAAATAATAAATATATACCGCTTCAGTAACATTTGTTATACTTCTTTCCATTCCATACGCGCTGTGACGTAATCACAAACAAGGCTCCATTTCCCGTTAGGACTTGGTCGTGTCATGTAGCCAGGTAATGGGACTTTATATAGTTTTCCCTTACTTTCTACAATCGGCATATTGTCTTCATATCGTAGTAATTTATACATGGCCGTAGGTTTCAATTTATATATGCGAATTTTTTGGATGTTTGCAGGTTTTTGTTTTTTACATGGTTTAGTTTTGCGAGCTTCTGTTTGGGTAACTGGTTTAGGCGGATCCTTCAATAGGTTTAGCAGAATGTTTTCAAGAGTTGCTAATTTTGCTTTTGTTTCGTCAAGGGTTTTACCCAATGTGGATACACACTGGGAACTTACTTCTTGTGGCCCAGAAGGGTTCACAGACGGTGTAGTTACTTCTTGAGAAGCGGATGGTTTCACCTTACTATTAACGGTAACCGGACCTGCAACTGATGTTTTCAATTTTTTTACTGTTTGACCAAAGTGGATACCGCACTGGTCGCGCCCTTTCAAACACCGTTTGTTACACATGAGACCTTTACTACTTCCTTTTATAAAACGGTGTTTACAGCGTCCAATATGTTGTTCCTGATGTGGGGATATAAGAATTGTGGTTTTCTGTATTTTGGGAGAGGGAACTTTCACTTCAGAATCATCATCTGAGAGCTCCAGACCCATTTCCAAGAGGATGTTTCTCTTTACAACATCGCCTACAACTGCGGTCACGGGTAACGGCGGCAATTTCCGCGAACCTGTCGCTCCAACTTCGATGGTCACCGGACGTGGCAAAGGTGCGATGATGGAGGGTTTAGTGGGTTTGCGTTCACAAACTGATACTGATGCCGACGCCATATTAATTTGGATATTTGAAATAGAATGTAACGGTATCACTAGAAGACAGAGTTTTTAACGAAGATATTAGAAGGAAGAATCAGTTAAATTAAACAACACTTTGATGCAAGATTCCTCGAATACTCCTTTGAACAGTCTGCTAAAAGAGATTGAAAGTTAGTTATATTATAACGATGAATAACACTTGGAGATACAAAAATACACGGAGACTTGATGGATCCAAAGTTAGTTATATGATGATAACACTTGTAGTTCTAAGCTAAAGAGGGATTGCAATTGGTTAAACAGATACAAAGATACACAGTAAAACACTAGACTCAATCTTGACAGGAGCTGCAGAGGTAAGCCTTAGACCAGGTTCTCATTCGATGCAGGAGGAGACTGGTATCGATGCATGTTTTTCCTGCGTTATATAGCAGATGTGTGCATAAAATAAACCTGAATGACTAGTCCGACAATCTTGTACGCGCGATGCGCAGCCGACAATTTATTTTTTGCAGTCTGCGGGGGACATTTCAAGAGGCAGCTCTGGTACGCGCGATGCGCAGCCATCAATTTATTTTTTGCAGTGTGCGGGGGACATTCCAAGAGCCAGCTGTCGCCGTGTCTAGCACGCGTTGAACCATCGTCAATTTTTGTTTTTTAGTCTGTAGGGGGGCATCCAGCTCTTAACAATGATTTTTGCTCAACAAATAAGCATAACAGTCACTGTGATTTAAACTAATACATGTATTTATGTGATGCACCTTACGTAGCAAACAACTAGCTAAGAGTGTTTCAACGACAATTATTCTACGACGGAACCACTGACAATCAGCTAAAAGCGTGGATCTTCTATCTTCATAGTCCAAAAAGTAGTAGGTAGTTGCTATTGGACTACTAAAGGACACCTTTCTCATATTCCTGTAAAACTGTGACATTTTCATCCGAGGTTTTCAGCTACGATCCACACAGTCTAAGAGCTAAACCCTAACTAACACATATATTGAGGTTATTGTGCGATGTATAAACTTGGTGGGGGAAGGGCGGTTAGGCATCCTACATGCTTGTTGACACGTTATTAAACCTCCAGCTCTTGCCTAGTACACATGAACTCGCCAATCCAAGACGAAGCATTGACATATAGAACAAGCTTATCCATCAACTTGATCCTGAGGTATTTTAAAACATTTTAAATCGGAGCTACGATCCTCACAGTTTAAGAGCTAAACCATTACTAACGCATATACTGAGGTTATTGTGCGATGTAAAAACTTGGTGGGGGGAAGGACTGGTACCTATACTACATGATTGTATCACATCATTAGACCTCCAGCTCGTGCCTAGTACACATGGACTCACCAATCCAAGACACTACTGTTTCTTCCACATCTTCTTATATTAATGAGCAAGCTGACACAAATGAAAATACAACTTCTCAAATACAAGTAAATGAAGTTTCTACAACAACTTCTGATGCGGAAGCAATAATGCTATCCTTGATAGGTTTTAATTAATGGTAATTTTCGTACACAATCATGGAGGAGCGCATTAACGGTGAAGGGAACTTTTGCTATTATAACTATTGTTTCACTGACTTAGAAAATTAAATTGGAAACACCCGATCCAGATATTGTGCACTATATTTTAAGATACACAGCAAACACCAAGAACTCTGAGCAAACGTCATTTGAGGAAACTTCAAAAACTACACAGAATTAAAATATTGTAAATGAAATGAGTAATACATAAAAGTTAAACCCAACTATCTTGCCCAGGTTTCACAGCGAATAACACATTATTCGATTTGTATTATTGTAAATAAAGAAATAAAAATAAAAGTTAGAAATCTTGCACAGGTTTCATTTGATTGTTTTCATTCCATAAATATATCTATCTTGCACAAGTTTGATTCGATAGTTTTAAACTATCAAAATTATTTGATGCTAAACTTTTTAGCCAAAGTATGGCATGTGAGTACTCTGCTGGCGCGGCTCAACAATACGAACAAGATGGTGCATTCAGAATTTAGATCCGACGAGGGAATTAGGAGCAATAGCGGAAAACCTTCAAAATATTGTTTTTTCGCTATTACTGCTATACCCTTAGTCGGATCTGAATTATGATTGCACCAACTTCTTCGTCTTGTTGAGACGCGTCAGCAGAGTACCCACATGCCATACTTTGGGTAAAACGTTTAGCAACAAATAATTTTGATAGTTTGAAACCATCGAATCAAAACTTGTGCAAGATAGTTTTTTTAAAAACTACTTCAGACGACCTTGACCTACTCCAAACATCCATGACGTCACTAATACGTCGCCAACTACGTCGCCAACTACGTCGCCAACTACGTCGCCAACTACGTCGCCAACTACGTCGCCAACTACGTCATTCCTACGTCATCAAAGTCACGTGACCGGAAGCTGTCAATCAAGTGAGCCAAAACCTACAAACACCCACTACTAATGGTCATATCCGAAATAAATCAAAGGGACGTTAAGCTATAAATATCAACTGGAGTCACCTTAAAAATGCAGAAAAGAGGCAAATGAGCTGTAAAAATCTGATAATAAGTTGGGGGAAATGGTGAAATATTACTCCAAGTCCATCTAAACTAACTGACCGGCCTTCCCTGAGCAAAGCTCGGTTCCCCAGACACTACTCTAATATATGAGTAAGGTTTGCTTGCTTGCTTGCAGCTCTGATCTCAAATACGGCACAAACGATTTCCTTCAAATGTTGTGAATAACTAATTTCTAGGATAAAAATAAGTTCTAGACAGGTCTCATTCCCAAGAAAAATAAAATAATGTAAAAAAAACGAAAATGAAAAGTTAAAAAATTAACATTGGGCTTATGGAGTGGGCTCATTCTCTCTCCCTCTCTCTCTCTTTCTCTCTCTCTCTCTCTTTCTCTCTCTCTCTCTCTCCCTACCACCCCCCTCCCTCCCTCCCACCCTCCCTCACCACTCACCACCAGGTATTTTGTTATGTGTATAGTTAAAATGGATAGCGGAAAAGGATCTGCTCTTGCTGTTGTGGAATTAAAACGGATAAGAGAATGGTGTGCCTATTCCAGTAGTTCACAGTAGTTTTCTGTCTCTCGGTCTGTTTGTCATTTTTTAAAGTTGTAATATAACTCAGCTTGTATTTAAGGTAGAAAGTATAAATTAGGGCCCAATGACTGAATTAAGACTCACAACAGTTGTCTGAAATTTGATTAATGTAACTGAGTCAGTTTCAAGATGGCGGCCATTTAAAATTTGTAATTTTAAATTTCACGAAAACCGCAAGTTTTATAAACACTTGTTTCCGATACTAAAATATTTACAATTGTAAGACGAACAAAACGACATCTTGTTTGCTGAAATCGGGCAAGAAATAACTGAGTTATTAGCTTTTTACCTAAATAAATATAACATTTGTTAGTAGTATACTTTACAATTTATACGTTGTTATTTTACACTTTGCCGTATAAAGTCAACTAATAATTAAGTAAAAAGCTAGTAACTTAGTTATTTTTTGTCTGATTACAGCAAAAAAGGTGTCGTTTTGTTCGTACTACGATTTTACATTTCTTATTAATGGAAACAAATGTTGATAAAATTTACTGTTTTCATGAAATTTGATATCAAAAAATTTAAATGACCGTCATATTGAAATCAATGCAGTTTTATTAATTAAATTCCATACAACTGTCGTGAGCCTTAAGTTACACATAGGAACCGAATTTAAACTTTCTAACTTAAATAGAAGCTGAGTTATATAAAAACTTTAAAAAATCACAAACAGACCAACGTACAGAAAACTAGGCATTTTAGACCTTTTATACGGTGTTTTATTATTACGCCCTAAGGAACAAATACACAAAGTGTATCCAGGGAGTTTGTATACACCCTGCATATATTTTGTTATGTAGTGAAACTTAATGTAATGTAGATTGTTTAGTTGTATATTAACAATACATTTCATGGTATTCAAGAAATAGTTTATTTTGTAAATAGCTATATAAGAAACCATAACTCTTAAGTATAACGACTCATACAACTAACTGAGTAAGGATTAGACCAACTACATGGACCACAAAATATAGAGACAAAAAGTGGCGGGCTTCAACATATGTTGGTTTTGATAACGTTGCTAGCCGTGCCCAGCTGTTAGAGGCTCCTCCAAGGGTCGAATTCCGTTCCTCACTGTTCGTGTGAATAATTTCTCATAGATTCAAACACCCATGCACATTATGGCTTACAATCAGAGTTATTAATCTGACGTCTTTAAAAACAATGTCTGTATGAAAAATGAATCTAGAACACTCACGGGGGAACTTGGCTTAATCTTTAAATATAGGGGTTTATTGGGCGTTAGAAATAAATTTGAATGTACCGAAATGTTACATTTCCAGGAATACATTTTCCCTAACCATAACAACAAATATTTCCTTAAGGTAAATGTGCCGGTAGCTTACAGTGTTCCCATTGGTGATAGTCATAATTTCTTTAGCATATAATTATTTTTTCTTTAAACTAAAACATGTGATTATGTTGTTGGAAGGAACCGTGATTATTCTGGTCTTGTTTACAAAGAAATCAAATGTAGTATGAGCCTATTATTTTAAGGAATGACAGCTCTTTGTAATACTGATTAACATTTAAACTCTCATTATACCTGTCTTGTTAGCTAATTTGTCAGGGAGATGAGTTAATTTTTTTACCATTTTTACATAAACAATTAATTTAATAAACGTCTAAATGTTGATATGTGGAATAAAAACTCATTTATGAATAATTTCACGTCATAATTTTAATGTTTGACAAAATTACTTTAAAGTTATAACGGTGTCAGGCACAAGAACACAAAATGCGTATGTTCTCCAGTCACAAGGTTTATTTCGATACTGTGGAGATAACATTTTTTAACGGTGAATATTGTATGTGTAACATCTGTAAGTTATTAAAATTTACTCAATAACACCGTTAAAAAAAGAGTTTGTTATGTAATAATGTGTGCCAAATCGATGTCAATGTACAATTAATTTAACCGAGTATTTGTATTGTTTGAGTGCATATGCTAGATGGTATGCTTACAAAACCATCTCTGTAACAGCTGGAATAATCCTATATATTAATACGCTAGGGTTTTTTTCTTTCCAGTCGTAACTCGATAACGTCTCGACGGATTCTAACGTTTGAGGTTTAAAATTAAAGGTATTTTTACGTAGATTTGGCAATAAGCTTCAGAGTTTTAAGAAAGGGTATCACTTAAATACATTAAAGGGCTGAACTTTAGGAACAGTGGCGCTATCTGACGGCTGAAGTCTAAACAACATGTTGATTGATAGTCGTTATCCGCATTATTCTCACATGTTATCATCCGTTATCATATCAGTTGTTTTATTTGTTTACAACTTAAGAACCCTTTCCTTGGGTAAAAGCTTGCTCCGATTCGAGCAACAGGATCACTAGTCTCCTTTAAGTAGCTATAATAACTTATCTTTGAGTTTATCATGTGATTTGAACGATTAAAGTACCTAATTTTATTATGTTTTAATAAAATAAATAATTGTTATTACTTTGGTAGTTAGCAAACATTGTAGTTACAATGTAAGGGGATGTGTCAGGTACAACCTCTGTCAGCTAGAGAGCACTTGTAAATGGCTTCTTTTTTGGATATATCTAAGTAATTTTAATTTTAATGTTAACAATTATAAACAATACGCGTATTACTTTAACAGTTCCCATGGTTGGTTATGAACAGCTGTTACAATTCTTTTGTTTTGGTTTTAAACTACATAAGCCCAATGTTAATTTTTGTAACTTTTCATTTTCGTTTTTTACATTATTTAATTTTTCCTATTTATGCTATGGATAGCCTGACCAGCTGTCAGAAAGAAGAACTTTAGAGTATCGAAGTAGAACTCCAGGGACAGAAATCAATGATAGAACGGACCCCCGCCATCCACCCCATTGATGACACAGAGGGCCATGTCGTGCTTAAGGCAGGCTAGATAAACAACAAAAGCACTCGATACCATTCCCGGATGACCAAATCGGTGACCGGACAAGGCCTGGTGAAAACAAAATGGAGAGGGTGCAAAAAGGGCGGGAAAGACCACTAGTAGTAAAGGTCAACAGTAGTAATGCTATAAAACCACTCATTATCTGGAAGAGTAAGATGAAGTGAAGGCGAAGGTGGAACACAATGATCTTTCATCAGGAACGAAGTTAAACACCGGCTGGTCCAGGAGGTTAACGGCTACGGCGGTGAAGTGGGCAGGCAGTGGAGCCCTAAAGAAGAAACAGACATTGGAGCCGCTGAAGGAGGTAGTTCAGAGAGATCACAGATGTCGGAGACCAGCGAGGGGACGTCGTTGGCAGAGTCACCCACGTCTGAAGAGGCTAAAGTTGGAGGAGGAAGTTGGAATAGGTGGGAGCAGCCAGTCATCCACGCCCCAGGGTGCTGAGCTGAGGCGGAGTTCTCAAGATGTAATTTACAGCTTTATGTGTAGCCTGTGTGTCGTCCTCCTCAATACCAGGGTCAAAGTCCATCCAGAGCTGCACCAGGTTACCAGCACCCCTATATTTGGTCTGCAGGGTCAGTTCGGCCACCGAACCCGCCAACTGAAGAGGAAGGAACCGGCGCGGCGTTGTTCGGCCAGTTGGAGTCACACCGCGGGACGAACGGAGTGACCACACAAGTAATACCCCAAGCGGTGCTTGAAGTGCACACAACACAAGAGACAAAACACGCTTATGTTGTTGTGCTTCTCTCCCCACGCTTATCTGATCCGAATGTACAGTAGTTTAAATTGGGAGTGGTATAATAATATGTGCATAAATCCTCCATTATTACGTTTCGTCAATACTGCCTACTTTCCTGGATGTTATTCTTATGGTAAAAGGTACAACTTGAGTTATGTCTTGTTTATAATAATATGTTATATTAATAAAAACTGGAACGTGGCGTTATCTGTTTGTGGTCCATTGATATTAAAAAAAAACAGTTTACGCTGTCCTCTTCCATCCTGCGACCAAAATATATTTAAGTGTTTTGTTGTAATGAATTAATAAAATGGTACGTCTCGCTTACCTAAAACTCCCTCACTACCATAGAAAACTAATTCACTGATTACGCAGTTTCGCTCCGATAGTATTAATGGTAATGCAGTATTGTAAATCTTAGATTTATAAGATAGTAGATAACTACAAACAAACTAACGAAACTATTTTAAAATATGATTTAAAAAATAATTATGTTCAACTATATGTTTTAATGTGCTTTTTTACACGGCAAGCTCCGATAACAAAAATGAGATAAATTGTTCCCATTTGTTTTATATCGAAATATGTGTTAATTTATTTAAATATAATTACCTAGATTCTAAACATTATCTTTATACCTCTATTATATATTCTTTATGGCCCCTACCGATCGGTAATAATCTTTTTTTGTACTCGATTTTTTTATTTGGCTTAATTATTCGTCTTAAGTTGGTGGTAGTATTGGTCGTATAATAGTATAGTCATTTACTAATAAGTTAGTTATGGCTCTCAACGTGTGCACAATCATCCTTCTAGCATCGGTCAGTCCTAGCCTACAGTATAGTGACCCATCATATTACAACACCTTGGTGGACTTCCTCTTAGCTCAAGAAAGTTCCAGTCTCCCCGGGACTATAAATCTACCAGACACCTCCCAGTCGTTTCCCTTGAAAGCAGGAAGTATCAAACTAGAGCAAGGATCTCTGGTCGGTCTGTCCTCCGTCTCCCGCTACGGTGACGTCACGGTGATAACAGGAGATCCGTCCAATTATGTGGAGCTGGAGGTAGATCTACAGTTCAGTAATTTACATGTTGAATTCGCAAAGTACACTATCAAGTTTGCAGTATTCACATTAAATACCGGTCATGCAATTACTTCTGGCGATAAGGCATTCGTGAGAGTTAATCTATTACTTGGGAAATCTATTTGCGATCTCAATATAAAAAAAGTGGAATTTCTTCAACTTAATGACTTTGATGTTAAACTCACTTCTAATTGTCATTTGTGTGCTTTAGTAACTGATCTTATTTTTAACGATGTTCTGCGTACTTTCAATACGTTGATAAAAGATGTAGTGAAACGTACAACAGCTAATCAGTTCGGCATATTTGTGAATGATTATCAGAGGAACTGTAAACAGTTAGGATGGGGTACAGTATGAGAGATATCAACGTTTGCCTGAAAATTTTAAACTCTAAAAATACATTCGAAAGAGTAAAAATAGTTAAGCCTGGCAGTTTAATAAGTTACTGTTAAAATAAAAGCGATACTAAAATCAAAGTGTTTTTTTTCCAAACACTGGAAAACACTGGTTTTTTCCTGGTATTAATCAAGGATGTTTTCCTATGATTATCAAAAACCCCTTTACTTAATCTATAGTAATGACAAATTACGGATTAATGACTTCATCGCAGATTAATTAAACTTGAGTCATTAGTATTTAATATGTATTATTAGCCCTGTCCTAATTAATATAAACCAAGTTTGTCTAAATGACCGACTATAGCCCACTTGATTCTAAAGTTCTATGTTGCCTAATTTAGGTTTCAATTTACAAAGAGGTGGATTGATCTGTTTAAGTAGGTTTTTTATCATCCTAAGCCCAGATTTTCGAATGAATGTTTGAATTCTTATACTGGGTGGCCTATTTATCGTGACATATGGTATTGCACATGTTGAATTACGGTTTACCTATACGGAATAGTCTTTATTAGATGTTAAGCTTAAATTTGACATGTATTTTAAACTATACCTCACTGATATACCTAGTATTCTCTGTTTGTTAATTTTGCAGAGTCGTGGGTTCGAGTTTGTTCAGTAAAAAGCTCAAACTGGTTACTTTTTGTTTTATTTTCAAACCAAAAATTAAGGACCTTTCATATTGTCAATGCGTTTCGTTCCCTAAAATATGTGTGAGGAACTCAGGCTCAAATGTTTATAAAAACCCAACAACTTTGTGATATCCGAGTATTGATTAAATTTTAAAATGGATGGACGTGTTATACTCGTATTAAAATGCACTTTGTTCCTTAAAATATGTACTCTATACCCTAATCCAAGAAATGTCTGTTGGTTTGTTTGTTTGCAAAATCTATCTTTGAATCCAGAAGACGCATTTTGCATCATCTTCCATGAAAAACTGTGTAATGAACTAATTTATGCTGACTGGACTCCTATCCACCACACTGACTGCCCTTCTCTTGGTTTTGATTGGTTCATTAATATTTTTCAATCCGTTATCAATAGGTGCAAGAAAACGTCTGTAGTAAAAAATATGTTTGAAAAAATTTAAACCTTGGATTTTTTACAGACTCTGCTTGAAATGAGAACTGAGGAAACCATTTTTTTAATGTGTGCGTTTAAGGCCAGATGATATCAGGCTTAAAAGGCACTACAACAGGTTTAGGGTCAGACCCTAAAAATAAATTGATGAGGCTAAGGAGTTATATTACATGTCTCAGTTTCAAAAACACACAGGTGACTCTAGAGCCCAGTGGAGTTAAATAAATACAATAATAAAACATCCTAAGGCCGATTCCTCTATCAAACAAATTGTTTTACAATAATTTAGTTAAAAAAGAACCAACAGATATTACTGAATCCTTTAATACTTTTTTCCTCAGTTTACCAGACGTGCTTAGTAATAGTATTTGTAATCTTAAACTTCTGATGTACTTGATGAATTCTTTAGAATCTCCAGCCAAGACAAATCATTATTTTTTTACCAACGTTTAGAGATTAAATTTTGAGTACCATTCGTAGACTTAAAGCCCCTGGTTTAGATTGGATTAACTCATATATTTTAAAGAAGATAATTAGTTTATCTTTTTTAATTTAAGCATAGCAAAGGGTGTGTTTCCCACTTGTTTGAAGTTATCCCTCTATATAAGCGGGGTGGAAAATAAATTCCTCTAACTATCACCCAATATCATTACTTTCATCACTTTCTAAAATATTTGAAAAAATTATCAAACGACTTGTGAAATTCTTGAACAGTAGTTTCTTCTTTAGCAGAAAGCAATTTTGCAAGTGAAGATGCACTTCTCAAGTTTTTAGATCCAGTTTATGAGTCTCTAAATGAAAATTTGCATTGCACAGCTTTTTACATTGACATTACAAAAACATTTTATACAGTTGACCATAAAATACTTTATTCATTTTTAAAATATGTAAACATGGTTAAAAAAATACTTCTTGAACAAATGTGGTGTGCTGGTGTTAGAGGGGTGATACTTGAATTGTTTTTCAGCTACTTGCTATAAAGACCTCAGTTTACAAAAATATATCATGATGCTGTTAGTTGTAAAGGCTACCTGAAACATGAAGTCCCTCAGGGCTCGGTTTTGGGATCTGTCATGTTCCTCATATATATCAATTACTTGTGCAATGATCAGTTTAATGGTAAGCTTACAGTATTTGCAGATGACACTGCCCTAATTTACTGAGGGGAAAACTTATGAAACGTTGAAATGTTATGCAAAATGATCTCATATTGTTAAAGTATTGATTTGATACAAATTATTTAGTTTTCAGTGAAAAAAAAACAAAGTAATGATTTTTGGCCTAAGTTAGGATTATTCGTTTGAGGAATCTCTTTTTAACCACCAGCTAAATTGCTGTGGGGTTTGTAGCTTTCCTACTGTTGGAAATGTAACAGAAATTAAATACTTTGAACTTTAATTAGCTCAATTCTCTCTTGGAAGAGACATGTATCGAAGCTTCGAAGAGAATTAGTCAGTACACTTCGCAAATTTTATTTACTGAAGAATATTTGTCCTCAAAAAGTTCTTCTGTATGTTTATCATTGTTTAGTTAGTTCAAGATTGGGATATAGGTTGAGTTGCTGGGCTGGAACCTACCTTTCAACGATTCATCCTATTGCCACTTAACAAAAATTATTATTAGAGTTATTTAAAAAAAACCGACTTGAGAAGGACTGCCTCACACGCAAACGCGGTGGTAGGGAAGCTGTGCTTGGCTGTGCTCGGCGCTGAACCAAAACGTTTTATAGTTTCTGGATGACTCAACGACCATGGCTTATTTGCCCTAAAACTACTCGTTATTATGGCAGTCTCAGAATTGAATCATGATAAAAAGGCATTCGTTATCCTTATAGTATGGACACTTCATATAAAATATCATCAACATCGGACATATATAGCTTTTAGCGAATTTCCCCTATAGGGAAGAAGCTATTACCGTAGGTCTCATGGTAAGATTTAAGCCCGAGACCATGACAATTTTGTTTAGGTCCCCAGATGACTAAACACTATTCGTCAAATTTATATATATATATATATATATATATATATATATATATATATATATATATATATATATATATATATATATATATATATATGTGTGTGTGTGTGTGTGTCTGTGAATGCGATAACTTGAGTAAAAAACTTCCGATTTCGATGAAATTTGGCTCAAATGTTTAAAGTGATATTCATGACTTTAAGTTCTAAAACCAGAAAAATCGGGCCATGGGAAGGGGGGTTTATGGGGATTTTAAATTTTCCAAAAATCTGTTTTTTGCATTTTTTACCCTAAAATTTTTAAAACACTTAATTTTGGTTTCGGCCATGTTATAGAGCTTAAAAAAAAATAATATGGTATTTTGAATTAATAAGCTAGGTTAAGTGGTTGCGGAGAAAATCCAAAAAAACCTGCTCATAAAATCTCCTATGTTAATCTTATGGGAAAAAGGTTTTTGGCTATTCCTAAGTTAATTTTGATGTAAACTTCACATTTGCTTTTACCAATCAATTCAGCTCCACAAAACAATCATTTTGGTGTTTAAATTGTGATTCTACGTCCAACCGTTGCAGAGATATTCAAAGTGCTAAACACAGTACGTTGTCCAATGTTATCCTTATGGAGAATAAATAAAATTTGATATCTCCATTATTGATGAATGTATATTGACGAAACTTGGCACGTGGGGTCACGTAGTACAGGTATATTGATATTTGCACAAAAAATTGATTTTTTGTTGATTATCCCCGTAGCAGCGAACCTACGTACTCAACCTCCATGTTATTCTTATGGAGAATAAGTAAAATGTAATGACTCCCTTAATTATGAACATAAATTAATACAACTTCGTATGTGGCTTCACCTTGTTGAGTTATATTGATATTTGCATAAAAACCCATTTTTTTAGTTCCTTTTTGCAGCAAACCTGCTTACTCATCTCCCATGTTATTCTTATGGAGAATAATTAAAATGTTATATAGTGCTTACTTATGATTGAATATTGATTAAACTTGGTATGTGGCTTCACCTAGTTAAATTATATTTATATTTGCATAAAAACCAATTGTTTGTGTTCCTTGTTTCAGCAAACCTATGTACTCATCACCAATGCTATTCTTATGGAGAATAATTAAAATTGTATATATCGCTTATATATGAATATATTTTTATGAAACTTGGTATGCGGCTTTATATAGCATTAAGACATATATTATGCATTGGAAATTCGCTGAGTACGCAGGTTTGCTGCGACGGGGGTATTTTATGATACCAGTTAAATTCGCTTTGAGAAGATAACCTGATCGTCATTTGAAGTATACACTGGTGTTGCACTTTTATCTTTAGACCTCCAACTAGGACTGCAAATAGAGATATTTTGCTCTTCCATCGTGGTCCGGTATAGTTATGATTCTGTGGATTTTGTTGTTCACTGGTGTTATCCATCGTATAACATTTCCAGTAAAACATGAGCTTACATTAAATGTGTAATTATCAGTAAAATACATCTCCACTTTATTTTTGTTACAATTTTAATGTATTTTGCAAAACATGTAAAGTGATAAAATATCGTGGCAGAAAATAGTAATAAAGACGGAAAAAGAAGGTAACAAGCAATTCTACAGGCGTTCTGTGCTTGTTAGTTCCATATTTTTGACTACACAACACCAGTTCGGTATAATGAACCATCTTTGTTTCAAACTGACCCTATAATGTAGTAGTTAAATTTAAAATTACTTATTTTATAATAACTAATATTTAAGAAACACAAGATAATATGGTTCAGCTTTATCCGATTCAAAAACTTTAAATAATAAAAAAATTTTCAATATTTTTTAATAGTTCACCTAATAATAAGACGATAGTTTAAAATCATTTTGTATGCATATTATTGTAATTTAAAAATTAAAATATTTACCTTTTTGGTGAAAGTTTAAAAATACAAGTTTTAACAAACTACAAGGACAGTATTAATGTTTTGTTTCTATATAGAATTGTTCCATAATAATAAAGACCATTTAAAGTTTGTTAAACAATATTTTGAGTATTTTTTATATATTCATAAGTATGATTTTAAAATAAAGAGATCAATTAAATCATGTCACAAAAGCTATCGAATTACATAAGTTTTTGGGAATGCGAGAACCCCTAAAATTCGGTCGGATAAACTATTAGTATTTTATAAGGGGGCAATACACACTAGTATCGATAAAAAAGTAAACTCAACAACTTGTTTCACCTAGTTTTGTTCCTTGTGCTTTTGTGAACAATTTGATATATAATAAGTATAGGTAACATGCTTAAAATTAGTTTATTTTATCTAAACACGAAATGCTTACACATATTTCAAGCTAGCAGCCAGTGCTTAGAGTTGTTTGTCAGCAGTGTAATTACATTAAATTGATTGTTATAGGTTTTAAACAGAGTCATCGTATTATGTATGAGATTATAACAAATCAAAATAAATTTTAAAATATATAAATAAGTAGTAAAAAATTGAGACTTTTGGCCCATTTGATTGACAGCTTCCGGTCAGGTGACATTTAATGACGTATTTAGCGACGTAGTTGGCGACGTATTAGTGATGTCATAGATGTTGGACTAGGTCAAGGTCGTCTGAAGAAGTTTTTAAAAAACTATCTTGCACAAGTTTGATTCGATAATTTCAAACTATTAAAATTGTTTGATGCTAAACTTTACTCTGCTGTCGCGTCTCAACAAGCCGAACAAAATGATGCATTTATATTTTAGATCCTGTAATGCTTCTTTTTATGATTGTTAAATAAAATAGTCATTAGTCAAATCCTACCAAGGATAACATTATTGCTTCCGCATCAGAAGATGTTGTGGTAGAAACCTCATGCACTTGTATTTGATTAGTTGTATTTACATTATTGACAGCTTGTTTAAAATTACAAGAATATGTAGAAGAAACAGTATTGTCTTGGATTGACGAGTCCATGAGTACTGGGCATGGGCTGAAGGTACACTGATGTGTCACGAGCATGTAGGATGGGTACCCAGCCCTTACCCCCACCACAACGTTTCCACCACAATTTTTTTATTTCGCATAATAACCACGGGATAGCTATTTAGTTATGGTTTAGCTCTTACACTGTGAGGATCGTAGCTCCGTAACTGAACACTTTAATGATTAGTGCCAAACATCGTATGTGTATAGGTATAACAGTCACTATGATCTAAACTAGTGCATGTCTTCATGTGTTGCTCCTTTCGTAGCAGACAACTTGCTAAGAGTGTTTCAGTCTTGATTATCCTTCGTCGGAACCGTTCACAGTCCACTAAAAGCGTAGACATTCTATCTTCACTGTCGGAAAAGTAGAAGGTTGTCGTAAGTGGAGTACTATATGACACCTTCGTCATATTTCTGTAAAACTGTGACATGTTTAGACTTTACTTAAACTTTATAGGTAGATGTTTATTTGTCAAGAGCTGGAATTAAAGTGATGTACCGCTAGCGTGTAGGATAAAAATCTACCCTCCTCCACATCGTTACTTTATTCTCAAAATAGTTGTTTTTCCGCTATTGCTGTTATATCTTTAATCGGATTTGAATTTTTAATTGCAACTTCTTGTTTGTCTTGTCGAGCCGCGTAATTTTAGTACTTTTACGTTATATTTTAAATCCCAAAAATAAGGCAATCTTCCAATAATAGGAATATTTCCTTGTTCCTAACTTGTTGTTCATAATGATGTGGAGGTATCGGAGTCAAGCAAGAATCGGAGCAAGAATACATTTGAAACGCTGTAATTTTTGTTGCAAAGAGGTCAACGTGGAGAGGGGGGAAACAGGTCGCTGTTTAGGAAGCGGCTGGAGATTATTCGCCGTGCCGTTTCGGAATGTGGTTAGAGACCAATTAGAAACTGTTTGGCCTGCCTCACGGTCAAGGACCTGCCTCACGGTCAAGGTCAATTGGAGACTAATAAAAATCGTCTACCTATTACAGGCTAAGTCCCTAACTTGTAATGTTTAGGTTGGTCCTGAAAAGAACCGTTTTTGGTGTCCTAGAAGAGTTGTGTGGGTGGAGAAGCCGATGTGGGGGGTGATGAGTGTTTTACTGTAGAATCCAATCCGCTGTACCGTTTTGCCGGATGAAATATAACCATTTTTTATGGGGAATCATAGAAGGCGGCGGTGGTAGTGTTCTTGGTAAGTGGACTTTAATGTGACATTCGTTGTGAAACAAAATGTAACAATTGTCATCCAATTTTGCCACAAATTTATAATGTACGTTTAATTTTAATTGTCGAAACTTTGCAGTTATTTGATGCAAGGGCGTGATTAGCTCATGTTCTTGCATTACCTTCGTTTGCTCCATGACTTCATCGACGGTAGGAGGTGGAGTCGAAGGTCGAGGCTCAGTTGCTGTTGTTGTTGGTTGTGTCGGTGGTTGTGCAAAATACAGCGGATGGTTTTGAAAATTGCTCTTCACTCTTGACTTAAATGAAGTCGGCTTCTTAAACCCACTTCTCTTCTCCACTCTCTTCAAGGACTCCTTCAGGCGACGCAGCTTCTCAGGGGTTATTGGGGACGACATTGTAGAGCGTGGTTCCAGTGCGCGAGACAAAACCAGAATGAGCTTGCCGACGGAGTATAGAGGGTCAGAAAGCGAAACCTTGCTCTATCCATATATGGTCATGCAGCTGGGAAGGAAGATTGCTTTAACTCTAGATCTGGCAAGCGTCTCTGAAAAACAAATTTTATATGTCTGTACTAAACCGCATATTTTGACTTTTAAACGTCAATGTAACGCAATAAGTTATATACTATTAGAAAGTTTAGATTCTAAGCTTTTATTTTCATACATAAAACACGGTTGTACTGCATTTTGTAACTTGTAATTAATTCACTAAATGTTTACGAATGTCTGGAACAGTGGGTATTTTCTCTTTCGTTTAGTAAAATATTAGAAAATATATTTATCTCTCACAACCATATCCCCCCTCTCTAACACTTTCACATATGTGGTTATACAGCTGGGGTTTACCTTTTGAGGTCAGACAGGTGGAGCAGGTGGGGTTCCCCCCACCAGTGACTGTCGCCTTTATAAGCGGGAGCAGTCTGCAGTCTTTTCGCAGTTGCTCGCTGCCCGTTGTTTGTATATACGTACCAGCGGGTAGCACTCTGCCAGCGTAGGTCTGTTAAATGTGCGTTGGGCCCGACGTGCAATTAACAGATCATGCGCATTTGCATGTGCATATTAGTTAAGCACGGTAGTTTGTTTGTTAGATTTTTGCTTGTTGTTTGCTAGTAGTACATAGTTAGTGTTTGTGATTATATTTGGTGTTGGTTAAAGTGTCTTATTTACTAATTAAATATGTACCTGTGGGTAAAGTCATTTCCTACAAAAAGGTTCGGCCCTGCAAACCGGTCTTATGTAAAGTAAACTGGGGTCAAGTCTTGAATTGTTGTCAAATTAATTTAATATGTTTCTCAAATAAAACCCCATTCCTTTACAAAAAGGTTCGGCCCTGAAAACCGGCCTGTCAATACGGCCATGCAAACCGGTTGACATTACCTATCTTACCTCTCCCGAACGAGAAACCTTTGTGAATATTAAAGCAGTCTTTGTATCTTAGTCAATACACCTTGCAATCCATGTGTAACTTCTTGGGGGGTTAATTAATAAAAGGTTCCTGTTATTAGGATTATTGCCTATAACTGTGAGTATCTTTCATAAGTATTTTCCCTTTGAATTTTAAATCAGTCTTTGTAAAATACCTTGGTCAAAACTTTGGTTTTCGGCTGCCTGACGCCCTTTGTTTGTATATACGTACCATTGGGTTTCAGGATGATGTTAGCCATTGTAACACAGACCTTGGTTGTAGCTTTTTGCTGGGTTCCTCAAAATTATCATTTCAAATACAGAACTGGGAATAGAGCATCAATTGTCGCTCTATTCCCTGTTATGGCAATATGTTTATATGACCTTGACCTACTGACGGAACTTATTAAAATTCATTGATTATAATTGTTTTTTTAATACAGAGTGGGGAACAGAGCAGTTTATAATTAAAGTGAAAATTACATACTGCTCTGTTGATCGTTTTGGCAATTGTTTAGATGGCCTTGACCTACTAACGGGACTTATTCAATTCATTGATTATAATTGTTTGCTTTAATACAGAGCGGGGAACAGTGTAGTTTATAATTCAAGTGAGAATTACATACTGCTCTGTTTCTCGTTTTGCCAATTGTTTAGATGACCTTGGAGACTTAGAATATGTTCGTTTGGTAAAATATTAGAATATATATTTTACAACAATATCCCCTCTCTAACTCTTGCACTCCCCACCACTTACATCGGGTATAAAAGAAGTTCCCCATCACTGGTAAAATCATTCTGCTGCCTGTGCTTGCTTACGCTCAGACCTATGGATCCAAACGCCTACATTAGGAAACAAACAAAACCAATGAAGATGAAAGCTACTATTCCTTCTTGTTCTGATTTGTTACCGTCACCTCCAACTTCTGCTGGTTCTATTCTTCGCCAGGCTCTTGCATTGCCCTCGACTTCTGAATCACCTTCGACTTCTGCATCACCCTCGACTTCTGCATTACCCTCGACTTCTGCTGGTTCTATTCTTCGCCAGGCTCTTGCATCGCCCTCGACTTCTGCATCACCTTCGACTTCTGCATCACCCTCGACTTCTGCATCACCCTCGACTTTTGCATCACCCTCGACTTCTGCTGTTGGTTCTATTCTTCGTCAGGCTCTTGCAATGGCCCTGATCATCCCTGAGAAAACAACCGAGATGACTCCACCACCTGTCATAAATATTGATGAGTGTCCTTCCGCTACATCTCGCTCACGTTCATCTTCTCCTTCATCATCATCCTCGAGATCCACTTCGTCATCGTCCTCTAGTTCGAGCTCCACCTCTTCATCATCCTCCTCGAGCTCCACCTCTTCATCATCCTCCTCGAGCTCGAGCTCTGAAACATTTACTACCCCTTCAACTGAAATTCCACCTTCTACAAGTTCAACCAGACCTCTAGTAATTTGCACAAATAGTCAATATCCTTCAGATAAATTCAAACAATTTAAGTCATTGCAAAGGATGTGCATACTTCCTGCACAACAATGCAATTATATTTTCAAAAAAGGTTCAAAGAAAGGTGAACGCTGTGCAAAATGTTGTATTTTAAATAAACAGTTGTGCAGTTTTCATTTAAAACAAAAACAGAAGGGCAGCGTTTCTCTTTCTACAACACATCCATCAGTGAAACCAACCAACACTCGGATTAACAGACTTTCCAAAAACAAACAATACTTCTTTGTCAAAACAATGGGTTTTTTAAAAGTAATGTTAAAATGTGGAGATCAACTCTACATTTTAAGATTGCCTAAAGGCATGGATTATCCTGAAAAACCCAACAAAAAACACTACTTAATCCGAAACAATAAGGGAAAAACTGAGTGGAAAAAACTGTAATAAAAAAAAGTTCTTTTCAAATTAAATAAATTTCTTTTCCAAATTAAAAAAGTGTGGACAACCTATTTAAATTTTGTAGCACATGCTGCAAAATGTAAATAGGTTGTCCACATTTTTTTAATGTTACAACGACCTTGACCTAGATTTTAAACTTAAATATATTGTACTAATCCAAAAATATGATTCAAGAAAAAAGAGGGGGTTAATGGGTATTGGTGGGGGCTTGTGGGTATTTAAGCGAGCGCTTCGGAATATACTTATTAGTCAGCTATGAAGACCTCAGCAAGCACATCCAACTCCGGATCTCTTAAAACCGAGAGAAATATTGAAAGTTCACGGAAATGGAGAGCAAGATTGAACGATGGTTTTCAAAGACTAAAAAGCAGCTTACCATTTGTGCATGCCGATGATTCTAAATTTAAAATTATAACAATGGCCATCAAGTATATCAAGCATCTTGAATCACAACTCATGGTACCCCAAACATCTGAGAATCCACTCACCCCTCAACCGTTTGAATCTGTTTTTCTTCAAGAGGATGACTTAGCGGCTCAACATTTCTTCGATGGAGAACCCTCAGTCTATAAACAACTTTTCCTTGTTGATGAGGACCAGGACGAATGATCATTGTAACCAATTAAAGACTTATAAAATAAAGAGCGGGGAATAGATCAGTTTGTGGTCTAAGTGAGAACCACTTACTGCTCTATTCCCCGTTTTGGTAGTAAGTTTAGGTGGCCTTGACCCACTCACAGACTTAGAAAATTTGCGGATAGGATAGATATGTTAAATAAAACACCCCTTCCCTACCACTTACTCCCACTCTTATGGTATTTAAGCGACCGTTCCAGAATTTAGTTATTAGTCAGCTATGAACGGTCAAGCTGGATCAACTAACGTAAATAGCGAGCCAAGAAATGTCCGGGAGCAGAAAAGGGTTTTAAAAGTAAATCAAGCTTATAGTTTACTACAATCCAAATTACCATTTGCTAATTCGAAAATGACCAAATTATCGATTATACACCTTGCAACAAAATATATCAAAACCTTACAAATGGAGTTGTAAAACCCATTTACTTCACCCCAACTGCCTGAACAACCGATCACAACCTCAACTCTTCAAGAAATTCTTCTAGATGAGATTGCGCTTCAACGTTTGTTTAGCGAAAACTAAAGACCTTTAAAATACAGAGTGGGGTAATACAGAGCAGGGATAAGATCAGTTTGCGGTTTGAATAACAATCACTTACTGCTCTTATCCCTGTTCTGGTGGTATTTTAAGGTGTCCTTGACCCAATTACGAGCTTTAAAAACCTTTCAGATAGTATAAAATTGTTAGATATATTTTAATTTTATAACCTACCCATTCCCTATTACTAGAACCCCCCACCACCTATCCTCCACCAACTGGATCGGGTATAAAAGAAGGTTTTGCGTCAGTTTTACAATCATTCTGCTGAAAATGAGTGCATCTGCTCTGTATAACGCTCTCTCTATCTCTGCTGCAACACTAGTAGTAAGCAGAAGAATTGAAAATGTAAATCAGTTAATTGCCTTGAGAAGTGTACTGAAAAAATTTATCGATTGTGAGGTTGGTTGCGATTTGTATATGTGGAAGCCTACAAGTCCAGTGTTTAATAGTGAACAGGAAGCATGGAAAACAAACTACCCAGATAATATATTGTTGCGTAAAATGTTGAGTATATTGGCAAGATTACTCCGGCAGGGATGGATTATCAACATAACATTTTATATAAAACGAAACCTTTGTTAAAACAATAAAAAAGGGGAGTGGGTTGAAAAAAAAAACAGAGCGGGGAATAGATCAGTTTGTGGTCTAAGTGAGAACTACTTACTGCTCTATTCCCCGTTTTGGAAGTATGTTCAGGTAACCTTGACCTGCTTACAAGACTTAAAAGCCTTGCGGATAGTATTGATTCTGTAAATAAAAATACCTTTTCCCTCTCACTTACACCCCCCACCACCTAAATTGGGGTATAAAAGGAGGTTTCCCATTAGTAGTAAAATCAGTCTGTTACTTGGAACCATGTCACCTAGAGACAATATTTTCCCTCCTAAGAAGACTATACTGGAAATTATAAAAAATATTCCAGTAGAAATTAACGAAGATGAAGACGAAGACGATTCAGAAATGGAAGATGATTTATTTAGTAATCTTGAACTACTAAGCGATATTTCCAGCAGTGTACCATATTTTGGAGAGATAGAGCAAATCGAGCTGTTGAGTGACGACGACGTTGATCCAGAGACGTTGATTATGTATCATCAGTTGCTCTGTTTGGAGGAAATGGAACCCATTAATATTGAAACTCCTTTAAGTAGTAGCAATACCGATGGGTTATTTATAAATCCAGACACAGGGGACTTTAGTGCTCGTCGCCGCTTATTCTGCAAAATGACCTCATCATCATCATCATCATTATCATCATCGGATGAGTCTGAATAATCTTCTTTCTTCAAATATTTAACTTTAAATACAGAGCGGGGAGTAGATCAGTTTGTTATAATAACTTACTGCTCTATTCCCCGTTCTGGCAATGTGTTTAGAAGACCTTGACCCACTTGAAAGACTTTAAAAGTTTAATTTTAAAAGCTAATGCAAAAAATTATAATCATACAAATATTTGCTCCCCACCACTTATTTTTTTATATACAACTGCTATATAAGCGCTATGTTGCAATTCTGATTACCACTTTGGTTGTGAACTGCTTCAATAGAGCATCTACCATGGTACTCATACATTGTATAACCTCTGTTACTGAAGCGGATATTTTTCTCCATCGTGTTTATCAACTGCTTATGGAGTTTCACGATGTGCATGTAAGAGGAACAGGTATTCGTGAAGCAGAAGAAATTAAAATAAATATAAAACAAATCCCTTTGGCAAACGAAATCTACCGTTTATTACGAGAAGGTTACATCCTGTGTCTTTATTACACAACCTCGTAAACAGTATTTGAGTGAATAAGTTTCAAATACAGAGCGGGGAATAGAGCAGTTTGTAGTCAAAGTAAGAATTACTTACTGCTCTATTCCCCGTTCTGGCAATGTGATCAAACGACCTTGACCCACTGACAGGGCTTTAAAAAACAGTAGTGTTTTTAAAGCACTGAATGGATAGCTGGTTGTATAAAATTCAACGATATATTTTCTTTTTACAAAATACCCCTTTATTTTTACATTCATTACTTACCCCCCACCACCACCAACACTTTTTAATTGGGTATAAATAGAGGTGTATTACCTTTGAAGAAGACACACACCTACATGATGTACCGTTGCGATATTTGTGGAGATTCGTTTAAAGATGAATGGCTTTTAAACATTCATAAAGAAGTACAACATAACAACAATAACATGGGAGTTGAACAAAATGAAGAAGAAGAACTGGAAACAATAGATCACATGCTAGCCCAACATCAAATTTCAAGACCAAGTGTTATTAATTATGCGCCTGGACCAATAGTAAATGTGGAACTACACGCCCGAGCACTTCCAGGTAATGTAGTAACTCATTTTAAAATTGACAATGCAAAACTACAACTAGACAAATTCGTAAGTAAAGCAAAAGGGTTAGTGCGCAAAACTTTGGAAAATGAACTAAAAAGATTAAACTTTATCAAATTCGGACTGTTACTGGATTCAGTGTTTACTAACATTCAAAATGAAACATCACCAAGAGGATTCTTGACAAAAAACCGGACCATCATGTTTGCATCAGACATTGAGTCTATAGTAAATGAATGTTTTGATGAACTTCTAACAAAACTACAAGAACATGAAGGAAGAGGTTCTGGATGGAGTTTATTAAACATAACCGGTCTTGACGTAAGAGTACATAAACAAGGGTATGGTATAAGAGGAAGTAGCTACATTCCTCTACCAGAAAAAATTAAAAATACCAAATCCTGTATTAACGTACAAAATGAAGATACTGAATGTTTTAAATATGCAATGTTGGTAAAATATGTAAAAACTCATAAGGAAAGACCAAGTAGAGAATATGAAGAAGTTCAACATAGATATAACTTTCAGGGAATGAGTTACCCTGTTGCAATTAAAGATGTATCCAAATTTGAAAAGCAAAATCCTACAGCTTCTGTCAACATTTTTGGTTTAGATTCATCAAACAATGCGTATTCTTTGCATATAACACCAAATGAACGCATAAATCATACAGATCTGCTATTGATCACTAAAGGAGATATATCACACTATGTATATATTAACAAATTTGAAGCTCTTGTTTCAAAACAAGTATCAAAACGTAACGGAGAAAACACCACTTGTAAAAGATGTTTTTGTCATGTAAACAAACCATTAGGAAAGGGAGGTTCGGAATGGTTATTAGAACATCAGAGGTTATGTAGTGGAAACTATGAGGTAAGAATTAAATTGCCACCTCTTAGCAGAGCACAAGTAAAATTTGATAGAGTAATTCAACAATACCGTATTCCAGTTGTTGTGTATGCTGATTTCGAATCAACATTACTTCCACTTGAACTCCAAGAAGAGGAAGTTACAAGAAGAAGCAGATATCAGCTGCATACACCAAACAGTTATTGTTATATTATTAAATCCACACTTTCTGAAGAACATCTCCAAAAATACGAATTATCGTCTACGCCGAAAATTTATCGTGGTGAAGAAGCAGTTCGATACTTTGTTGATGAATTGTATAATATAGCTGGAAAAGTGGAAGAAATTTATCGAAACGTGTTACCAATGGCCCCAATGGAAGAAGATGAACTACAACAACATGCTTTGGCAACAACATGTTATTTGTGTAATAACACATTCACACCTGATAACCTAAAAGTCCGTGATCATGACCATCTCACAGGAGCTTACAGAGGTGCAGCCTGTAATGCTTGCAATTTAAACTACAAACTTCCATCTTTTATTCCAGTTGTTCTGCACAATCTTAGTGGTTACGACTCCCATTCTATAATCCCGGAGTTAGGAAGAGATGATGGAGCAATAGATGTTTTGGCTACAACTATGGAAAAATTTATAAGTTTTTCTAAAAAGGTTAATAAAATAAAACTAAGATTTGTTGATTCTTTCAGATTTATGCCTTTTAGCCTTATGACATTAACTAAAAACTTAAGAAGAGAAGATTTGATTGAAACAAGCAAAATTGTACCTAATGATAAAATGGATTTAGCTCTTCGAAAAGGAGTCTTTCCCTATGATTACATTGATGGACTGCATAGATTTGACGAAACATCACTTCCCACACCGGACAAATTTAAAAACAAACTTAATGATACAGAAATAGAACCCGAAGACTATCAACACGCATGTCGAGTATGGAACGAGTTGGATATGAATACCTTACGAGATTACTCAGACTTTTATGTGAAACTTGACGTCACTCTTCTTTGCGATGTGATAGAAGAGTTTCGAAACACTTGTTTTGCTGCATATGGTTTGGACCCTTTACACTCGTATACTTCTCCAGGATTAGCTTGGCAAGCTATGTTAAAAGAAACAAAATGCAAACTACAGCTTTTAACAGATATTGAAATGGTTTTAATGGTTGAATCCGGAGTTAGAGGCGGATTGACTCAAAGTGTTACGAGACATGTTAAAGCCAACAACAAATACCTTCCCGACTATGATGAAGGAAAACCATCAGTATACTTAGGATATTTCGATGCCAATAACTTGTATGGATGGGCTATGTCAAACCCACTTCCATTTGACAATTTTAAATGGGTTAATCCAGAAACTATTGGTGATGTTTTACAAATTCAAAAACATGGAGACACTGGTTACATTTTAGATTGCGACTTTGAATATCCTGACCACTTACACGATCTTCATTACGATTTTCCACTACTTGCAAAAACAGAAGTTCCTCCAACTGGAAAACATCCTAAATTAATGATGACTTTAAATTACAAACAACGATACGTAGCTCACTTTTGGGTTGTTCAACAAGCTCTCGAATTGGGATTACGTATAACAAAGATACATAGAGTTTTGGAATTTTCCCAATCATGCTGGTTGAAACCCTACATTGATTCTAATACCACCAGAAAAGCAGCAGCTACATCAATTTTTCAAAAGGATTTCTAGTAAATGTTAACAATCAAGCAAGTTTTCTTTGTGAATTTTAAATTATAAATTAAAAGATATAGTTTAAATAGGTATAGGAAATTATAAAGACAGGACGAAGCTATTGTCAATAAATAATTCAAAGCATAGGACACATGAAATTTAATTTGTAAATAGAGAGAATATCGATTTTCTGTTCCTACCATGTAAATATTTGGATATTAATTCATTGTCCCTAAAACATATTTGTATGCCACGCCAGAATTAGAAATGTATATAACCGCTTTAAATATTAGCATAAAATAAGTAAAGGTCTTGGAGGAGTGTTGGTTCCAGCTTAGAATATGACGCAACATGTATAAGAAAATTATATAAGTGTGTTAAAAGTAGTACAGTAATCCAAATGCTGTTTGTGTACATTTCTTTTTAAAATCCTCATCTAAAATCTAAGTCTAATCTAAGAGGTTAAATTTATTTGTTTAAAATATTAATTTTGTGTTTAGTGTTTGTTCAGAATTTAAATAGTTTAATTATACTAGTTTACTATGTATTTAAGTTTTAACACTTTGTCATTTCCCTCTGAAACGTATAACTAGTGTAAAATTCACTCTCCACAATATTTTATGTTTAAAAGTACGTTATGAATAGGACCTGTATGTATATAAATTACATAACGTAACATAACATAGATTAATATTAATTTTCTTTTACGTAAAGTGTTATATATAAACTAAGAATTTGTATTCAAAGTGTTTGGCAACATAATATACAAGTAGTAAAAGATTTATGTTGTGTTAAAATTACCGAACTATAACATTTGTTGTCGGGGGTGTATGCATTGACATTACAACGATAGTTTATATCACAGGCTCACCCAAAGCCTCACTGTAATAGGAGTTCTTGTTCACGTTTCTGAGATGATTAGGCACAGTTACTACATCTATCCCTTAGACTCTTTCTGTTACATTGTATTTAAAAAATTGCGCCACTGTTTATCACTTAAGGATTCGAACTGGACCTATTTCTTCAGTTAGGCCTACATGTAGTGTTTACTGGTTATATTATGCTTAGAACATGCACTATATAACGAAGACAAATCCTGTAATTAATTAATATTATTGATTCTAATATGTATATAAAGGATTGACAACCTTCTTCTTTTATGTTCAAAAACAAGCTTTCAATATATGTTGCTAAAATACTTTATACACAATGGACTAAACTTTATATATAGTCGGGTTGTGTACTATACTAACGGTGATACAATTTTTAAAATTAATATTTATTATTAGAGATGTTAGTTTTTATAAGTATTAATATCCATTGATAGAGGTAATACGCTAACTTGTATTTCATATAAAAATACTATATCATTTTTATTGTGTTTCCATCTTATTGTTTGAATAACATATTACAATTACTTGGTTTTATTGCTATTATTATTCTTTGGAACTTAATTAATTTAACAAGCCATCACAAAGGGTGTTAAAAAAATTTTGACCCAAACTTCACTAAATTGACCCAAATGTAATCAAACGCACATCGCTCTATAATGTACTGTCCTACCTTGCTTAGTTTTATTTTTATATGTGATTTAAAAAATAATTATCTCAGAAACGACTAGAGGGAAGATATTGAAGCTATTATAAACATTATAGTATATGGTTTAACTAAGCAAGCTAGAACAATACATTATATGTTTTGTTTACCTTTATAGCACGTCGTACAGTTTGGTTCAGTAGTTACTAAACACGCCCTGTACATATAATTTAATGTACTAATTAGCTAAATCATTTTACTCCATACGCTGGCAATACAGCAATAAACTATATAGCTCATCTCATTCAGTGTAATTGTATGCTTTATGAAACAAATATCAGACTTTGTCAGTATAAGTTCCAAGTATAAGGCTTCCTAAACTAATGATCGCACCGCCACAAAGATAGTAGAGAGAGTAACGACCAAAGTTCGTTGGAAGTGCCTCTTCCGAAACTTTCTTCTGTAATTCATTACCTATTTTCTTATCATGTAATCATTTATATGATAAATCTTTCTTGTTTGTCAGACATAAATACTTAAAATACTCTCATCTACTGACAAATTTCTTTAAAACATTCGGAACAAAAGGAACACTTAGAGCTTATTCGAAAGATATTGTTTTATAATCCTGCTAATTAAGACAATAGTTTAATCAAACTGAAGTAACTGAAGGAGTGAAACAAGTACAACTAACATTTTTGCTACAGTTCTGACACTTGCTGCTATGCAATTTTTTGTCATAAAGCAAATACCTCATTTATTTTATCTCATACGTTTGATTACAAATCTGGTATAAGGGAAATAACAGAAATTATAAATAAATATGTAGTGAAATGAAAGACACAAATCGCATAACAAAATGTACTAATTTATTCCTAACCCATGAAACCTCTTAAACCAAAACAATAACAAAATAATTATTTTTAGGTTACCTAGCAACCACTATGAAACAACTGTTTTTAAATTATTTTCAAACTCTGGACGCCGCAAATATACAAAATATTAATCCGACAGTCTAGATCGTTCATTCAAACTAAGTACTTCCGCTCCTCTTATTCAGTTTGTTGCGCGCTTCCACGAAAACTGATCTTAAAAAAACCGTGTACCAATAGCGACAAGTCCTACATGAAAACTTTGAATACAAATTTATTTTTAGAATGTTATCTAAACTTCCTTACTTATAGTTTTTACCTGACCAAAAACTAAAATAATTCTTTGCTTACTACTTTTTTACCCCACTCTCAACCCAGTCTAAACACATGCCGATTTACTTGATTTAATTTACTTCTTAACCCATGTAATTCATGCTGTTTGATTTAATACTTAAATCTGAGATATTGTATGTAAATTTAAAATTATTAAATATTTGTTTAGCCTGTTTGCCAGTTTGAGTGAAGCACTGATATTTCGTCTGACAGAGATACAGTGGAACCTCTCAAATCCGAACCCCGGAAATCCGAAATCCCGGCAATCCGAACACGTTCTCAGGAAAACAAAAACTAAATAAACTGGGTGGGAAATGAACTAGGCAGGTGAACGCTCACTAGATAGACGAAATAAAATAAATACAGTATCTCTTTAGAGGAAGTGGTAGGGGTGGAGTGATATATTTTTAGCACACGCTCGCCTAATAACAATGACAGAACACCGGACGCACATCTGCGAGTCAAGGTCACTGCCCTTCGTAGTACCACTGGGCTACCCTGTCTAACCTCAGCCATTGTTTACCGCTAATACAGTGACGAAATATGTACGTAAGATTATTTCCCGGGTAATCCGAACACCCCGAAATCCGAACAGGCTGCAGCCCCAATTAGTTCGGATTTGAGGGGTTCCACTGTATACTCTTTTTCAACCCAACGGGGCTTATGACGGCGTGGTTTTCGGCTTCTCTTAGCATTGCAAGGCTCCAGTCATACTTCATTCGAGCTCAGCCCTCGCTCGTTAAATTCCAAGCACACGCATGAGGCCCAAGAAGACGGGAAAATAATAAGAATAAGATTCCGTGAATATATTAAGATAATAAATAATGTTTAGGCTTCTAAACGTTGAACAAAACGTTAATCTATATAAAACGTTTAATGTGAAAGCAATAGTTCAGCAGTATGAGTTAAGAACAGTAATATAAAAAGTGGGATTATTGTCTCATAGTAGGAGGATAACGCAAGACACTTTAGACATTAATGAGATCAGAATGTCACTTGCAGACCTTGTAGAAAGGTATGGAAGAGACAACTTCATGCAATCTTACAAAAATTTGCATAAACTATTAACATTTTAATCCTTCTTATTTATAATCATAAATTTTACAACTGTCTGTAAAATATATTATTTTTTATATAATCAGTTATAATTGAAAAACCTAATTTAAACTGTAACGGTGACACGTTTTTTGTGATAGTTTAAAGCTTAACTTTGTAAACACATTATTGTATAGAATGTGTAGAATGTATAGAAAAGTCGTTAAACTGTTTTCAGAATGGTATGGTAGCAGAAGTATGTTTAGAGATTTTTTTGCGTTCACTTTCGTTGTGTAGGGAAGATTGACCAAGTGTATAAGAACCTCTAACTAATTCTGAATCACCTAGAGTTATTGAAATTATCGTCAACAGGTTTGTAAAAACTACATTATATAAAAAGTAGACAGTTAATAAAATCCACAGAACTAAAACAACGCTTGAAAATAGAAATTCCTAGTTTATTTTATTCTCTATATTATCCAATAAGACTTGATTGGAATACCAGAAAACTTCATCATAAAGAGAACTCCAAATTCATAGATAAATTAATTTGAAACTGTCTCCCGGGGAAAGCATTGTTCACGAATTGCTTTCATTAAAAAGTGAAGCACTTAATTGTAATGGGCCTGTGACAATACCTGTTATGGGATTACATTTTTACTATTTGATAATTCAGTAGTTTTCATATCATATTCCCAGGTGAATTAGAACACGGGATAAAATACTCGTTGTTTCAGAGAATTTATATTTTTTTTCGGTTTGATCAATCTAACTTATCCATTAATTACTTTTATTTCCTCTTTTGGTATTCCAGTTATTGTTTATTAATTTCTTGATGTATGTAAGGGATTAGATTTATATTGTTTCTTGCTCTAAAATCATTGAGATCCCACTCAGTCATGCACGTGTATCGTTCTTTATTTCTTATATTCTCTTTTTGTTGTTGAACTAAAAATAATACTGTATAATTAATATTGTAATTTATTGAGCAGAATCTGCATGGTAAAAGTTTGAACAAGTAAACGGCCGACTCTGTGACCAAAGGAAGGAGAGAAACCCCAAGTAAGGGAGAGATTCTTGGGTAAAACAATTGTTACTGAAGGGCTGACTCTCACAGCCGCCTCTGCTCTCTATACGCATTCACTCGATGATGATTTACACTGATTCCCATGCAATGATTACTTTTCATTAGTAACAAATATAGAGAATACTTAAATCAGCAGAAAGAGTTCCCAAGGTGTAGCCAATTACCGGAGGTGTTTTGCGACGTTCGGACGTTCGATCTTTGGGTTTGATGCTCTTCCATTCTGAAACACGTTTTTAGTAATTTTACAAAGTTTTGCAGTTTTACCGATTTTCACAAAAATTAAAACTGATACCGGTATACTAAAATTATTATAATTTTCTTCTTTGAGGATAAGAATTGTACTAAAGGTGTATTGCATCTTGAAGACTAGGGATACTCCATTCTTGTTTTATCGATTTACAGTTTCCAGTGTCTTATATCCAGTAAAATTAAGTGCTACGTATCCTATAATCTCCTTATTTTATTTATTGCATTCAAAATATCAGGATACAGGACACGGTTCAGTAAAAAATCCGTTAGCATATTATACATTTATACACACAACAAAACCTGAACTCAAGCTTGAAATTAACTTTTATTAGTTATTGGTAAATTTATCTTTTTTAGCGAATATTCCCTAAACCCCCCCGACCCCAAAAACACCTATATATGTGTGTGTGTGTGTGTGTGTGTGTGTGGGGGGGGGGGTGCGATAACTCTCGTAAAGAAAGGTCCGATTTTGATTAAATTTGGTACAAACGTGTAAAACAGCATTTATAACTCGAAAACCAGACAGATCGCTCCATCCGAAGTAGTATTTTGAGGGGGGGGGGGTTTGTGCCCCAAAAATTGTTTTTTTGAAGTTTTTACATGTAATATTTATTGAAATAAAATTTTAATTTTCACCATTGGATTCAAATTGAAAATAATACACAATTTGGTATTTTTATCATTTCTCTACGTCAATTGGTTACGGAGATATTGAAAGTGCTAAACACACTGCATTGTCCAATGTTATTCTTATGGAGAATAAGTAAAAAATTATATCTTGCTTTTTTATGAACATATACTAACGAAACTTGGTTTACAGCTTCATCTGATTGTGGTCTATTGTTATTTGCCAAAAAAAAACAATTTTTAATGACTATTCTCATGGCAGCAAACCTGCGTACTCAGCCCCCATGTTATCCTTATGGAGAATAACTAAAATGTAATGTCTCCCTTAATTATGAACATAAATTAATAAACTTGGTATGTGGCTTCACCCAGTTGAGCTTCACCCAGTTGAGTCATATTGATGTTCACAAAAAAATTCATTTTTTGTGTGTATTTTTGCAGCAAACCTGCTTACTCATCCCCCATGTTATTCTTATGGAAAATAATTAAAATTGTATATAACGCGTATTTATGAATGAATATTGATCAAACTAGGCATGTGCCTTCACTTAGTTGAATTATATTTATATTTGCACAAACACTAATTGTTTGTGTTCCTTGTTTCAGCAAACCTAGGTACTCATCCCCAATGTTATTCTTATGGAGAATAATTAGAATTGTATATATCGCTTATTTACGAATATATTTTTATGCAACTTGGTATGCGGCTTGATGTGGTATTAAGACATATACAATGCATTGGAAATTCGCTAAGTATGCAGGTTTGCTGCGACGGGGGTATTTATAACTTCTTAAATATTACAAGACAGTTTTTATTTGATCTTGTTTACCAGAAAGTGGCGTACGCATTGTAATATATGTCAACATGCTTAGTAAAGAACTTGAACTTTATATATGTAGAGCGATATGCTTTTACCAAACATTTTCCAAACTTCATTCAGGACGGCAACGGTAACAGAAAGACGTATAAAGACGAGTTTCGCGGGCTAATTTGCCTAAGCTTCTCGTTTGTATGGAAACAGTCAGCAATATGCCGCCAGTTTCTGTATATACTTTCCGTTCTACGCTCTACTGTAGTGGTGTTTTGTTAACATTAATATTTAATGAGTGTTTTGAGTCGGAAATAAATTCAATTTATTTTTTAGGTAATTAAGTTATGAAACATAGATTACATACACAAGTAAAGTAAAGGCGGAAAGGTAAATCTGTATTTTTGATTGTGTTTCAAAAACTACATATTTTTCTGAGTCCTTTGATGTTATACAAATACTTATTTAATAGAATAATTTCTAAACTGAAATCAAACATATACTGTGTATTGATAATAGTTTTAGAGGTCAATTATAACCAAAATTAATGTATAATTTTAATGATGTAAGTGTCATAAAATATGTTAATACTTTATATTAATGAGATAATCTCTGACGTCGTAATTTAATCTCTATTTCATACCTAAAATTCAGAAAATGCATATCTGAAACTCAGGAAATACAACCCACTTTCACCAATTATAAATATAATGCCAGACAAAAATGGTTTCATTCAGAACAAAACCGGCTTACTTGTCGTTTACTACACTTATTTAGGTTATAACATTACATAGATAATTTTATTAAAACGCTTCAATATCTATGAGACTTACCTAGGCTAGCATACCTCTTATTTATGTACTATTATAACACAAAATAGGATTAAATTTGATCAATGTATTATTTAATTATGTTATTAGGTTAGATCGAAACATTACCTCATAATTAGGCTAGGTTATGAGATAACAACAGACGTCTATAACGATGGAAATTACTAGAAAAGTCTGGCATAGGGAACTCTGTAGATTTTCCAGAAAATATAATAAATATATAAGCTGACAGTTCAGTCCAGTTTAGGTCAGTTGAGTTGAGTGTAGTACGTTTAAATTGTGATCAGTGATTGTTATAATTTTAAACCATTTCAGAAATTCATAAGTCAAGGCTTTAACTAACTAAAAACAATTCTAACTTTTACATGATAGTTTTAGTTTTAAATCCAGTAACTTATGTTTACATTTATGTATGAAATATAAATACAGCTGGTAAGGTAAGAATAGTAAATACAAGGAATTTAGAATAAACAACAGATGACAGATTCATATCATGTCATTCTTCCCCTCTTCATTTAAGAAGTGTGAAGGGGCTCGTCTTATTCGGGACGGTTGTCGAAATGTAGAAAAAAGGCAATTCATCATTTCTTTTTGCTCTAGGAGAATCATGTTGGTTAGTGCGTCTGTAATTCATGACTTCACCAGTTGGTGCGTTTATAGCTTGCTCTGATGTATCCATGGGCAGTTGTAATTCTGAATGATGTGGAAAGTGTAGAGTAACATTTCTCACTGGAGGATGTTGGTCTTCTTGTGTCATGTTTGGGTTTTCTGGAGCATATTTTAACTCGATGGTTAGTCAGACAAAGAATGGTCAGTATAATCAGGATCATCGTCATCCATTATCCCAGAATCTCCAACAGGTGCCAAATTTCTTAGATTGGCATCTGTCTCTCGACCATCTTTAAGTCGCACGAGGGCATAGTCTGGATTAGCGTGAATAAGGTACACTTCTTTACTTTGGTTAATGGAAGGTCACTTTTTGGTTTGGTATTTTTTGGTTTGGAAGGTCACATTTACTCTAACGCACATGTTTCTTCATGAGTCCTTTGCCAGGGGTTATTAACTACAAAGGTAATGCTACCCCATTTGCTGGTTTTCGTTGGTGGGTAAACATTCGTTCGAGGGGCGTAAAATTTGTTGTAGTACAAAAAAGAGAACGTATTGAGTGTAATGCGTCATTTAGGACTACGTCTACATCTCTCCTATTGAGATGTTTGTAGATTTCTTGTTTTTAAAGCTAGAGAGATCGTTTTCCAAATAATCCCATTGTATCCCTACACTTGTTCATTACCCCATGGATTATATGGTGTAGTATGGCTTATAGCGATTCCTTTTGACATTAGGTACCTTCAGTTCTTCTGACATCAATGACATGTCACGGTCAATGTGAATGAAAGAAGGACATCCAAACATTGAGAACACTTTATTTAATGACTCTATAATGGTGTTAGTTGATAGGTTTGCACATGGTATTGCAAAAGGCTACATAGAAAACTCATCTGCAGTGGGCAGTAGATATTTGTTTCAAGTGTCTGATGGGATTGGCCCCTTAAAGTCTAAACTTTGACGTTCAAATGGAGCTGTATCCTTAATTAAGTTTTCTTTCTTCTTGTTGTAAAATCGAGGTTTTATCTCAGCGCAAACTCTGCAAGATGATGCTATTTTGCGAATTTCTTACAATGAATAAGGGATATTCTGATATTACATCCAGAGAGCCATTCTAGTCACTCCAGGGTGACATAAGGAGCTGTGGAGGGAGATCAGTGTTTTCATTGAATGAGTGGAGCTACAAATTCTCGATAAAGAATTATCCGCATCATTCTCTTTTCCAGGGCGATATATGATGTCGCAGTTATATGCCGAAAGTTCTGGACGCAATCGCAATAACTTCGCATTCTTGATTTTCCCTGCATGCTTTGTATTGAACATGAAAGACACTGATTTTTGGTCAGTTATAAGTTTAACTCGACGACCAAGCATGAAATGTTTTCATTTTCTCAGGGCTTTTACTATTGCGTGTGCTTCTTTTTCAATCGAAGAATTTTGCCTCTCTGATTTTGACAGGGTTCTTGGAAAAAGTCCACAGGACGGTGATTTTGGGTAATTACAGCTGAAATTGTAAATTCTGATGCATCGGTTTCAACGCACAAAGTCTACTGGACTTAATTAATGATAAAACATTAATGATAAAAGATCGTTGTATACATTCTTTAATAGCCAGGAAGTCTTCTACTAACTTATTCTCCATAGGAAAAGTTTTACACTGTATCAAACCATGAATTCTCTCAGAAAATGTTAATATCCATTTCGAGTAGTGTGAGAACATTCCTAGTGCATGTTTCAGAGAACTCGTATTTTCAGCTAGCTTACTGGAAGATTCAAAAGGGGTTTCAAACGATCCATATCTGGCTTTAGAATATAATTTGCAATGCTGTATCAAAGTAATTTGATAATATGATTTAGTAAAGATGACTTCTGTTTATTAATGGTTAAATTATATTTTTCACATACTTGTAGGAAACTTTTAAAATCCCTATCATGATCTTCTTCGCCTTTACCACTAACTGTCACGTCATCTAAATACACATTAACTCCTTTTAGGTTCTCTTTCTTAATGATTCCATCTATTGTGCGTTAAAAAACTGCTACTCCGTTTGTATCTCCCATTGGAATTCTACAAAACTGCCATAGCCTTCTACAAGTTTCAAATGCTCTAAAAGCTTTGTCTTCAGTTTTGATAGTTATTTGAAAGTAGGCTGATTTTAAGTCAATAGTGCTATGAATATTGTACTTAGCTACTTCTGTTACAACTTTTTCAATAGATGGAACGGGATAATCATCTAACAAGGTGTACCTATTTATCGTTTGAGAATAATCAATAACGAGGCGTTTCCTATGTTTTCCTTGGACGATAAGTGGCTGAGCTCACCATGGTGACCTACTTTCTTCAATAATTCCATCTTTGAGCATTTGTTCAACTTCAGATGAGATAGATTTTTCTTCAGCTGAGTAACGTCTAGATTTTATGGCAATTGGTTTGCAATTAGGATCTAAATGTTCGAATAACTAAACCGGTTCGATATTAGCACAAGTTACTCCACACATTTCTAAAGTCGATTTTGTTCCTTCGAAAGAAATGTTTAAACTTGAATGCTGATTCAGACCATCATGTCCCAGTATGATGTCAGCACAAGAGTTCGGGAAAATGTTAAATTTTACGTTTGAATAAGTATTGTCGTTTAGTTAAAGATTTACTTTGCAGAATAAGTTTATAGAAGTAACAAGAGATGATGAAGCCATTGCAACTTTACTGTTTGTAGGAAAGAGTTGTAAAGAATGTTTGGAAGTGATATCAATACTTATATAACTCTCAGAACTACGAGTATCAATTAGCCCATCAGCAATAAATCCGTTGGCCTTTAACTTAACAACAGATTTTGAAAGACAGTTTGGGGATGCTGCTACAGTTGATAAATTATCTTGCAATATTTCTACAGGATTAAGTCTGTTTACCTCAGATGATTTGCAACAGTTTTTGCAGGCCGGTTTTGCCACAATTTTTGCAAATCACTTCTTTTGCTGGACAAACTCTCCTAGGATGCCTTTGCTTTCCACAAAAGTAACATTTTGAAATTTTTGCCAAATCTTTTGTTGCGGCGGAATGTTCCAAATTCTCAGCTAAAAGCGTGTAGTCATTAGTAGATTGATTCAAGTTTGTTTGTGCAGCGAGAGGTCTCTGACCAGAAGGGAGGGCTTTGACACATTTCTGAGTATAAAGCAGCTGATTCCAAAGAACGAGCTTTTATGCGCGCTTCATCTAAGTTTGGTGTAGTGTTTTCTAATAGTCTTTGACGAATAAAGTTTTATGAAAGACCATTGATGAATGCATCACGTGTGTATTCTTCCTTGTACTTCTCAGCTGTAACAGTCTTGAAAGAACAGTCTTTATTCAGCGTCATAATGCTTGCATGTACTCATCAATTGATTCATTACGCTGTTGCCATCTTGTAATCAGACAATGTTTTGTAAATATTTAATTTTTGGGTTTGTCGTATAATGAATCAAGTTTCCTTATAGCATCGGCATAAGATTGACAGTCACTTATTAAATCATAATCATTATGATTTACATGATTGAAAAGTAGGGATAATATGTTTGAGTCTTTCAATTTCTTTGTTAGAATGTTTAGTCAATTAAATTGTCATAAGTTAAAAAATCCATAATTCAAGGTTTTAATTAACCAAAAATAATGCTAACTTTTACATGATAGTTTTAGTTTTATATCTAGTAACTTATCTAGTAACATTTATTTATGAAATATAAATACAGCTGGTAAGGTAAGAATAGTAAATAAAATAAATTTATGATGTAAACAACAGATGACAGATTCATATTATGGCGATAGTTTTAGTCGTTGTATGTATAAAACTAGTGAGTTGTCAATAAACTTGATAAATATGTAAAAGTGGAGTTTTATTAAACGGTCTTTAGGTATATACGTAACTATAAACGTAATTGCTATTGTGACGACAGACTTTATTTAAACAGAAACCTAAATATTGCGGGTTATAATTCTTTCAGGCCTTCCCATAAAAATTAATAATTAAGAGAAAATATCAATATTGTAATTTTAAGATTCTAGATCCAGTCTCGTTTTTACGATTTGGAGAGCTTCTTTAAAGCTGAGTAGGTCATTAGTTTATATTTTGATTAGTTTATAATTAGGTTAGGCTATTTTGATTAGGTTAGTTAGGTTAGGCTATTAGTTTATAATTAGATTGTTTTAAGACTTTATGACTTGTCCAATGCTGGTGAACATGGACTACGGACGGAATACTCAAGTAACATGTAAATTACCAAGGAAAAATCTAATATATTTCCGACTCAAAACACTTATTCAATATTACAATTAACAAAACACACACTACATAATAGTTAGTGTAGGACACCTTACTCTTTGTACCTTTTTAATGTGGAATATTGCCATAGAAATAAATCAATAAATCAGTATTGCTTAGAATGGAAAGTATATCCAGATACTGGCGGCATATTGCTGACTGTTTCAATACAAACGAGAGGCTTAGGCAAATTAGGCTGCGAGACTTGCCTTTGTACGTATTTAAGTTACCAATACCGCCCTGGAAGAAGTTTTGAGAAGGTTATTTGTAAAACACGTCACGCAATGTATATTTGTAACTACATAAATAGGCATGAGTTTAAATATAACCGCTTTAATTGATAAACATGAACTTGCAGTTAGTGTTAAGATTTTAACGTGTAAATAAATGCATATAATGCTTACGGATTGTCTACTAAATTCTGATCCATCTCCAAAGAAGTCACATGCTCAAGTATGAGAAGAAGAGTATGGGACATGCACAACTGAACTTCACTAGGGATAGTACACAGAAAACTGCAAATCGATTCAAGAAATATAGAGTATCCGAAATTTCAAGACTCCAATTATTTTAGCAAACACTATGAGTATAACACTTTATCCCAAAATGGAATATCATGGCGAGTTTATAAGCTAGTTGATCTTTGTAATTGTTGTGTTACTTGTATATTGGTTAATTGTTAGTTTTAGCGATTTCCCCTATCGGGAAGAAGCTATTACCGTAGTCGGCATGGTAAGACCTCGGCCCGAAACCGTGATAACTTTTCATTTTGAGGTCCCCAGATGCCAAAAACACCAATCGTTCAAAACTGTATATATATATATATATATATATATATATATATATATATATATATATATATATATATATACAGTTCACAGGTTCCTTGCTTCAGCAAACTTGTATATGTCCGTGAGCACGATAACTCTCGTAAAAATAATCCGATTTTTACGAAATTTTTTATAAACGTGTAGAGCAGCATTTATGACTTTATGTTAAAAAAAAGACAGATCGACTAATCCAAATGGGTATTTTGGGGGTTTTGTACCACAAAAACAAATTTTTTGAGTTTTTTAAATATAATTTTTAAAAAAATAAATTTTAATTTGTTTCCATTAGAATCAGCTTAAAAAGACGCACAATTTGTTTTTTTTATCATTGCTCTACGTCAAATGGTTACAGAGATATTGAAAGTGCTAAATACAGTACGTTGTCCAATGTTATTCTTATGGAGAATAAGAAAAATTGTATATCTTGATGAAATTTGGGATATTGCTTCATATCGTTGTGGTCTATTGATATTTGCACTAAACAAGTTTTTGACCGATAGTTCCCGTAGCAGCAAACCTGCGTACTCAGCCTCCATGTTATTCTTATTGACAATAAGTAAGTGTTATCTCCCTTAATTATGAACATAAACAGGTATTTTTCATGTGGCTTTACTTACTGGAGTTATATTGATATTTGTATAAAACTAAATTTTTTGTCTTCCTTGCTCCAGCAAACCCGCATACTCAGCCGCCATTGTATTCTTAAGGAGAATAATTAAAATGTCATAATTCGTTTTTTATAAATGTATATTGATTAAACTTGGTATGTGGCTTTTTGTGTCTTTATATTAAGATAAATATATATGCATTGGAAATTCACTGATTACTCAAGTTTCCTGCAACGGGGGTATTTTAAAAGAGTTAAGAATTTTGTTTCAGCATGGAAAAGCAGCAAAACGGAAAGATCGAAGGTCGCAAAATACATCCTGGAAAGTCCCACACTTTAGGAACGCTAAGACTATTTAAGAATTCTCTATATTTTGAATTACAGAAATGTAATGAGTGCACTTGAAAATTTGTTCTTCATAAGTAAAACAACGTCAAAGAGCGAGTGCGAAAAGGTGCATGGGCAGCTGTGAAAGTCAACCCTTCATACAACATGGTTATATCCACGAGCCTCTCCCTCTCCTCCCTAGGGGGTTCTCTCCCTTCTTCTGTACTAAAGTCGGCGTTTACTTGTTTAAATTTGTACTATGAAATTTGTTTGTAATAGGATACAATATAATTTATTCATGATTAGTTTTTGGTTCAATGGAAACAAACGAAAATACGATGGACTTAAAATATTTATTTGATCGTTTTTAGGATGAACAACAAAAGTAATCCAAGCCATATAAAAAATTGGTTCAAAAAACACTAAACAATAACTAACAGATTAAAAAATTAGGATAACAATAATAATTATTAATTAAGTTAGATTGACAGTACATGAATGAAAATTAAAAAATATTACTAACTTAATTAATAATTATTATTGTTATCCTCATTTTTAATCTGTTAGTTATTGTTTAGTGTTTTTTAACCAGTTTTTTATATGGCTTGGATTACTGTTATTGTCAGCTTATACTGACTGATTACTTTTGTTTTATTTTGTGTTCTCATTCAACTGAGAATATGTCATAACAACTTCCGAATTATCAAATCGTTTAACTTAATACCATAGAAGGTATTGTTTCAGGTCCATTACGGTTAAGTGCTTTGCTTTTAAATGAAGTCAACCTGCAAAACAATGCTTTCCCCAGGAGGAACATTCTAATTTGGTTTATTTATGCATTGGGATTCCTCTCTATGATAAAGTTTGGCAGTATTCCAAACTAGTTTCTTTTTTTATAATACAGAGAATACCATAATTATAAAGTTATATTATCAATTTAAAGTGGATACTTCAAAATATATAAATACGTTATGTTCGTCAAATATATTAACTAAAACCCTAACTAAAAGTAATATGTATTCATAAGATACATTTATTTTACAGGTAATTAAGTTATGTAAAATAGATTATAAATACGACGTTTGGCATTATGTTAAAAATACATTGGCAAAAAATGCATTGGAAAAACGCATTGGATTTTAAATATTAAATGGCTTGGTGAATCTCTCATTAAAAATATTAGTGAATTATTTTACCTCTAAAATTATTGTTGTGTACACAGTATATGTTTTTTTTCAGTGCAAATATCTTTCGGGGTAACGCTAATATTTCTTACAGAAATCGTATTTTTTTTATTTTACTAACTAATTTTAACAATCTTCTATGAACTTGCGGTGGCGTCAGCGGTTGGTGAATAAAGTTAGTAGCGGAAGTTGCCCTTTTTATTGATATAATACTTATTACTTTTGAAAATATTTATCATGCGTAAAAAATAACAAGGGTTTAAATTTGTTAGCACATTATTAATACGAGTTGTATTTGATAAATGAGTTATGTTTTAATTTTAAATAGAGTAATATTTTCATGTAATATGTTAGTCCTCCCAAAGTATTTCAATCTTTGTAATAGGAATTTATATAAAAATCATTACATAACATTTAATTATAAGTACTAAATATATTAGCGAGAACACAAAATTAGATATTTTAATCTTGACTGGAAGGTTTCTTATGGGAAAAACATTGTTTCGTAGGGTTAGGTCATTAACACGACATGCTCTTACCTGTAATGGAACTGCATAAACCCATTTTGTATTATTAAATTATATGATGGGTATTCTAACCAGGATATGAAGTTTTGATAACAGGAAAAACACAAGGTATATATTCTTTTTAATTTGATTTATTTAATTAATATAAAAGGTAACGTTGTGGCCAATATATTACAATCAACAATTAGTTTACCCTCATATCTCTTTGGTTACAAATAAATTTTTATGGTCAGTGGGAATAGTTTATTTTATTTTGGGTTGATAATTTTGTCACTCTCCACGCTATAATTGTATACATATATTGATGTCAGATACAGATTATGACTTTCCAGATGTATATAGCTTTGCCTAGATGCAACACGGCTAGCCATTTAAATTTTGATTTACATTTAATAATATAGATATTTAATAATAGATTAAGTGATTTTTCGTAAAAATTTTGCATCTTGCTAAGGGACAAGACATTATAGATTGTTCTTCAATAACAAATTATCAATATTTCAAACTCATTTTAATTAATAGTTGTTGTATTTTTTGCATGAAGACTGGGACCATTTGGAACAGATCAGATTTATTATTACTTATTTTGTGTTTTGGGTATTTATTTAAATGGTAATCTGTAAAATAAAGGGTGTAATTTCATTATTTGTTATTTATTTATTTATTTATTTGCTTAGTGCTTTGTTTGCTGTACTATGTATTCTTGTATTTTGCTTCTCTTATGTTAGTTAAGATAGCTTGGTTAGAGAAATTTTAGGGGACAACCTGTAGCTGTTTTAGAAAAATTAAAAATATTGCTGTTATTGTAACTCTCTTCTTTCTGGAACATCCACTTTGCCCTAAGTTATTTTGGACTAATAGACTACATTCCGCTCTTCAGCATTGCTGGAAACTTCTGTTTTCTCTCTAAAGAGCAACAGGCTCCTGGCCCCTTATTTTTTAACTCAGTTCACAAAGACTAACGAAATACTATTGAGGAACTAAAACTCCCATCAGTTTATTTATTGGGAGACCGAAAGAGTCACGTCAGAAGTAATTTTATTGTAAAATAACCATAGATCCAGGGTTTTGGTCATAAAATCACAAAAATATCCCAAGTTACGAAAAGTTTCATAGATGTGAGTCTGAACATATAAGTTAAATAAATGTAGAGTTTAAATAAATAAAACGAATACTGACTCTTTCTTAGCGCCAAGATGAAATATGTTACCATTTTATATCTCAATTAACAGCCAATTTTGAACTGTCTTGCTGACTAATCGCTGGCTTAGTGGTCAAGACGAAGGTCTTCGAAACATTGGGAACGGTTCTTTAGTAGGTTAAAATCCCTATTAGATTTATAAGTGATATCTAGCTTAAAATGTAGCGGGTCATCCCTTGCTAGATATGTTCCAGGCACCGGACTTAGGCTCAAGTTGCTGGCAAATTAAATAGAAAAATATGCCACCAATATCTCGTACCTACAAACGTACCTACAAACGAATTTTGATGGGTTCTAAATTATTAATACTAATTTAATCTATGTAAAACTTATTAAATCAGTATTACGAGTAACGAACAGTAGCCTAATACAAAACGTAAGGACAATATTTTCTCTAAGGAAGAGAATGACGCAAGACACTTTTGACATTGTTGAGATTAGAATGCCACTTGCAGACATTGTAAAGAGACAACAAGATTGTCATTATGTAAGAGACAACTTCGAGCAATTTTAAATTAATTTACGTAAATAATTAACATTTTTACACCTCATCTTTCAGAGTTATAATATTGACAATTGTCTGTTAAATAATATAATTTTAAGATAAACAGATAAAAAGGGTAAACAGAATTTAAACAGTAACGGTGATAATTGTTTTGTAATAGTTTAATGTGTAATTGTTTGTATGAACTGTTCCTACCGTAGTCGGCCGCGATCGGTAAATCAAATAAGAACATAGTTTACATATTTCAAAACCGCTTTGAATACTCGGGAATTTGGTGTGGGAAAGTAGTGTAGGGAATGTATTGTATTGGATATGGCGTGGTGGGAAGTATCCAATGAGGTCACTTTATTTTGTTGCAAGGCATGTGACGTCACATTTTATGATACTTGTTTGAAGATTCAGCAGGAATACCTTCAACTTGATACAACAAACATAATAATTATGAGGTACACAGTTTCGGTTTTATTTCACCTCTGGTAAATTTATAGTGTGATTATTACATTGTAAATTTAACAGATGCAAAATTAAACTAAGCCTCCCACCGAATGTGGAACCAATCGGATTTAAAGATGTGCAACACAATTTTTTCATGTAACATATTAATCGCGATTTGAGTTATATATTGTTTTGAAAGTTTTATTAAAACGCGACAAATTAAAACAACAATAAAATGTTCTTACGATGGTTTTAATTTATTGTTTTTGTTGTACTTTACAAATGGAGCAGTAGAGTTTATAAAAATCTATTTAAGTGAATTAAATCATGGCTGGTACTTTACACGTTCAGCGTTCCAAGGCACGGAAGCTCCAGACAAGGAAAGCTTGTTATCAGAAGGTGACGTTGTACTATTGAAAAGTGTTAAATAATGTTTCTAAGCACCTTTGTTTGTGTTTTTCCCTCCAGTCCAATTACACTTATCTATCTTGAGGCCCTTTAATTTATTTTCTTCTAGGTTTTTTACATTTTTTGGTAAGAAATATTGGTTTAAGAAAGGTTATGCGTATAAATGACGTCTATAAAAATATTATCTTAATTTTGGGAAACAAAAATTTATATAAAACGCGTAACAGATTTTTTCATGGTATGTAAATCAATTATATTTTATGGCAATCTAAGTGTTTGTTTGCATCCGTCTCTAGCATTTGTAATTCAACTGTTGTGTATCTAAAAAAAAAAACGTAATCATCATGTTTAACTAGCTTAAGAAACTCTTAAGTAAAATAAGTGACTATTTTAAGAGACTCTTATGTTTTTGTTTTACAAACTAGGAAGATTTATGATTTTAATTATTACGGCGATAAGAAAATAGGTAATGACTTACACAAGAAAGTTTCGGAAGAGGCACTATCAGCCAACTTTGGTCGTTACTACCTCTGCAGTCTTTGTGGCGATGCGATCATTAGTTTGGGAAGCATTATGCTTGGCACTTACACTGACAAAGTCATACATTTGTTTCATAAAGTCTGCATTTCCAATGAATAAGATTATATGAAGTAAAGTAGCAAAATATATGGCTTACTGCTGTTTTGTCAGCTTATGGAATGAAAGGACTTTATTAATTAATATACTTTAATTATATAAACAGGGTGTTCAGAAACTACTGACCCAAACTTCACCAGTACGTAGAGGTAAAAAAGCATCATTTAATGTTTGTACTATCTTGCTTGGTTAAACCATTAAATTTAGTACCAAGTTGTATTATTATGACTTAGCTGGATGTGAGCTGAAAAGTATATTTGTAAAAATCACACACAGGCATAAAAATAAGCGAATTAGGACTACATTATAAAGTATATTGCGTTTTTCTTTACCTTTGAAACAATTTGGTCAAGTTTGGAGTTACTGAACTCTCTACATAGTTTGCTTATTAAATCAATAAAGTGCCTATGCATAATAATAACAATGAGTCCAAGTAATGTGTTGTACGTTTACGGAAATACATCATTTAAGTAAACAAATTGTTTATAAGCAAATATGATATTTTTAGACTGCTACTAGACAAGTTATTAATTTGTTCTAGCCTTCAATAGTACAATTATGATATGTTATTTAAATAATAAGGTGGAAATACAATATCAACAATACAGTTAGCATAAAATAGACGTTAGAATATAAGAATATTACTTCAATTAATAATATAATAATAATATAATTAATAATAGTTGAAACTCATATCACTGATAATAAATATTATTGCAAAGCATTTTATTACTATAATATTCAACCCATCTACCATTTATGGTACTTAACTTTAGAAGGTTTACAAATTTGTGTACAACAAAAATTTATTTGAGCAACACATATTAAAAATATGTCTACCAACATAAAAGAAGAATATTTTGTTTCCCCATTCAAGTATATTTATGAGTGTAGAATATATTAATTAATCACTGGATTGGTCTACGTAATCTACGTGTTCTAAGCATAATCTTATCCATAATTATTACATGCTGAACCTGAAGAGATAAGCTCAAATTAAATCCTCGATAACGATAAACGGTGGCAGTCTCTTGATACGATTTCAATATAATGTAAAATATAAGTGTTAGTGATAAATGTAGTAACTTTGCCTTATCATCTCAGGAACTTGAACAAGAACACCTATTAAACTGAGGCTTTGGATCCTCCTGTGATTTAAACTATCGATATAATGTCAAATCATACAGCCCAACACAACGAATGTTATAGTAATTTGAACACCACATAAACCTAATATCAGACTATGTTATCTCACCATACTTGTTGAATCAAAATTATTAAATTATATATAGCAGTTTATCAAATAAAAATGTACATAAATCAAAAAGAACATATATGATATGCAGTTAGTATACATATTTTTATCTACATACTCTAAAACATAATCCGCTGTGGAGACCGTTATTCAGTAGCTAAGGTTTTAGAGTAAAATTAGAAACTGTTAATGTAAAAAACTGAATAAATCATAAACTAATATATCAATATTATAATTCGCATTTGTCTGTGGCTCCGTGCGTCCGTACGTCCAGTGCTTTTTCTCGAGCTGTAATGGCTTCCAAGCTACGAAAAGATATTTGTTAGGCGTAATCGAGGTCGGGGAAGTTGCACGTGTCGTTTGTTTTTCTTGAAAAAAACAACGTTATTTGAATGTGTAGCTTAAAATTTTATGTTTTTAGGCCATTTTAGCATATATTAGCGGAGCCGGTATTACTCATCTGTGGATTTCTATTTCTACAGGCTTTGTTCCTGAAACAGCTGATTATTTCCTGCGGTCACGATAGCGGTCGTCAATACTAGTAAATTAAACTATTTAAAGTCTGTACAAATTGTAAATACCCCGTTGCAGCAAACCTGCGTACTCAGCGAATTTACAATGCATACATATGTTTCTCACTACCACATAAAGCCACTTACCAAGTATCATAAAAATACATAAATAAATAAGTGATCTATAACATTTTATTTATTCTCCATAAGAATAACATTAGATTGGAGTGCGCATGTTTGGTGCAAAAAAGAGAAGAAATATGTTTTTTTGCAATTATCAATATAACTCAACCAGGTGAAGCTACATACTAAGTGTTATTAATTTATGTTCATAATTAAGGGAGTATGCAGGTTTGCTGCTACGGGGATAATCAACAAAAAATAAATTTGCTGTACAAATATCAATATACCAATACTACATGAAGCCACATACCAAGTATCATCATTGTACATTCATAAATAATGAAGATATCAAATGTTATTTATCCTCCGTAAGGATAACATTGGACAACGTACTGTGTTTAGCACTTTGAATATCTCTGCAATGGTTGGACGTAGAAATACAATTTAAACACCAAAATGATTGTTTTGTGGAGCTGAGTTGATTGGTAAAAGCAAATGTGAAGTTTACCTTTACTTTACCTGAAAATTAACTGAGGAAAAGTCAAAAACCTTTTTCCCATAAGATTAAAATAGAAGATTTTATGAGCAGGTTTTTTTTTTATTTTTTCCGCAACCACTTAACCTAGGTTAATAATTCAAAACACCATATTACTTGTTTTTTAAGCTCTATAACATGGTCTAAAACAAAATTAAGTGTTTTAAACATTTTAGGGTAAAATTGCAAAAAACTGATTTTTGGAAAATTTAAAACCCCCATAAACCCCCCTTCCCACAGCCCGATTTTTCTGGTTTTTGAATTTAAAAAGTCATGAATGTCACTTTACACATTTGAGCCAAATTTTATTGAAATCAGACGTTTTTTACTCAAGTTATCGCATTCACGGACACATATATATATATATATATATATATATATATATATATATATATAAATTTGAACGAATAGTGTTTTTGTCATCTGGGGACCTCAAAACAAAAAGTTATCATGGTCTCGGGCTTAAGTCTTGCCATGAGACCTACGGTAATAGCTTCTTCCCTATAGGGGAAATTCGCTAAAACCAAATTTAAATTTATCAAATTCAACTTTTTACAGAAGGGAGTAGGAATGTGTTATATTTAAAAGGAGGGTTATAAAAAGAACCCTTTATGTGCACAGAAAGCATTTCTATAGCATTTGGCATAAAGTTTATATAAAACGTGTTATGTTTTTGGGTGTTAATTTCTGTATATTTTAAAAACAAACAATGCATATATTTTTATAAAGAATGAAATCCACATGGCCAGTTAACGATTACTTGTGATATATTGTAATTAAAACCATTTCTAACTTTTATAGTAGTAACGCATCAAATTTGTTATATATCATCTTTAGATAAAAAACGTTATCTAATATTCATTCTTCGTGGTAAATATTAAAAGCTGTATATTTTATAAAGTTCATACTGTCTTGGGAGCACGGATGTTTTGTCTAACATTTAATTGGCAAATTTTTACGATAACCTATTCAACCTGACATTTTTAACAGTAGATTTCTCATTTGATCTTTTTATAGTTTTTGATGGTACATGTCTGTAAAAAGCCTACGAACAGATATAAATTATGACTTGGACATGAGTTATGCCACGTGTTTGGCCAATCACTTAAATAAATGTCCTCAAGTGTTTGAAATTTAGAAATATACTAATAAATAAAATTATACAGCGAAAGTGTACACATTTTATAGTTTAAATAATTTATTTAGAAGCTTGATACGTCTTACGTAGTGTGCGTTTGATTTTAATCCTCCCGGAAACTTTAAATTAATTATAACTAAAAATATCTTTATTGAACATTTAATTTCAATTGGTTTACTGAATGTTAATGTGGTTGTTAAGATGTAAACAAACGCCAATCGACCTCCAGAATAGTGAATAAATCAGTAATTTGTAAAGTTACAAATTTTATAACTGGGACTACTAAGTGAGATACTTTATTACCATTCCGGTATAAGTTTACTTGCTGTAGGTTTAGAACTTCTACGAGTATATCAAGGGTTCCCAGATTCCAAGGAAATTGCATTAGCCGGCTACAGTATCCTTTGGAGAGCATTTAACTCATCAAGTAGGTTCCGACAATAGGTAACGTGTCAGTAATAACTCAACATTACCTTCTGACCTTTCACAATATTACATTCGTTCTTTCTCGTAGATTTATAATGTGTTTGTTATACGGTTTATACTTTAGGTATAACTCAGTAATCAGTGGGCAGTGATCTTTTTATAATATGGTATTTAATTATTTATTCCGTTTTAGTATGTTTTCGCATGAATATCAAGATTTTAGTAATAAGAAGGAATAATATTTTGCCCGGCAGAGAATTTAAGTCATCAGTACGTTCATAGAGAAATTTGTCCCTGTTAGTTAAGTCTAAGTAACTGTGTGTGTAAAACCTGGTTAATACGTGATTTATATATTTTAATGTAAGTATGTTTTAGTAGATAATTAAAAGTGTAAAAAAACCTGCACTCACAAACATACTTAAAAAAATTAAATTGGCCTTCCTCATTATGGAACCATTCCTTCTATTATAAAGAGAATTTGTTTTATAATTATTATTATTATTTATATTAAAATTAGAGAGGTCTTATATAAATTAACTTGTGGTGAACGAATATTTTTGTTATAACAGTAGTACTTTTAAATTAGCATATACATTTTTTGTAAGCATTTCACACCCAAGATACATTTTAAAATTTTTAAATTAACGTTATTAAGTAGACAAATTTAATCTAAACTTTCGTAATACTTATTTAATTCCAATGTTCTGTTAACCAAGTATTGTAGTTTTATTTTAATCATTATTAATATTAGAATTAGACAAATCCTAGCCAAATTTGATTTTGTTCCCAAATATGTTTTTTCATAAAATCAGAAATTTTAAATGAAAATACTACATTTTAGGTTCAATTTGAAATAACCATTATTCACTCAGCCTAACTAGTGCTGTGTATTCAAGAATACTCAAACTAACAAGCACCGGAAGTCTTCAGAACTACTTGTTACCTTCTTGTTCCGTTTCAAGTGTTATTTACACCAACGATCTGTTTACACTTCAAATATTTTGCTTTCTTTACATTAACATTTTTAACAAATGGTAATATATTTGATTTATAATAATGATTGATTTAATGACGGCTAATTTCCTACTAGGAAGCGTATAAATTGTTGATATGTTTTAGGATCAAGGATAAGATCATTATAACTATTTAATTTAATTATTTGATCCAACTGTGTCTCGATGCTTAGAAAGAACAATATCTATTACAGAGCGAATACAGTATTACAAGGATCCTATGTTTCAGAATCTCTCACGCTAGCCTGTAATAGGAATTGAGTAGCTATGGTTACTATGTAAGCCACTAAAAGTAATGAACTACTAACTGATAAATATAATTTATTTTTTCAGTTTTTAAATCTTTAACAAGAAAAAAATAAAGCATGCAATATATATCAGCAACAAGACCAGTAAAACTTCAAAGTGTAGAATTGAGATTATCTGTGTAAAAATTCAGATTGACAGTGATCCATGTGGCGGATTATAATACATAATTTACTTTTTCACTTTGCAATTAAACTAAAAATAGCTATTATAGAAACATATGTTCCCAACTTTTGCCATTTTTAAATAATAAGTCCCACAACCTTATCAGCAAATTTCCCCTAGGTCTCATGGTAAGACTAAAGCCCGAGACCATGATAACTTTTTGTTTTAAGGTCCCCAGAAGACAAAAACACTACTCGTTCAGATATATATATATGTGTGTGTGTGTGTGTGTGTGTGTGTGTGTGTGTGTGTGTGTGTGTGTGTGTGTGTGTGTGAGAGAGAGAGAGAGAGAGTCCGTGAATGCGATAACTTCAGTAACAAACGTCCGATTTCGAAGAAATTTGGCTCAAATGTGTAAAGTGACATTTATGACTTTAAGTTCGAAAACCAGAAAATCGGACTATGGGAAGGGGGGTTTATGGGGGTTTTAAATTGTTCAAAACCCCTTTTTTTGCATATTTCACCCTAACGATTTTAAAACACTTAATTTTGTTTTTTAGATGCTTTAAAATCGTTAGGGTGAAAAATGCAATAAAAAGGGTTTTGTCCCAGGACTACCTTAAGACTGGTCTATACCAGTTTTGAGGCTGACATTGGGTACAGAAAATGAAATTGTCATTACATATGGTAAGTCTTTTGGCTGTCCATTATGACTAACTTCCCTTTCACCTTTGGTCCCTCCATTTGCAGCGGCTAGGGACAGAGTCTCCGGGTTTGGTCCCTCCTGCCAACCTGAGAATGAATGGTCCCTGGCTGTTGTACATGGCCCTTTCAGTTGAGTTGACCTGTTGGAGGGCAAAATGAGGGTGTCCTGTTGAGAGCCTCATCCCAGCTGTCACAGGGGCACGGGAATTAGCCCTCTGATGGGTCGATCTGGCTGCCGTCCCTTCCCACCCTTTCCTTTCCTGCTATATCCTATCTTTCCGGTAACCTTCGCAATATTCCCGCTTGTGGAAGAGGTGACTAGCAGCAAAGCTGGGGTTTCCTAATCTGCCAATAACAACAACAACAACAACAACACTTAATTTTGGTTTGGACCATGTTATAGAGCTTAAAAAAAGAAATAATATACTAATTTTAATTATTAACCTAGGCTAATTGGTTGCGGGAAAGATCCAAAAAACCTGCTCATAAAATGTCCCATGTTAATCTTATGGGAAAAAGGTGTTTGGCTTTTTCTCAGTTAATTTTAATGTTAATTTCACTTTTGTTTTTACCAATTCAGTTCAGCTCCACAAAAAAATAATTTTTGTGTTTAAATTGAGATTATACGTCCAACCGTTGCAGAGATATTCAAAGTGCTAAACACAGTAAGTTGTCCAATGTTAACCTTAAGGAGGATAAATACAATTTGATATCTCCATTATTTATGAATGCATATTAATGAAACGTGGTATGTGGCTTTTCATAGTATTGGTATATTGATATTTGCAAACAAAATTTATTTTTTGTAGATTGTCCCCGTACCAGCAAACCTGCATACTCAGCCCTAATGTTATTGTTGATGGAGGATAAGTAAATTGTTATATCTCCCTTAATTATGAACATAAATTAATAAGGCTTAGTATGTAGCTTCACCTGGTTAAGTTATGTTAATTCACACAACCATATTTCTTCTCTTTTTTGCAGCAAACCTGCGTACTCAGCCCTAATGCTATTCTTATGGAGAGTAAATAAAATGCTATAGATCACTTATTTATTTATGTATTTTTATGAAACTTGGTAAGTGGCTCTATGTGGTAGTGAGAAACATATGCATGCCTTTGAAATATGCTGAGTACGCAGGTTTGCTGCGACAGTTATATTTAAAGAGTATTACTGGTTATTACTAAAGCTAACCATTTCAAAATTTATATTTTCTTGTTTTGCAGTTTTTTTACTACAATTTCATTGTCTCTAGCTTAAATCACTAGTGCAACGGCCTACCGAGACTGTCGCCGAGTTAAGTCAAGTGTCTTTGACTCATGTGACAGTTAGTGTCCGCATTTATCACTACGTTTCCTTGATACTATTTTGCCGGACTTAAATCCTGTTTTGGTTTAGTTCCTTTAATGTCAGTTAGGAAAGCATTTTAAGGCAAAATGGCTTAAACCTGTTTACGTTATTTGTGTTAATTAGAACTAAATATGTAAAATAGATTAACGACAAATTAATTTAAACTTATATGCATTACAAAATTACAGTTCACCGTTGTTCCACACATAAAAAAACCTTCATTATTTAATAAAGTTTAATTAAATGTTGTGTACACGGTGGAATAAAAAAAATCTCTTCGTGATGAACTCAGGAATGAATATTCGTAACACCAAGAATAGTGTTACACATATTCATTATATAGTATTAGATAGTATTAGTATATAGTTTTATAATATTAATATATTATTATATAGTATTATAAAGTGTTACTAAAACATTGCAGTCATTGTAAGAGTAAAATGAGCTGATAACTCTATTATCGGTGGTAATGCGAGATTCTAAATGAGCGAGTTGGTCGAATCTAAATGAGCTATGCAATATATAGTAAGTCATTAAAACCTAGCAAGTGTAACAATATTTAATCAGCCTAAATATGTTACGAGCGGTGAACTTGTCATCTACTCTAGAGCCATCTTCCCTACACCCATCTTCCCCACACCTACCTACACCCGGTCAGAGTATGAACTCTTGAACTCGCAGTACAATTTGACGTACACCTTATCTAAACCACTTAGAACCGTATTTGATTGCAGACTAATCCGTGAAAGTGTTACACCAAAAACTTAACAATTAATTATTGTATAAGTTTATCTCTGGATTTGATTTAGGGGTTGCTCTATAAAATGCATTCAATAGTCCTTTCCGTACATACCTTTCCGTACAATAATGATATAACTATCAAATAATTCACTAACTAAGAAGGTTTTTAAATGTAAGACCCGTAGTAAATCCCTCGTCCCACATGTATATATATGCGTCCAAAGTTATGTACAATAATACAATTCAGAACATTGTTTAAGGTTGCAAAGTTGTAGATGAAGTTCTGTACGTGGCGTTGTGAAGTTCCTGTGGGCTGAAAGTTTATTGGTCCACTGAGGCTGCTTTAGGGCGCTTGAACTGAAACAAAATATAGCGTTGGGGAGCGTGCATGTAAGCTGCGGTCTCTCTCACGTGCCATCTCTGGTTTAAATGCAGCACTACATCAAATGGACTTTCGTCCGAATTAAACCCATACGACCTGACATTATTAGTGTTTGTGTATTTATTGTAACTACAACACTGTCCAATGTTGTAGCATTATTAAAACATAACAAGAATTGCACATGTTACGTTTGCACATGTTTTGATATTTGTTTAACTTGTCGCTATAAGATTTTCCACCGGTACTTTGCCGCCTAAACATGAAAGAATCACCCATTAAACTATAAATTTTATCATTTGTGTTTTTTTTATGTTTCACACTTAGCGGAGAAGGTAATTTTGAAATTATGGTGAACTTATTGGTGTTGATGAAGTATTGAGGATAGCGTACTGATAAGAAAATACCATTGATAAATAATGTTCAAAGATACCCAAGACAATCATTGTATTTATTAACTACCCCATGTTTACTACTGTTAGGTTAACATTTTCAAAATACTATTTTGCGTTCATTCTATAAACCCTCTTTTAGGCTAAATATATTTCTTTTCATTCAAAGGCAGTTTTGGTTGGTTGAACATTTATTGAATGACAGCCAAAGAAGTAGTCCGGTTAAATTGTTAAGATGTACCCAACATTTTTCCTTAATCTTTTTGGCATGTTTCCTATGAAAACCCAAACAAATACGACGTAAAGTTCTTGGTGTTTTTCCCAACACAGTTACCATACTTTTTCAACATGTTCTAATATGTTCTGGTACCTGGATATATTCTAAGATGAGCTAACACAAGTTGTCATGTATGGAAAATAAACAAATTCAAAAAATATAATTTTCAAACACTGCAAAACAATTATAGTTCACCCATAAATACTTGTGCTAGTTAAGATATTTTTAAACGAATACAGTATTTATATCAGAAGTTTTGATTGTTATTTATTGTAGACTATTTTTTTATCAAGTTATATAATCATTAGATACTGTATATTATAAATAATTGCTAAATTTTTCAAGCCCGTCTGATAAAGCCCGTTCTATTGGGCCAATTTCCATTATTCTTTTGTAATTTTATTGGTAATTATGTCTAGATTTGTCATCACCCTACCAAACTAACATATCTTCAATGAGCTTTTCCCAAGTGACTCTTAAAGTTCCCATGTTAATCTTGTGGAGAAAGTTTGTTTACATCAGATTATTACTTGAAACATGTGTTTATTAAACAAGAGAGTTTATTTGGTTTGTCAAAGAATAATGCAGCACATAATACAAATACTTTATTTGCTTGTATTTATATAGACAACAATGTGCAGTTAAACCAGTTACTATTGTACGATGATAGGTTGAGAAAATCTACTACATGAACTAAGAAGGCTTTCTAATTGTATTTGAATAGGAACATTTTAATAGGTTTTGCTATTAACTTTAGGGCTATTTCAACAATTTCTTAACGATTGAGGTTTTAAGCTTTCTTAAAACACGTGTGTGTTTTGTTCGTGTGCGTGTATGAGTCGGTGTGTATTTGTATTTAGATAATAATTTTAAAGTTGACAACGTTTATGTTTCGGTCTGATTTAGTTTTGAAGTTTACGTTTTCAGTTTTAACGTTCCTTATTTATGGTTTTAGCAATCTGGAATTATTTCCTAAAGTCCTAGATTGAACACAAATCAAGGATCACTTTGACATGACATCAAAAAATGAGGGTCAAAGCCAACATAAATCGTTGGCACATTAAGCTTAGTGGTTTAAAATAAATCAGGGTAACTCTTAAAATTGTTGTTGGTAAATTTTATTCAAGTGATCAGGTTTTATTTAGGTCGTTTTCAGAAAATTAAATCCATCTATGCTCTGTGCTTTACTTAAAACAAGAAAATAAACCTGCATCAATTTTTACCTTTAGATTGCATAATTTATGAAAAAGTATTAGCATTTCTAGCAAATTTCTTCCAAAGAGAATAAACTATAACCGTATTCTAGGACCTATAACTAAGATCTATATAGGCCGGGAATAGTATCTCATCTTTTTCAGGTTCCCAGATTTCAACGCCATTCGATCAAATTTGAAATGTATATTTGATCGTGTACCGTGTTACAAACGTCATTATGGCGAAAGTATGGATTTTCCTTCAGTCCCAGCGTGACTAAAAATGAGTCCTCAGGCAGTTAGCAATGGATTGAAATCCTAGAACAATATTATTATTAAACTACGTTGCATGAACAATATGGTGATTACTCTCTAAAAAAATCATAGTATGGATTATCTCTCTATAAATATTTTAAGCAGATAAACTGGTAATAAAAGTCCCAGCTGTTAAAGTAAATAAAAACCCTGCTGTTTAACTCTAGCGAGGAAGACATTAGGTTTAAGGATTTAAAGGTTAAAGAGAACATTACCTTTATTTTCATTGCACGAATTACAAATTTTTTCACTATATATGTGTATAACTTTTGAAATAATTACCGCTAACCAAAACGTATTTTTAAATTTTACCATAAAAAATAAACATTATTTTAACTTGATCTGCAATTTTACTCATAAAATCAAGTTTCAAATTGACTAATGCTGCAGAGCAGCACGGGTTCTCCAGTTATTACTAAAATAAAGTCTCGAAAATCATCCGGTATTTGAATACGTCAAACAATTGCCCCCCAGTATCAAACTGTTATCTTCAAACAATTCAAAATATTTATATTTCCCGACTCAAATATTTCTTATTAAAATCTGATCTCGGACTATAATCTAAGTTAATTTATTACTGCTCTGATAAATACTTTGATAAGTTCGCTATTTACCTAATTTTAGCTCTGTTAATATAATATTCAAGATGAAGACCAAGCTATTTTTATCAACATAAATTTATAATCATATTCAAACTGGATTTTACATACGGACTATACAATGTATTAGAGGGGAGGAGTTATTATTTGTATACTGTTTGTTGAAAACTTCTGAACCTAGACTGTCTCAATGACTGCGTTATCAATAAAACACACAAATTGGATCTAACAAAATTCTTAAGCATCAATAATTATTTATAATTTCTGAAAATTGTAAATTTTGATATTAAATATTGTTGTTAAAAGTATTAAACCAGAACCTAGCTTTGTACCGTGGGATTCAATAATTCAAGGTAAAATTTTGTCTCTCCTCATTTTTACGTTAAAAAGTAACTCTTTTTGCTTGTAAAAAAATTAAAATCATTCACCTTAATAATACTACACAGTTCACTCCGTAGTTATTAGTGACTTCATAGAGTACTCACTATTAAGCAATTAATTCAAATGCGAAACGCAGGACAACTTTTAAAGTTTAACTAGAAAACAAAATGTAACTATTGTTTGTACAATCATAATAATAATAAATAATTGTTTTACATGTTTTTAACTGTGTTAAAATAGGAAAAAACTGTCCAAACTCACGCTGTTGGGACTATTTTAAATAAACTGAACGTATCCTAAAAGTTTAGTTTTATGGAAACGTCTCTAAACTTTTTATTTTTGAACCTCGTATATATTAGTTTAGGTGTACATTTATTTGTCTTGCATTGTATATTTTGAATTATTTTACAGTTGATTTCTTCCTTACGGGTTTTTAGATCAGTCACTTACAAAAACAGCCACTGAATTTGGTGAAATTTTTAAATTTAATAAAATTAAACAGTTGCACAAATGTGATTTTTAGTTTACCATTTTTAACCATTATTGGCACGATCAGTTAATATAAAACGTTATCTTACGTGCTTCATATACTATCGCTAATTTATCAATGAATAAAGCACATTTTTGTTCAAAGATTTTCCAAGTTCTATTCAAGCGAATGTTAATATAGCAGCTAGAGCCTTGTTGCGACGTTTGTGGTCCTGGCGAGTAAATATCTTCCGTATAGTGGAACTAATTAACCCTACTTGTGTGTACTTTAACCACACGGGAAGGTAACGGGGATTATCAACAATTCTAATTAACTTCTACTAATTGTACTACACAATAAGGTTAGTTTATATATGTTTATTTTACCATAAACATGTGGTATGATCTAAATCAATGGGTTTATTGTAATGTCAATGTTTGATTGAGAAAGTAAATATAAAGCCACGTAAAATAAGTAAAGAAATCTACTCTCCGAAAGTAATAATGATATTTTTAAACATGTAGTGTTCAACTACGTTTCTTATTAAAGTAAAATTATACAAGATTCACAAATTGTATAAGATTTGACTATTATCGGAAAGTACATTCTGGATATGGTTGAAGTAGGGAACGTTAAAATATCTAAAGATAGATTCCAATATCTTATATATAAAAAATATACTTTTTTTTCCGAGTCCGTTCGGCTCTTCTACCCGACTGGTTTTCATATTTGAGGTCTGAAAATAAAGGTTTCAGACCTCAATTATGAAAACCAGTCAGGTAGGATATTTGCCATCGAGCATCCAAAATTCATTTATTTACCGCATAACTCGACTTATACTCAATCGAAAATTCCTCCCCATGCATTCTTATGGGAGTTTCAAATTTGCAGCATTGTCTTATGATTGTTTTTCATATATCCCCGGATTTAATCCAGATACATAGTTAGGTTTGGTCTTGAAATACTCATTGAATTGCAGGCCTTTATATTAGATAGAGATCATTCAAAATGGTCGTGTTTAAGGCGAGTTATGGTCCTCCAAACAACATAAATTTGAATTTTTCCTAAATTCGACTTTATTTAAAGATCTATATCTCCAGTTCCAATTATCTTACCCGGAATGTTTTTGGCTGAGAACCGTCAGTGGAGTACTAGCTTTCTTAAGCTATTAATTATAGAGATTGGATGAGTTTCAAGATTACGCAAGGTGGACAACCAACTTAAGTTTTAATTTCAACAAGATTTGTCGTTGAATACAGTATTATTTATGTTTATTATATATGTTTTGGTATGAAAAGATTCAGTGGATTACAGGCTATCATTTGAGCCACACTTTATGTCGTTCTGATGAATATAAAGCGAAATGTAGACCTCCAAACAATACAAACCTTTTTTAGGAGTTGCCTGCAATTATTGATCAATAACTCCAGTTTTATTTAGGTTATTTGATATACTTTGGTCTTAAAATACTCACTAAATTACAGGCTTTTATTTGAGTTAGTGGTTATTTAAATCGGACAGGTTTTAGGTGATTTAATATCTTCAAACTAAGATAACTTTTCATTTTTCAAAAATTTGCCTTTAATTAAAGATCTATACCTCAAATTCTTATTAAATTATGCTATATATTATAGTATAAGAACCTTCAGTGAAATACCGGTTTTCATTTAAGTCACTGATTATTGAAATTGGACGAGTTTTAAGCGAACGCTCTGTGGACAACCAACATAAGGTTTAATTTGTCCAAGGGTTTTATTCAAGTAAAAATCAATGGCTCCAGCATAACTTATCTTATTATATATGTTTTGGTATGAGAACAATCAGTGAATTACTGGATTTCAGTTGAGCTATTGTTTACCAGCTTTATGCGAACTGCTTCGTTCCAAATAAAAAACAGATTTTATTTTTTATAGGATTCGTCTTCAATCAAAGACCCCTAACTCCAGTTTAATTTAAGTTATTTGACATATCTCTATCTTAAAATACTCATAAAAATAAACTCTTTCATTTGAAATGTTGATTGTTGAATTCGGACAAGTTTAAGGCGAGGAATGAACCTCTATTCAGCACAGATGTTACTTATTCCAATTTATCGTTCCATATTTCCATTCATAATGATCTTATGCTTAATATTTCGGCCTAAGATCCTTCAGTGAATCTTTAGCGTTTTATTAAGGTGTTCATTATTATTACATTCTGACATATTTGTGCTATAAGGATCTTGAGTGTTACAAAGTAGGAGGTATGTTGAGGGAACCCTGCTCTCCACTTTCAGCATAGTTTTCAGAAATTTTCTTTACGAAATCCATTCCCCCTTTTTTAACCAAATATAAATGTATACATCTGGCAGGCCTACTAATTTTATTACAATAGTATCACCATTTTTAAATAATTTATTTTTATTTTTTTATTATTACTTTCAATGCTGCGGAGCAGCACGGGTCCTCTAGTTTCATATTACAACTTAAATAAGACTATATTCGTTTTTCAATATAGTTTCAGCTATTTTTACTCAACAAGGTATTAATAAATGCTCCTGACAATATAACTAGATGGCCTTTGACACTAAAAACACTATATTTGGCACCTCTCTCATAACTAATTCAGCACGCCGTTGTTGCGTTAGCATCTGAGTGATTAACAGTGATTGTAATTGTAACAAAATTTTCGTTATTGATCGATTCAAATATATGTTAGAAGAGTTACAGTGGTACTTCATGTATCCAGAATATTTTCTGGATTCAGTTAAATTAAATTACTTTTTCAGTTGTTCTTAGACTGTTGTTAAAATTTTTAAGTTAATAATCTACCCAGAATCATTGTGAGCACAATTGGTTGATTAAAACTTCAGTTTGTTATACTATACAACTAATAAGACAAAAAACAACCCGAATACATGATCCGCAAGGAATGTTCTAAAGAAAATAAATATAATCAACATCATAAAATACATGACACTTTCCATGGTAGATTTGAGTTTTTGTATTTATTTTCGGTAATAGTGGTTTACTTAAGTGGTTTATGAAGTTAAGGATGTATTGAATTCACACGTACATAAAATAAGTTGTATTTTGTTTGTAAAAAACAATCATCTATTTAAGTTGTCGAAACATGATGTTTAATTATTTTTAGCTTATACTACTTAAATATGCATGTATTTATCTGCATAAGTATTAGGGAAGCTCGTACATCTCATAGAATAAATAATCAATATTTAAAGGTAGCCTATGGATTAGACACTCTTATTTTGTTATATCACCACAGGATTTTTTTCAGAGTAAATAAACATGTTCGAGGGTAAGCGGTGTAAACCCTTAACGGTTGATTGCCAAGTAACAGACCACGTGACTACGTGAACCGAAGTTCAAGCTGCTAACCGTTTAACTGGTGGGATGTCATTTAATTGTATTTCACTAAAATATTGCAATAAGTTTTAAGTTAAAACTACGTTTTAATAGCACTAAGAAATATACTTTGCATACGAAATAAAATTATATTGGATAATGTTTCAGTCCCTTCAATATTTAAAGAATATTCAATGTAACTGTCATGGATACCGACAGATCCTTAGGATTTTTACTATGCCAGCAACATAAATATTTGGTAGTTTATATCAGCTTTTCAAATCTGTAGTGCTTGGTGAATAGTCATGACCGGGTTGAGTTATAGTTAGTTTGTATAGAATTTTAGTGACCGTTGGTTATTGGAATATCTGAGATATTTCTGGTGCATTTACTGATTCAGTTCATCCAATTAAATACCTTTATTAAAATCTATTTTTTGGGACAAAAGCATATACGAACAGTATTTGGACATGTTTACATTGAAGTAAAATTGAATCATATGTTTACTTGTTGCCGTTTTGAATAGTACATTTAGTCATACTTTATATGTGGGAATATAAACCATACATAATGACACTATACTGTAGTATATTTTACCCAGGACAATTCAATTTATATTTTTATCTACAAATAGATAACATAAATTATTTTAAATAAATATAAACATAATTATTTAAATGTATAAAATATTAGAAATAAATTTCAAACTAAAATAATTAAAATTATTCATTATACAATTTAATTCTCAGAAATTACGATGCTATTATTCTGAGTTATTTAGTGAAGTTTTAAACAAAACCGTTTGGGTACATTTGAATTAATTTCTTGAAAGTAGCGCTATACAGCAGTCTGTTTACCATTCAAATGAGAAGCTTAGACAGCTCGGTCGCGGAAATGTGCCTTTGTTCGTTTTTCTGATCACAGTTACCACGTGAAACGCCCAGTTTTAATACAATGACTAAAATAATCACATAATATGTATAATTTAAACAGATTGTAAAACATTAGAGGTAAGTTGTATACAATTTTGTCTGTTTTTTATATAAAGAATGCGTTATGGCTTAGTAACACAAAAATACATAGTTAAACACGAACATAGTATATATTGGTATAAGATCAATTATTACAATTTCACAAAACAAAACAAAAAATATTGCCTTGAAATTTAGCAATTTAATGCATAACGAGGTAACTTTTCTAAATGGCCAATTATTTACTTGTTTAGACTTTGGGAAAGAATCCCTTTTTTACTGTCTTGGGATTGTATGAATTGGTGTCATAATTTCAGGCGCTATTCCCTGCTTATATATTACTACTAAAAATAGTGTTAGTGTGCAGTTAAACTAAAATTATTCCTATTTTTATAATGTGGACAAAAATATAAACTTGAATAGGGCATACTTTAAAATATACTTCGAATTTTAACCAAACAGCTGTGTATAAGTTTGAAGATGTTCTTTAAGTTTATCTCGGTTTAATCAGAGTAGATATGTTGGTGAATGCCACCTGTTATAACATTCAAATAAAATAATTCCCTACATTTTTAATATTAATTACAAAATAACGTAAATTCCAGTTTGTGCCTTTAATATTAGGATATGTTCATGTACAGCTACGAACAATGTAACCTTTCTTTTGCTACACTTTCGCATATGAGTAACGTTTGCTTCCTTGCTTTTGTATCTTGTGACTCTTATCTCAAAAAGGGCATGAAAAAATGTCTTCATATGTTGGAATCAGCATGGGTTTGAGCAGCTAAAATTATGTTCTATGACACATCCTCAGAAAAAGTCTGAATGTGTAAAAATACTCATTTGAATATTTATAATGAAGCTTCGTATAATGATTTACATCTAAACAAAAGGATCTTTATTGTTGTAACAGTGGTTCATAAGCAAATACCACTCACGACTAGAACCATTGAATTATGATTTTAGAAGAAGCCAAACATATAGAAAATATGTCAAATGTATATATAACAACAATTTGACATGAAGTTATATTGAGTTATAATAACAACCGAAGTGACCCAAAGATGAAGAAAAGAGATAAATGAACCAATATAATCCGCTCATCGTGGAGGGGAACGAGGTAAAAACTACTCCAGGCCTTTTGAGCAGACTGCTTAGCTTTATCCGTGCAAAGCTTAGTCCCCTAAGTACTTCTGTCTAAACCAGAATTTAAAAAGTATAGTACAACGACAAATATGTTTAGCATTAGTGTTAAATTTTATAATACGAAACTTAAAGCTACCATAGTCTTGTCCTAAACTCTGTGCTATAAATAAAAGATAATAAGCGATTTTATCTCAAACAAAACTTCATACGGATAAGTTTAAAAATATACATTTATGTATATTTAGGCCCACGATGAATAAGTTGTATATTATAATTGTTTTCTTATTTTAAACTGAATCCTGATTGATGTAAATGTTGTAAGTGATGTAATGAAGCCTGATATAGCCTAGCTGCAAAATTCCGCAGGAAGTCGTTAAGTAGGAGGTCAAGACTTGGCTGGGTTTCCCTGACTGGAGCCAACGTGGCAGCAAGAGAAAACCTTTCATGTCCCCAGTCTTAGCGTTGCCACCACTCCATTACTCCTACCCTTTCTACGTTTTGTTAAAATTTATTTTAAAAATTACTATACGTATTAAATAAAAAAAATATATATATATTTCTTAATAAACAAAGTAGCATTTTTTCATAAAATGCACTTTGAAGTTTTATGAATTGATGTTACGTAATGTATAAATATAAATATAAATGTGTTGAAATATACATTTTTTACATTTTTTTAAACGCAGGATGATCTGAGGTGGGTTAAGGTCCCACCTAAGCTTCGGACCTAAAGTACTCGGTAAAATATTGGTTTGTTCATGAATGTCATAAGAATTAAGTACAAATTGACTCCTGGGGAACTACAAAACGTCTGATTTGATTACATTTTCATTAGTGACTCGGGCGTCAGTGTTTATCGAATCTCCCTTATAGGGAAGAAGCTATTACCGTAAGTCTAATGGTAAGACTTAAGCCCAAGACCATGATAACTTTTTGTTTTGAGGTCCCCAGATGTCAAAACACTATTTGTTCAGATTTATATATAAGTTAGCACGATAACTTGAGTAAAAACGTCCGATTTTCGATGAAATTTGGCTCAATGTGTAAAGTGACAGTCATGACTTTAAGTTCGAAAACCAGAAAAAATGGGACCATGGAAAGGGGGATTATGGAGGTTTTAAATTTTCCAAAAATCAGTTTTTTGCACTTTTCATCCTATAATTTTTAAAACACTCAATTTTGGTTTTGAGCATTTTTTAGAGCTTAAAAAAATATAATATTTTAAATTATTAACCTAGGTTAAGTGGTTGCAAAGAAAATCCAAAAAAATGCTCATAAAATCTCCCATGTTAATCTTATGGGAAAAAGGTTTTTGGCTTTTCCTCAGTTAATTTTAATGTAAACTTCACGTTTGCTGTTTCAAATCAATTCAGCTCAACAAAAACAATCATTTTGGTGTTTAAATTGTGATTCACGTCCAACCGTTGCAGAGATATTCAAAGTGCTAAACACAGTACGTTGTCCAATGTTATCCTTATAGAGAATATATATAATTTGATATCTCCATTATTTTTGAATCTATATTAATGACACTTGGTATGTGGCTTCACGTATTATTGGTATATTGATATTTGCATAAAAATTGATTTTTTGTATATTATGCCTGTGTGGACAATATGCTGTGTTAATATTATTTTATTATTTAAAAGACCAGCTGATATTTTGTGACATGTTTATATTTGGTAGTTGTAAACAAGAGTATTGAGAATAAATGCACTAGAAGTAACTCTTAAATATTTTACTTAAAATGCCTAATAAAAGACGACGAAACATGGTGTCAGGTTCAGAAAAAGAATTTCGTTAAATTTAGTGAGCCAACCTAATGTGTCTGATAGAATGTTGGAAAATGTAAAGAAAACACAGTCCAACGATGAAGAAACCAAATTGGTTAAACAGTACATAGCCAATGGATGGCCTTCGAAAACATCTGATGTGATGGTTAAGTATAAACGTTACAGCAATGGCCTTTGGGTAAATCAAGATGTGTTGATGTATGGACATCGAGTTGTAATTCCGCTCATCCTACAAAAGGAAATACTTGAGAAGATTCATGAAGGTCATGGTGGACAGAATAAGTCTTTATGGAGAGCTAAAGACACTGTATGGTGGCCGAATCTAAACCAGCATATTATTGAAAAAGTATCAAAATGTCGGGCCTGCTTAGAAAATTGTAGCCAACCACCGGAACCAATGATAACGTCCAAACTTCCAGAAAGACCATGGCAAGTGTTGGGTATGGACTATTTTAAGGTAAATGGTAACTGGTATCTTACTGTGGGAGACTACTATTCAAGGTTTTTAGACATTCAGGGTATGAAAAATAATTTGAAGGCGGATAAAGCGATAAAATATTTGAAAAGCCTGTTTGCATTTTTCGGTATACCAGAGGTAATAAGGTGTGATCAAGGTACTAACTTGAATAGTTTTGAAATGCAAGAATTTGCAAAATCATGGGGTTTTCACATTGTAACAAGCAGTGCTAAATATCCAGCCAGTAACGGATTTGCGGAAGCGATGGTGAAGATTTCCAAAAACAATGTTTTGAAAGGAAATATTGATATTGGTCTTTTGGCATATAGATCAACACCAACCGAACTAGGGCCCAGACCCTGCGAGATGTTGATGGGGCGGAAGATAAGAGGAACTTTGCCAACTCATCCTGACAATCTACAGCCTAAATGGCCAGACTTAGAGAAATTGAGAGAAGATGATCATCATTTACGCTCACGAGGAAAACGCAACTTTGATAAGAGACATCGTGTCAAGCCTCTTCCAGAGCTTTGTGAGGGAGATGAGGTGTGGGTGCAAGATAGAAAAGAATATGGACGAGTCAACAATAGGGACGAAACAGCTCCTCGCCGGTACATCACAAGAATGCCAAACGGAGGAGTCATCGACAGAAACAGAAGAGCACTTGTTAAGACATAGCACGCTTTGAAAGAAGGGGAGATGTGTGGACAATACGCTGTGTTAATATTATTTTATCATTTAAAAGACCAGCTGATATTTGTGACATGTTTATATTTGGTAGTTGTAAACAAGAGTATTGAGAATAAATGCACTAGAAGTAACTCTTAAATATTTTACTTAAAATGCCTAATAAAAGACGACAAAACAATGCCCGTACCAGCAAACCTGCATACTCAGCCCTAATGTGTATTGTTATGGAGAATAAGTAAAGTTTTATATCTCCCTTAATTATAAACATAACTTAATAAAACTTAGTAAGTAGCTTCACCTGGTTGAGTTATATTGATAATTTCCCAAACAAATATTTTTCTCTTTTTTGCAGCAAACCTGCGTAGTCAGCCATAATGTTATTCTTATGGAGAATAAATAAAATGGCATTAACTTATTTATTTATGTATTTTTATGAAACTTGGTAAGTGGTTCTATGTGGTAGTGAGAAATATATGCATGCATTGGGAATTCGCTTGAGTACGCAGGTTTAGTGCGACGGGTATATTTGAAGAGTATTACTGGTTGTTACTAAAGCTTACTATTTCAAATACAGTTCTTTTAATTGTTCAATTATTCTATCGTCATTAAATTATCAAAATTGTATATTTGTTTGTTTTGCAGTTGTTTTACAACAATTTCACTGTCTCTAGCTTAAATCACTAGTGCAACGGCCTACCTAGACTGTCGCCGAGTTAAGTCAAGTGTCTTTGACTTATGTGACAGCTAGTGTCAGCATTTATCACTACGTTTCCTTGTTACTATTTCACCGGACTTAAATCCTGTTTTGGTTTAGTTCCTTTAATGTCAGTTAGGAAAGCATTATAAGGCTAAATGGCTTGAAACTGCTTACATTATTTGCGCTGTAGTTAATTTGAATTAAATATGTAAAATAGATTAACGATAAATTAATTTAAACTTATATGCACTACAAAACTACAGTTTCATCGTTGTTCCACACATAAAAAATTCATTATTTAATAAAGTTTAATTAAATGTTGAGTACACGGTAGAATTAAAGGAAAATCCCTTCATGATGAATCCAGGAATGAATGTGCGTAACACCAAGTATAATGTTACGCATATTCATTATATAGTATTATATAGTATTAGTAAATAGTATTATAATATTAGTATATTATTATGTATTATTATAAAGTGTTACTAAAACATTCCAGTAATTGTAAGAGTAAAATGAGCTGATGACTCTATATTATCGGTGGTAATGCGAGTATACGAGTTGGCCGAATCTAAAAGAGCTATGCAATATATAGCAAGTCATTTATGTAGCAAGTGTAACAATATTTAATCAGCCTAAATATGTTACGAGCGGTGAACTTGTCATCTACTCTAGAGCCATCTTCCCCACACCCATCTTCCCTACACCCGGTCAGAGTAAGAACACTTGAACACCCAGTGCAATTTGACGTACACCTTATCTAAACCACTTAGAACCGTATTTGATTGCAGACTAATCCGTGAAAGTGTTACACCACAAACTTAACAATTAATTATTGTATAAGTTTATCTCTAGATTTGATTTAGGGGTTGCTTTATAAAATGCATTGAATAGTTCTTTGCGTATGTACATAGGTATAATAATAATATAACTATCAAATATTTCACGATCTAAGAAGGTTTTTGAATGTAAGACCCTTCGTAAATTCCTCGTCCCACATGTATATATATGCATCCAAATTTTTGTATAATAATACAATTCTGAACAATTTTCACGATTGCAACGTTGTAGATGAAGTTCTGAACGTGGCGTTGTCGTGAAGTTCCATTGGGCGGAAGGTTTATTGGCCCACTGAGGCTGCTATGGGGCGCTTTCACTGAAACAAAATATAGTGTTAGGGGTGCGTGAATGCATAAGCTGCGGTCTCTCTCACGTGCTTTCTCTTGTTTAAATGCAGCACTACATCAAATTGTTTAATTTTCGTCCTAATTAAACCCATACGGCTTGACATTCTTAGTGTTTGTGTATTTATTGTAACTACGACACCGGCCAATGTTGTAGCATTATTAAAACATAACAGAATTGCACATTTTACCTTTGCACATGGTTTGATATTTGTTTAACTTGTCGCTACGATAGTTTCCACCGGTGTACCTATGGAAACATGTAACTATTGCCCATTAAATTATAATTTTTATCATAATTTTTTCTTTTGTTTCACACTTAGCGGAGAAGGTAACTTTGAAATTATGATGCACATATTGATGTTGATGAAGTATTGAGGATAGCGTACTGATAAGAAAATACCATTGATAAATAATGTTCAAAGATACCCAAAACAATCATTGTATTTATTAACTACCCCATGTTTACTACTTTTAGGTTAAAATTTTGAAAATACTATTTCGAGTTTATTCTCTAAACCCACTTTTAATTATTTTTCTTTTCATTCAAAGGCAGTTTTATTAGGTTGAAAATGTATTGAATGACAGGCAAATAAGCGGTCCGGTTATGAAATATAACTCTCCCCCTTAAAATTGTTGAGATGTACCAACCTTTTTGCCTTAATTTGTTTGGCAAGTTTCCTATGAAAACCTAAACAATATGACGTAAAGTTGTTGGCGTTTTTCCAACCACAGTTGCCATACTTGTTCAGCATGTTCCAATATGTTCTGGCACCTGGATATATTCCAAGATGAGCTGACACAAGTTATCATGTACGGAAAATACAAAATTCAAAAAATTAACTTTAAAAAATGCAACACAATTATAGTTCACCCATAAATACATTGGCTATATCAGATATTTTTAAACAAATACAGTATTTTATCTCAGAAGTTTTGGTTTTTATTTATTTTATACCGTTTTTCCATCCTTACTTTAATATATAAAAATGGGATGTTGTGTGTCTGCGTATTTGCTGTTTGTTCTTCAATAACTCAAAAACTATTGAACCGATTGTCATGAAAATTTACATGAATTTTCCTTATATACGAAATAAACACATAGACCTATTTTCGTTTTGAAAATCCTATGGGGCTCTGCCCCACAGGACTTCCAAGTTCCCATATATTCCTTATGGACATTAATTTTGTGTATTTAAAGTCCAGTAAATATCTGAGGTGTGTAGCCCTAAACAATATTTTGATCTTTAGAAGGCCAATTCTATTTGAGTTAATTAGCCACCTTCCAACTGAACTTCAGCCCTGTCAGTGCAGTGGTAAGTGCGATATGGTAATCATAACTTTAAATGCCAGTGGGGCGGGCTCCCAAAGGATCTTTAGATTGAGGGGGCAAATAATACTTTGATTCTGGTGTATTATCAATTCCCCTACCTAATTTCAGCTCCATCGTTTCAGTCTTGTTGCATGATGATCAACTTGGGTATATTAAAGGCCAGATGTGAGGTCTTAAAAGTATAATATTACCAGACGTAGGCCTATAGACGTAGTCCTTGAGCTATCAGCTATCTTTCCACTGAATTTTAGCTCATTCAGTCAAGGAGGTGCAAGATGGTTGGAATAATTATTTTGAAGGTCAAGAGGGGCAGAGCCCTAAATCATTTTCGGAACGGGGGAATACAAATTATTTCGGACTATAAGCCTAAGGAATGGGGGATGGGGAAGCCATCGATCACGAAAACATTGATTTTAATTGGGTAGAATACAACAAATCAAAATAAAGGATTCGTAATCTGCAGGTTCTTGATTGTGTGTTAGAATTAAGAGAATAAAATGAGATTATCAGAAAACCACTCAAGCCATATTTAAGCATATCTTTATCAGAATGTGTCTGTCAGATGTAACAAGTTGAGAATCAGAATTATGGTCTTGGAAGAGTCTACCAGGAAGATAATACATTATCCCATCCTTATTTTCAGAGTCTCCATAAAATGTGAATTAAAATTATCAAAATTATTTGTGTACAATTTTATTAAATGAAATATTGCCGAAAATGTGTTAAAATTATTCAAAACCCAAAACTTAGAAAGTTGGCACATTCTAGACCTGAGAGTATTTACAAGGCAAAATATTTAATATAAAGTAAACACATTGCAAATATGAGTTTTGGAAATGAATCAGTTATCATATATTTGGAAAAGATTCGGCACATTTATACACAATCGGAATTCAAAAACCTTAGTTGCCCATCTATTGATATTCTAAGACAAAAAGGACTGAACACAATATTTTTTCCTAAACAATACAATATTTTGTCCTAAGTATTGTTTACCCAATATAACTAAGAGAGTTAATTTGGTTTGCCAAAGAGTAATACATGATAATATTAATAAAATGTATGCTCATCAAACAAAATATTGCTCGATTTCGAAAAATAGGTTTACTAGTAATGTAGGTTCAGTGGAATTAATTATAACCTTTTCTCCCCTATTATACATTAAATTTAAATTTTCCCCTATCAGAGATTACTAATAAACTAAGTGTTACGAACTAACTCATAAACAAAGTGCTATATGAAGAAGACTTCTTAAAAGCAATTTTAAGAAACCCTCTGTATTCTACGGCTACGCAGAATACCCTCTACGCCCTGGGAGAAGATTCACACCTCAAAGACTGCCCCGCTCCTCGTGATCTTCTCATCCACCTACGCTTCAGTCGACCAAGCCAATACTACCGTAACAACGCTCTCTAATGTCAAGTAACAAGAGTATATTCTGTGATTATTAATATTTCTCTGACATGTTTCTTGAAATTTTACCTATTTTTATGTAAAATAGGTTTAAAAGATTGACGTTTAAAGCTTTCTTAAAATACGTTTGTGCTTTGTGCGTATTGCGTGTATGAGTTGGTGTTTATTTGTATTTAGATAGTAATTTTAAACTTAACAACGTTTATGTTTCAGTCTGATTTAGTTTTTAAGTTTACATTTCCAGTTTTAACGTTTCTTATTGCTGTTTTTAGCAATCTAGTATTATATCTCAAAGTCCTAGATTGAACCCAAACCTAGGGCCAATTTGACAGGACATCCAAAAAACGAGCGTCAAAGCCAAAATAAGGAGTAGGGACATTAAGCTTAGTGGTTTAAAAATATTCAGGGTAGCTTTTACAAGCTTTTTTTGTAAAATTTTATTCAAGTTATTAGTTTTTCATATAGGTGGTTTACAGAAAATTAATAAATAAATAATTTTGTTTTCTACACATAAATATTACAAAATTCACAAACAATAATCTTTTATATAAAAAAGTAAAACCAGGCTGACCCATTGAAACCCATTGAAACTAATTTTTGTGCAGTAAAAAATAAATAAATAGGGCCCCTAAGACAAAATGTCCGTTTAGGTGTTCTTTTAGAAAAAAAAAAAAATGTTTTTTAAAGAGTTTAGGAGCTAACAATTACATGCATTACATTCTGTATACAAGTTATTAACATGAAATATTGTGATCTATGTAAGTATTTGAGGAATTGTAAGTGTAATAATATAATAGAATAGCTTAAAATTACGTATCATAATATTACTAAACTAAACTCCAAATATCACAGTTTTGCTAGAATAATGTTGTTGTGTGCTTAACATGACTAAACCACTATTTGTAATAAACCCTCAACATTTTTAAAACCCTTAACCATTTTCTTACCTCTTTAATGAATTTCTTATGATTTACAAAAGTTTTAACATTATTTGGAAGTTGATTGTACATTCTTGGAGCAATGAAATAATATGTGTGAGTGAAAAATGTTGAGTTTGGTTTCGGTACATAACAAAAACTTGCATTTCTCAACCTCAATTTATAATTATCCTCCTTATTAAATGTTGAACTAAAAAAATTAAAGCCATCTATTCTCTGTGCTTTACTTAAAACAATAAAATAACATCACACTTTACATTTAGCTCAATTGTATCATTTGATCGTGTATCGTGTATTGGGCGTTACAAACGCCATTATGACGAAAGTATGGATTTTCTTAAATACACAGAGTGACTTAAAATGAGTACTCAGGCAGTCAGCACTGGGTTGAAATCCTAAAAGAAGGATATTCATAAACTGCGTTTATACGTATGAACAATATAGTGATTTATTAAAAAAAAAAAATCATAGTATAATCATAGATTATATCTAGCTGACGTACCCGTTCTTCGCACAGGGTTTTTTTTGCCCGTTCTTTAGTCAATGCAATTTGCATTTTAGTTAGCTTGAAACAGCTGTTCTTGCTTCTGCTCTTTAAGATGTCAAATGGAAGTGTCCACAGCTGTTCGCAATAAAGTTACTGAATGTTTACTTTTTTCTGAAATGTAAACATAGAAACTTAGGACGTTCACAGGGCGTAGCCCGAGGGGATTTTAAGGAAGTGAATAGGTCTACGTGTTGCATGGGTTCAAAATCTACATTTGTGTAAAGTTTCAGCCCAGTCGGTTCAGTAGTTTTTGAGTTCACCCGGAACATCAGACAGACAGACAGACAGAAACCACCTCTTCTTTATAATATTATAGATAGGTAAATAATTTAAGCAGATAAACTGGCAATAAAAACCACAGCTGTTAAAATAAATAAAAACCCTGCTGCTGAACTCTAGCGAGAAAAATATTAGGTCTAACGATTTCAAGGATAAGGAGAACATTACCTTTATTTAAAGTTCAAACTGGTTAGTATTTTCAGAGCTCAAATTCCTTATATTTTCACTAAATATGTATATAACTTTTGAAGTGATTGCCGCTAACCAAAATGTATTCTTATATTTTCCAATTAAAAATATAAATTATTTTAACTTGATAAGCCTTTACTCATAAACTCAAGTTGCAACATTGACCGATGCTGCAGAGCAGTGCAGGTTCTCTAGTTATTATTAAAAGAAAGTCTTGAGAAACGTCAGATATTTGAAATATTTCAAACAAATGCCCCCAGTATCAAACTGTTATCTTTAAACACTTCAAAATATTTAAATTTCCCAACCTAAATATTTTGTATTAAAATCTGATCTTGGACTATAATCTAAGTTAATTTATTGCTGCTATGATGAATACTTTGATAATTTCGTTCTAATTTTAGCTCAGTTAGTTTAACATTCAAGATGATTACCAAATATATTATATAAAGTACTACAGGAACGTGAGTGAAGGTACGTTTATCAATATAAATTTATATTCATATACAAACGTGAATACAAATTTGTAAAAGGTTTTTTATATACGGACTATAACTATATACGCTGTTGGGACTTCTATGCTACATAAATTGAATTTATCCTAAACTTTATACTTTTTAATCTAGTATATATTAAGTGTAGATTTATTCGTCGTACATTTTATTTCTTGAATTATTTTCAAGTTGATTTCTTCCTTAAGGGGTTTTAGATCTATCGCTTACAAAAACAGCCACAGAAACTGGTGAAATTTTAAAATTTAATAAAATTAAACAGTTGTGAAAACTCCACAAAAGTGATTTTAAGTTTACTAACTATTCTTTTTTAACTATTATTGGCTCGATCTGTTCATATAGAATGTTATCTTACGTGCTTTACATATTCTCGCTAATATATCTACGATAAAATTCACATTTTTTTCAACAACTTTCTAAGTTCTATTCAAGCAAATGTTAATATGGCAGCTAGAGCCTTGTTGCGGCATTTGTGGTCCTGGCGAGTAAATATCTTCCGTATAGGGGAACTAATTAACTCTACTTGTGTTTACTTAAACCACACGGGAAGATAACGGAGATAATCAACAATTCTAATTAACTTCTATTAATTGTATTACACGATATGGTTAAGTCATTAATGTTTATAAACATTATATCATATCTCAGGTGTGCTAAGAAGGGGGGAGATGGTGCTCAGAGTGCCATCAAAAACGTTTTGGGGGAATTTAAAATTTTTGGGGAGATTTCTGAAACTATAAATAAATGTGACATTTTGTTAATCACAAAACATGGCAAGTGTTCCTGTACTATAATAATCCTAGACATTTATGCTTCTGATTATAGGTCCTGATTGGATTGAAACATTAACCTAAAAAAGTCACTAAAAACGGTTTTCTAGTTACACTTGCAACCTAACCACACTTTCTGAGCTCTAAGAGGATTTGGATTTAAAAAAAATAATTTTATTTGTTTTTGTGACAGATTATAGAATACACATTACATAAAATAAGTCAAAGGAATCTAGTCTCCGAAAAAAATGCAGATTTGTTTAACTATGTAGTGTTCAACCACGAAACTTATTTCAATAAAATTACAGGAGTTTAAAAATACCCCCGTAGCAGCAAACCTGCGTACTTAGAAAATTTCCAATGCTTATATATTTATCTTATTACCACATAAAGCTACATAGCAAGTTTCATCAATATACATTCACAAATAAACAATTTATGACAATTTAATTATTCTCGATAAGAATAACATGGCGGCTGAGTATGCAGATTTGCTGAAGCAAGGAACACAAAAAATAGGGTTTTATGCTAATATCATAACTCAGCTAGGTGAAGTCAAATACGAAATTTCATTAATTTATTTTCATAACTAAGAGAGATAACACGTTACTTATTCTCCATAAGAATAACATGGGGTTGAGTACGCAGGTTTACTGCTACGGGAGCCTTTGGCAAAAAATTTTTTTTGAGCAAATCTCAATGGTCCACAACCAGATGAAGCCGTATACCAAGTTTCGTCAGTATATGTTCATAGCGAGATATAAAATTGTTATTTTCCTCCATAAGAATAACATTAGACAACGTACTGTGTTTAGCACTTTCAATATCTCGGTAACCAATTGACGTAGATAAATTATCAAAATCCCAAATTGTGTGTTTTTTAAGTTATATCCAATGGGAAAAACTAAAATTATATGTAAAAAATTCAAAAAAATCCATTTTTGGGGTACAACACCCCCCCCCAAAATACCCCTTCGGATAGAGCGAATTTTGATGGTTTTCGAACTTAAAGTCATAAATGTTACTTTACACGTTTATACCAAATTTCATCAAAATCGGATGATTTTTAAGAGAGTTATAGTGCTCACGGACACACACACACACACACACACACACACACACACACACACACACACACACACACATATATATATAGATATATATATACAGTTTCGAACGAATGGTGTTTTTGGGGTCTGGGGACCTCAAAACGAAAATTTATCATGGTCCCGGGCCTAGGTCTTACCATGCCGACTACGGTAATAGCTTCTTCCCTATAGGGGAAATTCGCTAAAACAGAATTCTATTTCAATAGTCTTGGTAAATACACTCTGGATATTGTTGAAGGAAGGAAGTATTTATCTTAATATCCCTTCCTATAATTTGTATTATAGTAATACAAAATTTTTAGTAATGTTTTCGACTGGACTCAGATACCTTTACTCATTAGGTTATTAGTCAATGATTCTGACAAATTAAATATCCGGTCTTTATCAGCAACAAAGCTACACGTGATATCTCACTCATTCTCTAGCCATGAACAATTAAAAATTCGGTTAATTCCAGTGCTATGCTAATAAAGTTTCGTCAACTAAATTTTACTGATGATATGTGCACATTGTTTCAGTTATAATTTTAAAATATAATGTACTATCAGCCGTATGTTACATTGTTTTCGAAAACCTCACGTTTCCAGACTTTTGAAACAAAGCACCTGTTTCCTAAATATATTTGCAAACAAACCCACATTTTCATGGATATTACCGTCAAACTAACTAATAGCATCTGATAACACTGCATTAAGAGTTTTACGTGTGTAATCATAGCTAATACAACACGAAAATTTAGGTTTGAATAGCTGTTTGACCAGTTGGTTTAATCCTATGTATTTATGTAATATATTACCTGTTAGTGAATTTCCTTTGGAGAGTGAACTATTAGCATAACCTGCACGGTGAAACTTAAGACCGGGACCACGATAGAAGTTCCTAACGTGACCCTCTGAACACGTTTTGGGGGGTCGTTCAAAGTTTTATATATATGTGTGTGTGTGTGTGTGTGTGTGTGTGTGTGTGTGTGTGTGTGTGTTTGCACTCTAGCGGTCGCATTTTTTGTCCGATTTACTTCAAATTTGGTAGGGACATTCCTTTCTGTAATCAGTTGGACATGTTCGTTGGGCAAAACAATCGGAAAACTCTAAACCCCTTTTTTGGGGATTAATCTTTCAAATTTTGAGTTTTTGGGCCCAAAAAGGGTCATAAATGCCCCGAATGTAAACTTAATGCATGTAAAAAGATGGGAATTAGAGAGGCGACAGTTTTATGGCCTCTCTCGTCATTCTAGCATACATATTTACTGAGTTATTAAAGAAAATGTGTAACGACTAAACACAGTACGTTGTCTTATGGGGATTTTACACTAGAAAAGCCTGTTATTCCTTTGTTAGAGTACTTTTATCATCTCCAGCAACCTCACGCCTACTTTCAAGCCTGACTGGACCTTCTCCTAAAATTATAATGCACAAAATAGTATTCCCAGCTTTGCAGGTAAATGAAACCAGGAGCATCAGAACAGCCAAAAAATCACTGTTTTCAGATTTCAATAAAAATTGGAATAAATGTATGTTATTACACTGATTTGGAGTTTTAAAAGTTTTTATGTGGAAATTCAGTTCCCTTACGTCAGCGTGCTGCGTGCGAACTCGTTTTTATACATGTAAGGGAAACATATTTTACTGTATTGAATTGAACTGAACTTATAATATGCAATGATACATTTTACAAAATGTCTTAACACACGTGACACACCAATTTTATTTGATAGTATTTTGCCCCTTAACGCCATAACAACCCCTTTGTCGATTAACTGTCATGGATACCAAGAGATCCCAAGGTGTTTTACTGTTCCAGCAAGATAAATACTTAGTAGTTTGATAACCACTTTTGAAACTGTTAATTAGTTAATTATTAGGGTATAAATAGCGAACATTTGTATGGGCGTGGTATGCTGACGGAGAAGAGATACAGATAGTTTGTAAAGAATTTCAGTGGCCAGTGATCGTTGGTTGGTTACATAGCTGGGATTATTCGAGCGCTTTAGTGATTTAGTTCACCCAATTATAAAACTTCATTAAAATATATTTCTAGGCTCAAAAATATACACAAACTTAAATTGTATACCTTTACATGGGAATAAAACAAAATAATCTTTTTGCTTATTGGTGTTTTTTAAATAATCCACAATTGTGTTAAATAATACATTATGTGTAGGAAGATACATTATGCATACATAATGACCTTATACTGAAGTGCATTTTATCCAGGACAACTCGATTTATATTTTATAAATCATTATCTACAGATATATTACAGATAACATTTTAAAGAAATATAAACAGAGTTCGGCCTATTTAAAAGTAAACAACATTTTAATTAATTTAACAACCTACAAAGAACACAATTATTAATCATTGTGTTATTTGATTCCTCAGAAGTTATTACGTTATCGGCCTGAATTATTCCTGTAAAGTTTTAAATGAAACCATTTGGGAACATTTGAATTAATTCTATTGAAAGTAGCGCAGTACAGCAGTCTGTTTACCATACAAACGAGAGGCTTAGGCAACTCGGTCACGGAACTGTGCCTTTGTTCGTTTTTCTGATCACCACGTGGAACGCCCAGTTGTGAAACATTGACTTAAATAATCACACAAAATATTTAACCACAAAATTTAAAAAAATTAGATGTTAGATGTATATAATTTTGAATGTTTTTTATAGAATATAAATTGTGTACTTTATTGGCTGAGTTAAACAACACCCTACGGCATGGTAACATAAACCAATAAAATCTGCTCATCGCAGAGAGGAACGTGGTAAAAACTACTCCAGGCCTTTTGAGCAGACTTCCTGGCTTTATCCGTGCAAAGCTTAGTCCCCTAAGTACTTCTGTCTAAACCAGAATTTAAAAAGTATAGTACAACATGAAATATGTTTCGCATTAGTGTTACATTTTATAATACAAAACTTACAGTTACCATAGTCTTGTCCTAAACTCTGTGCTATAAATAAAAGATAATTAGCAATTTTAGCCCGAACAAATCTTCATACGGAAAAAGTTTAGAAATATATATTTATACTTAGGTCCACGATGAATAGTATAGGTTGTATATTATAATTGTTTTCTATTTTTAAATTGAATCCTGATTTACATAAATGGTGTAAGTGATTTTCATATACAGGTTTTCATATATCTTATAATTACATAGGGCCTATATGTTTTCTCTTACATATTTTAGCATTCTATAGTAGAATTTGATTAAGGGAATAGTGTACGGTTACAGACTGTTGGTCGTCATTTTTTGGCTTTACCCGTGTGAGATTACTTCTGACTGTGAGGTTGGTTGAAAATGCTGTTCTAATTCCAATTTTGTTATATATGCTTTAGACTTTTTCGGACATCCCTTTTTCATTTGGAATAGATACTGTACAAATTGGGTTTTGGGTAATCTCTTGCTGTTCTTGTTTTCTTTGTTATCTTTTCTTTAGTTTTTTTTTTAAACTGAGTTCATTACTGTTTGTGGATATCCATTATTTGTAAGTTCTTTATAGATATTAAACAACTCTTTATTCAGTACTTCTTCAGTGGATGAAACTTTATAAGTTCTGTTACATAACCCTGGTGCGATTCCAACCTTGACGTGATTTTGACTATTTGAATTGAAATTTAAATACTCTCCGGTATTGTAGGTTTTTTATAGACTGATGTTTCGATACTAGTAGTTTATTTTTCAATCTTTATATCTTTTAAAGGTAAGCTGTTTTCTTCTTCACCTTCCATTGTGAATTTGATGGTTGGTCTTATTGAGTTAATGAGGTCTAAGAATTTTAAGTGGTCTTTGAAGTTTTATTCCCAAACACAAAATATATCATCTAGAAATCTTAAGCATGTATTAGATTTTTGTGACCAAGAGCTTTGGAAAAGATTTTCAATAAAGTTCATGTATATGTTATTAAGAATATTACTAAGAACTCCTCCCATGGGTAAACCGGGGGTGAGAGGTCAGCGAAAGCGCCTCAGCGAGCGGGAAGGGTCCTCACTCCAAGACAGCTGTGACTCGGTTGCCCTTCTGGCGACCGTAGTGTGATCTTTAATCACAGCCTTCTAGGGGTACCTCCGTTTTTCACAAAAGGCGGCGGATCTAGACTTGGCGGTCGAAAAATTGCCCGTGAGTTTGTGGAGCAGCTGCTCACGTAGGATGCTGGGGCGGAGGTGAAGGGCACCAGAATGACCTGTTAGCAAAGGTCAAGGTGTTGGCTGAAAGGTCTCTGCACTGCCACCTGGAACTGGTATGTGCGCAATAGTTCCAGTACTGACCTGGGGACGAGTGTAGGAGTTAAACTCCGGAAAGGGCCCAGTATCGGACATTGGTGGGCGGAGTGACATTCACGGGATGGCCGCCAAACTGAAAACTTGAGGAGAAGGGGTTTCAGACACCATGGCTGACGGTAAACATTCGGAACTACCCCAGGTGGGTCGGTCTCGGCACTCAATCCCACCCCCCCTCTCAGGGGGGCTTGCCCACGTATTCTGGGGAGGGCAACCAACAGCTTGTTACTAATGAAACCTTTGTTGTTTCAGTTGCAAGTGGAGGAGGGGCGGCTTTCTCCGGTGGGGTTCTGACTGAGACCCCTCGGAGCGCCCCTTCAACGACAATGGACACGGATCTGCTGGAGGAGGCTCATAGGGTCGTCCAGGCAGAGACGGAATCTTCTTCTGACCAGGATACCCTGGAAACCAATGTAAATGTTGTTTCAGGCGACATTCTTGACAACGCCTACTACTTCTCCCTTCCCAAGGAGGAGCGCCGTCGCTTGAACTCGGAGCGACAGCGTCTCAGGAAGGCAAAAAAGATGGCGGAAAGGAACTGGCTCCCAATGAGTGAGTACCGGAAGCTCAGGCCTAAGAGAAAGAGGTCTGATAGCACCCCCAGTCCGGCAGGCGAGGGTAATTTTCAGGGTGTCTCGCCCTTGCGTAGAGCCACGGGCGGGAGTCTCGCCCTTCCGGGAGAACTGACCAGGTTGCTCCTACGGGCGGTTCGGGTACTGTGGGACTGACATTCAAGGAGCAACTCACCACCAGCAAGTTGGCGATTGTTCCTTTGGAGTTTCCTGACATCAGACTAACTGAGGATGATTGTCATTTGTTAAGGGGCAAGCTCCTGACGGCTATCAGGTCTAATGGTGGCGCAGTGGGTCCTCTTCAATTCCGCAAGGTTTTCTCGAAGCAAGGAGCTCTCGTCGTTGTGTGTGGGAACGATGTAACTAATACTTGGGTCAAACAGGTCTTCAACGAGATGAAGTACCATGAGGGGGCTAAGGTGGTTGTGGGGGACTACAAGGATCTCTTACGTACTGTCAAGGTCGACGCCCCCCTCACGTACGTCCTCTTGCGGGTGGACGCCTTGGATCTCGCTTTGGATGTGAGTCAAAAGGAAACCCTCAAACTTATTGGTGAACAAAACTCTGGATATGACACTTCTGTGTGGAGAGTTGTCAGTTTCAGGAAGGAGGAGTTTAGCCAGGCCCTGGTACTAGCGATAGATGAACCAAGTGTTCAGGTTCTAAAAGATAGAGGATGGCAGATCTTTCTAGGGTTATCGAGGACATCTTTCAGAGTACTTTCGTGGGAAAACAAAGCTCTCCCTGGCGATGATCAGCCTCGTCCAGACGAACCTACAACATATTAAGGCAGCTACGGCTGTTTTTACTGTGACCGCGGCTAACAGGGCCGTGGATGTCGCACTGATCCAAGAACCGTGGGTCAGGAATGTTAGAATTTCAGGTTTGGGGGCGTTTGGTGGCCGAACCATTTGTGGCAGTTCTGCAAACATAAGAGCCAGCATTTGGGTCAGAAATGGACTTGCTTGCTTTCCGGTTCTTGAACACTGTTCAAGGGATATTGCCACAGTGAGAATGGTGTGTGGATCTTCTGGAAGACCAATCCTGCTGGCATCAGTTTACGTGCCGTGTGACTCCGACTTGGTGCCACCGGTGGAGATGAGAGGGCTGGTGGATTATGCGGCCTCATCAGGGATCGAGCTGCTGGTCGGGTGCGACTCAAACTCCCACAACTCTGTGGGGGGTGCAAGGACACAAATACTAAAAGTAGGACACTTCTAGATTACTTTGCATCCAGCGGGTTGATGGTTGCCAATATTGGTTCTGAACCAACTTTTCAGTCGCATTGGTCAGTCGGTCATAGATCTTACACTGGTTTCGGAGGGGCTAGAGGAGAGGATACTGGGTTAACAGGTATTCCTGGATCCCTCTCTGTCTGGTCATAGGCACATCCTCTTCAAGGTAGGTGACTTTTCTCCTGAATTTCTCTCATTCAGGAATCCAAGGAGGCCGGATTGGACCTCCTTCAATGAAAAACTGAGGGTAAGATTGGATCCTCAGACCCCTCGGATCAGGGATACTGCTGAGCTTGATCGAGTCGCGGTCCTCCTCGGCGGGGCGATTGTCTCCTCCTTTGAGGAGTGCTGTCCGCTGTCGGGATTGAGGCGCTGCAAGGGGTCGAGTTGGTGGAACTCTGAGCTCGCCAGTCTGCGGATAAGGGTAAGAGCTCTTTTCAGGAGGGCAAAATCCTGGAACAACTGGGACCGGGATCGATATCACGATATGTTGACCAAATACAACCTCGGCGTCAGGAGGGCTAAAAGGCGGTCCTGGAACAGTTTTTGCAACATTGTGGAGAGTATGAGGGAGACATCTAGGCTCTACAAAATATTGTTAAGGGACAGATCCCTTGAGTTGGGCTCTCTTGAGGGACCTGATGGGGTGATGGTCCATTATCCGCAGGAGGTGTAAAGCCAGCGTGCACTTTCCTGGCAGCTACTTGCTTCAGCAACCTGAAATTGGGGAGGATACTCGGGCGGCTGGCTGGGCCCGCGCGTCGCTTTAGGCTACGGCCGGTCGGGTGGTGACTCTCAGCAAAAGCAGGTGGGCTGTCAAATGTCTTAGTCCCGTTAAGGCGCCGGGTCCGGATGATGTTAGGCCGGTGTGTCTTCAACAGGGTCTTCAAACACTACTCCCAGTTCTCTGTGGTTTGTTCAGAGCAAGTCTGGCTCTTGGACACATTCTCTCTTTATGGTGTTCCTCGAGGATTGTTTTTATTCCTAAGCCCGGTAAAGATAGGTATACTGGCCCTAAGTCCTTCCGACCCATCTCCCTGACGTCTTTCCTTTTGAAGACTCTGGAGAAATTAGTGTTAAGGCACGCTTGGGACAGGCCTTGCGGATATCGCCTATTAATTTCAACCAGCATGCCTACATTCAAGGTAGGTCATGTGACTCGGCCTTGCATCACCTTGTGGGCAGGATAGAGAAGGCCATAGGCTGCAAGGAGGTTGCAGTGGGTGTCTTTCTTGACAACATCCAGGGGGCCTTTGACAACACTGCAACAGAGGCAGTTTTGTGTGCCGTTAGGTCGCGGGGCCTGGGTTAGGTGATCTGTAGGTGGATCGAGGCTCTTCTTCGAGGTAGGAGGGCTAAGCTTTCGCTTCACGGTGAGACGGTCGAGGTTGGGACGACCAGAGGCCGTCCTCAGGGGGGAGTTTTGTCCCCCCTGTTGTGGAATTTGGTTGTAGATGATCTCATCTGGAATCTCAATGACAGCGGCGTTTTTGCCCAAGGGTACGCTGATGGCATCGCTATCCTAGTGATAAGGAAGTTTAACAACACAGTCACAGACCTCATGAAATCTGCAATGAGGGTGGTGGGCCGTTGGTGTGGAGAGGTTGGCCTCTCCGTCAGCCCTTCAAAGGTTGTTGAGGTTCCCTTCATGAGGAGAAGGAACATTGTGGGGATTGGGCCGTTCAGGTTGCAGGGGTCCACCATTGTTCCTCAGGACCAGATGAAGTATCTAGGAGTCATTCTGAACAGGACCCTTCAATGGGGGCCGCAGTTGCAAATGGTCCTTGATCGAGGCAAGTGGTCCCTATTTGCTTGCAGGCGGATGATAGGATCGACCTGGGGGCTCAAGCCCAAACTAATGCATTGGCTTTATGTTACAGTAGTAAGACCAGCGATGACGTTTGGATCCATCGTTTGGTGGACGAAGCTGGAAGCTGGCGTGGTGATGCGGAGGCTTGCGGGCGTTCAAGGGCTCGCAGGCCTACTTGTCACTGGAGCTCTCAGTAGCTGCCCGGGAGCCACTTTGGAGTGTCTCCTTGATCTTTTGCCCATAGAAATTCATATCAAGATGGTGGCTAGAATGGGTGCGTACCATCTCCAGTGTGAGAATCTCTGGGTGTTGCCGGGCGAACCACTTGGCCACACAAAGATCACTCAGGTGGTTCAGAGTGAGGTCTTGGACATGCCCTCTGATCATCTTCCCTCAACTTTTTCTTTCGGCAGGTCATTCCGGGTGCGCATTCCTAGCAGGGACGACTGGAGCGAAGGTGTTTGTCCGCTCCCTCCTGGGGACCGAGTTTGGTTCACGGATGGTTCCAAGTCTAGGAGCGGGTCGGGTGCTGGCATCCACGGGGTGCAGGATGGTGCCAGTCTCGGGGTGCCAATGGGTTCTTTTCCTACTGTGTTCCAGACGGAGATTACCGCCATCATGGTGTTTGTGGGGGAGATTCTGAGGAGGGGACAAGAGGGCCTCTCTATCAGCATCTTTTCTGATAGCCAGGCTGCTCTGAGGGCGCTGGACTCTTGTGAGTTCAGGTCTAGGGTCGTGTAGGACTGCTACAAAACAATGTCTTGTGCTGGTAGACGCAACATGGTCACTCTATGTTGGGTGCCTGGTCACTCGGGGATCGTGGGTAATGAGGTGGCGGACAGGCTGGCTAACGCGGCTGCCTCCCTGGCTCCCATGGGCCCCCCTTTTTGTGGGATATCTCGTTCTTGTGCTTCGCAGGTGATCGGTGCTTGGGCTCGGGATCGTCACAGAAGGAGATGGGTAAAGCTCCCTCTTCATAGGGTCAGCAAGCTCAACCTCCAGGGACCATCCCAGCAGGTCACAAGAAATCTCCTGGGTCTCAGTAGGCTGGACATTAGGCGGATCACAGGTATGATTACGGGCCATGGTCACCTAAGGAAACACCTCTCTCAGATGGGCGTCTTCAATGGTGACCCTGCATGCAGGAAATGTGGGCAATACGAGGAGACTGCAGACCATCTGCTCTTCGATTGCGATGAGCTTAGGGAGGTAAGGGCTTCAACTCTGGGATCTATGGTCAGGGGTGGATACCTGTCTCCTGAGGAACTCGTTGACAGGATGATGCAGTTCATCAGGCTCTTGAACCTGGAGGAGTACTGATACCTTCTCATTTCTTCTTTTCGGGGGTGCGCAATAAACTCAGTGTGGCTAATGTGCCTTGGGACCTAAGTCCGCCCCTTTTGATGATGATGATGATGATGATGGGTGAACCAGAGTTTTGGAAGAAGAAACTGGAGTTTTATTGAGAATAGTTATTATTCACACAGACTTCCAAAAGATATTTTACAGCTGATATGGGTGGGTTTGTCCTTTCTTTAAGATTAGAGTCTCTTTTTAGTTTAGAAACTACTACTGTCAACATATCATCTATTGGGATGTTAGTGGACATACTAGTTACATCATAACTGCACAAATTGTCTTCTATATTGATTGGTACTTCCAAAACTTTCTTTATGAAATCAAAAGAGTTCATAATGTATGATCTTTCTTGACCAAATAAATGTTTTAGGATTGGGAGTGGATATTTCGATATGTCATAGCATGGTGCATTTATCGAGCTTACTCATAGAGTAGAGAAATACTTTCTTTATGTAATTTTGGCACACCATAAATGTGTGGTGGTTTTGAGAACAATGGTGACAATCTTCTGGTTACTTCTTTTGACAAGATGGTTTTTTTGATTACTTAAAGCTGCTTCCTTTCATTTCTTCTTTTTAGTCTGACTTTTCTATCAAAACTGTTGCCCTGCCTTTATCAGCAGGTAGAATTACTATTTAATTATCTTTTTTTAATGATTTTAGGCCTGAAACTTCTGTTTCTTTAAGATTTCTCTTTATTTTAGGTTTTTTCGTGAATTTACAATATGACATCTATAGTATCTCGCTGATCTTGTGTAAGAATTCAATATTACTTTTTATAGGTGCAATTATTTCTAAATTATAATAAGACGTAGGTGTTATATTAAGGTTTAAAATACCCCCGTAGCAGCAAACCTGCATACTTAGCGAATTTCCAATGCATATATATTTATCTTAATGCCACATAAAGCTAAATACCAAGTTTCATCAATATACATTCATAAATAAACAATTTATGACATTTTAATTATTCTCCATAAGAATAACATGGCGACTGAGTATGCAGGTTTGCTGAAGCAAGGAACACAAAAAATGGGGTTTTATGCTTATATCAATATAACTCAACTAGGTGAAGTCACTTGCCAAATTTCATTAATTTATTTTCATAATTAAGGGAGATAACACGTTACTTATTCTCCATAAGGATAACATGGGGCTGAGTACGCAGGTTTGCTGCTATGGGAGCCTTTGTCAAAAAATTGTTTTTTTGAGGAAATATCAATGGTCCACAACTAGATAAAGCCGTATACCAAGTTTCGTCAGTATATGTTCATAAATAAGCGAGATATAAAATTTTTATTTTCCTCCATAAGAATAACATTAGACAACGTACTGTGTTTAGCACTTTCAATATCTCGGTAACCAATTGACGTAGAGAAATGATCAAAATACCAAATTGTGTGTTTTTTTAAGCTGAATCCAATGGGAAAAAATAAAATCTGACTATTTCCAAAATTATATGTAAAAAATTCAAAAAAAACATTTTTGGGGTACAAAACCCCCCCAAAATACCCCTTCGGATAGAGCGATCTGGCTGGTTTTCGAACTTAAAGTCATAAATGTTGCTTTACACGTTTATACCAAATTTCATCAAAATCGGATAATTTTTACGAGAGTTATCGTGCTCACGGACACATATATATATATATACAGTTTCGAACGAATGGTATTTTTGGGGTCTGGGGACCTCAAAACGAAAAGTTATCATGGTCCCGGGCCTAGGTCTTACCATGCCGACTACGGTAATAGCTTCTTCCCTATAGGGGAAATTCGCTAAAAGTGTTTTAAGAGACTTTTATATTATATATTTGTTTGTTTATTATTTATAACCTATCTGGTGATAAGACTGAGGAAGAATGTCGATGGAGGTTTGAAATATATCTTGATATTACTTAAGATTTGTTTTTACATACTGATGAGTATCCATTTAATACTTGATAAGTTTACATAATTATACGTATAAAACGAATATTTAAGAAATATTCAAATTTCTTCATGTGGACTTAAATACAAACCCATTATATATTCATAATAACGATATGAAGATTATAAAAAAAGTTTTTCTAGTATCAAAGGACTTATGCAAGTGAATTTATGATGTATTACAGTTTATTTACTAAAAATTACTTGATTTGTATAGACAAAAATGTATGTATGTATAACTGAATATTACTGTGTCAAAGGACCCTTTTTAAATTAAAGCTCTAGAAAGACACCCGCATTGTAGGTGTGGAAAATCTACGTTTGTTTGTCAGCATATTCTTTTATTCCTGTGAAGAAGACGAGATGCTGATTTTGTTTGCTCGTCTTTCTTTGACTTATCATTGTTTGCGTATTTGACGATTTGTAACATGTATAAAAACTATACTACCTAACACTAGTGTGAAATAAAACCCAGATTTTTTTTAATTAAATTTAATCTTTTATTGCTATATTTTGCTGAATTACTGTAGTTGTTATGTTTACTAACTGAAAGAACGCGCCACCAATGTGGAGCAAATTCAACTTGTAATAGCTATTTAAAATATAGTTTATCAAGTCTAAAGTAACAGTAATAATTGTAGAACAATTTTGTAATTGCGTTATATGTAAAGGATCTTTTCAATGACTAACCCATAACACACTAAACAGCATGGGGAAACTAACATCGGAATAAAATCTCCTTAGATTTTTAAATACCTTGGATTTTTGCACGTGCTGTCTTTATATTGTTTGTGTATATTCTTATATAAGCTAAGTTATTGCATGTTTTTTGTAATATGTGAAAAATATGTTTAAAACATATATAGCTATATATTTACAGTTGAATCTCTAATTCAAACTTGAACAAATGTTTCTTTTATGCCTCCAAATTCACAACAACCATCACAACGTATTGTGATTTTTGCGTTGTAGTTCACTTTACGTCTACACACTCACACACACACACACACACACACACACACACACACACACACACACACACACACACACACACACACACACACACACACACACACACACACACACACACACACACACACACACACACACACACACACACACACACACACACACACACACACGCACACACGCACACACACACACACAAGTGATCTGTACAATATATGTTCATGCTGTTGTTCTGTGGTTGTAATAAAATATAATTCTTGATATATTGTATAAGATTTAACTTATTTGTAACCTTCCTCCAGAATAATATATAGCTTATGCCTGTAGTATGGTTTTAAGTCTGTGTTTAGTGAGCCTGGTGGTATTATTAAAAACAAATTAAATACATTATTAGGAATTTAATAAAACCACATCCTCAATCTTTTTTAATTAACATGTAAAGTATAAAAATCTAATCAAAAATTCCCTAAATCTCGTTTTTTCACATGTTTTTAGTATGTTAAAAATTATGATTTAATGCATTTATGTTTGTTGTACCTTCTTATTATATATATTTTTACAGCCATAAAATAGTGTACGTATAATTCTTTAAACAGCTGAAACCGTCAATATAAGATAAATAAGATGAAATTAAAAATAAGAGAATTACGATGCTTTAAGCGGGTTTGAATCAATTGAATAAAGATGGGTAGATGTAATTTTACTGAGTAGAAAAAGTCATTATGAATTTATCGCACATGCATGCATAATGTGTATAAATATAACTTGATACTTAGATATTAGAGGTCACAAAATACTTTACGAGAAAATCAAAACTTTATATTAAACAAACACAATAATCATCTGATACGATAGTGTAATGTAACTTGAACTTCTGTTATTATTACGGTTACTATCTTGTGTTATGTAACGAAATTTTACCTCGGAATCTCAATATCACACTTGATTCGATAGGTATTATAATTTGTTTATGAATTAAATTGAATGGCAACAAAGTATTTCAAAAGCTAAACGTATCAATGATTTAAGCATTTTAAAATTCATAGTAGGCCTGATTAAACTCTTCTAATTCTAAAAATCTTTATAATATCTACAATACAAGGTGACGAAAATAAAAACGATAGCGACATGATTTTAACTGAGTTGTTGTTCATCAAGCCGTTTAAACACTCATGTTTACCCTCCCACAGCTGAATGCTAACAAGCCTCTCTAGAGAGGAGTTGCTTCTGAGACGCTCATTAACAATCTGAGTTTGTAGAGGCAGCGAGAGCGGGAATATCAACCCGTCACGTCAAACCTGGAGACTGAGTGAGTTCATCAAGCTGTTTAAATACTCGATGTCGGTTCTGCCATAGTCGAATGCTAACAAGTCTCTCTAGGAGAAGAGTAGCTTCCGACACTTTCATTACCAATCTGTGTTTTTAGAGGAAGCAAGATTGGGAATATCACACTGTCACTTCAAACCTAAAGACTGAGTGAGTTCATCAAGCTGGTTAAATCCTCATGTTTGTTCTACCGCAGCTGAATTCTAATAAGCCTTTCTAGGAGAGGAGTCACTTCCAAGATGCTAATTACCAATCTGTGTTTTTCGAGGCAGCGAGAGTGGGAATAACAACCCGTCTCGTCAAACCTGAAGACTCAGTGAGTTCATCAGGCTGGTTCAATACTCATGTTTGTTCTGCCGCAGCTGAATGCTAACAAGCCTCTTCCGAGACGTTCATTACCAATCCGTGTTCGTACAGGCAGCGAGAGTAGGAATTAAAAAGTGAGATGTCAAATCTGAAATTTGTTTTTGATTTCAAGGTTCCCTATTATATTAAGTTCAATAATTATGTTAGTAATATTTCTTTCTTCTATATTTTAAGAAAACATAAAATGTTCTTAAAATCATATCAACACACATCCTTTGTTACACTACTAACAAGTGCCACATGTTCTTAAATACTAGATATTTGGCAATTTTAGAATCCATACAACTTGGACCAATATTTGTTTTAATTAATTGCATTATTTAATACATACGTAATGCAAATAATATATTTATTATTCGTATCAGGTAGTAAGCTTGATTTAACTATTCTGGGATATCATAAAGATAACCAGAACAACAAAAGTCAACCTAATTACTTTAAAACCTATTGTCAATATTACAAACTGTTTTATTTATCTGAAGGCATTTGTTATTCTACAAATATTTTCCTCACGTCCGAAGAACCTTTTTGAACACAATATAATACTTGACTGATTGTGGAGTACCTGGTTAACTGATTTGTTTATGTTTCTTCTCCTAGTGTTATCATATTGTCAGTTTATTTCCTAGCTCTTTCTCGTCTCAGATACTTCTTACACTCTAAAACACACTTACACTATGTTGAAATACAGTAACAATATAGATTGTCAATAATTATTTAAAAATATACACATATAATTGAGGTTTTCAATAATTTAACTCCTTACGCCCATGAAAAAAATCTATAACGTTGTACTATCAAGTCTACTATGTAGCTAAGAAGTATGTTCAAATATTTAATGTAATAGACAAAACGTACCTCAGAAAAATAAAAGAACTTTCCTATTGGTGAAAATAAAATGATTTGTGATCAATAAAATAAAGAGGTATGTGGATGAAGATAACTGTTACTTAAACAAGATTGACAAGATTGAATTTAAAATATAATTAAATTAAAATTACTTGAAAGATAAATATTAAACTTAATTTTGTATTCTGATAGGATTATGATACCAAAACTTCCGAATGATCGTCATAAAATATAACATTAATAAATGCATTTTAGCAGGTTATCACAGTTAATAGGATAGGACATTCAATTATTAAAACCCAAGACAAAATTCATAATTTTATAGCAATAATTGACAAAATATTACTTGAAATATCGTAACCTGATCACTAAAACATAATATGTGCTTATGTAATTAAAGTATGATTTTACGTGACTAAACAAGTTTTATGTGACTTCATTTGTCTAAATATTATTCTTGGCGAGCTCTTCTATATCCTTCTTCTCGCATGAACGCGCAATGGTACACGCAAAATATTACTATATATAAATTATAGAAATTTTGTATTTTTTCATTGTTTACTCATCAATGAATTATTCCAACTAGCCTAAAGGGAGAACCGCTGAGCTACAGTAGTAGCTTGAATTACCGCCAAAAAGCGCTGGTATTGTACATAAACCAAATAAAATAACCCTTTATATTCACGTGAAGTTAAAAATGGTCAACCAGAATACAGTACTTATATTTAGCTGTGATAAATTTACCAAACGTAACATAGGATATAAATTTTGGTAGATGGTTGGTAGCATTTGCCATGTGTATTTATTAAGTTAAGTGACGTTGAGTTAGATAATGTTAATAAGACAGTGAGATCCCGTACGTTATTTTTGTTTGTTTGGCCTACAAACTACGGTTGTCTAACTCAAGAAACTTAATGTAATAAGTACCTATTCAATTCCCATTAACCAACTACCTCTGTACATTGTTTTACAAGCTAAAAATAAATAAATCAACACATTACTAATAGATTTATGGACAAATTAACAATTACAAATTATTTTTACACTTTAAAAAGTAAACTTAAGTCATCATATTTGAAACAGGTACAGCATAATCTAAAACCTGATGTCTTGTCCACTGATCTATCACAGAATGATAGATCGTTAACAAGTAAAGATCGATGAACTCCTAAGCAGCGCAATCTGGTGACTATTGAATGGCTTACGACAATTTCATCCAGCGTTTCTCCTGCAAGCCAATAAGTGAGTAGAAATACACATACTTTTTTATAAATTAGCTGGTAAATAGTTAATTAGATTGAATATGAAGTTCATTAATTAATCGCAGGTTATTTTCTAAAACTATTTCTAATGGTATTTATTCACAAAACAATTACTGTCCGTTTTAAAACTAAATTTATTTCAAAATATATAAAAAAATGGTAGGTAGTCAGTGATATTGTTATACTTCACCCTTTTTATTTTCTTTAGAACCTAACTTTCCCTACTACTACTTTCTTTGGAACCTGGACAACAAAATCGGAACACATTATATAAATCTTTCACGAATATAAATGAAAGTGGTAAACATTTTGCCTCTTAAAAGTGAAAACATCAAAGAGTAAAGACCACAGTGGAGGCTTTGAGAGTCAACCCTTCAATAACAATTGTTTTACCCAAGAGAGCTTCCCCTCCCTAACTTGGGGTCTTATTCCCTCTATGCTATGGTAAAAAGGACATTTTTTCAAGCCAAAGTTTTAGATATAGCACAGTGGTAATGCTTGTGCCTCACATCCAAGTCCCAGCACCATCCGCCTCGGCCAATCAGAGTTGAGTTTATACAGTATCATTTCACCTGGTAACCTAGTCTGGAAAACAAGCCACTAAATATGTACTCTTAAAATTTCAACACCTCGTTAGTTACATACGGCACCTTATACTCTCAGCTGAATTCAAAAAATAAATGAGTTTGTCTGCTATTCCTCCTAGTTCTCGAAGGTAGCTCCTGGTTGACTTCGATCACTCAATTATGTACGCGTTGATCAATATGAGAGTTTAGCTTTACCTCCACGCACGCCCGCAGAGCTTCCATTCGAGCTCATCTTTAAAGCCCACCTCGCGGAGTGCTCACTTTACAAGCTCACTTTGTGAGCTCAGACTCAAAGAAAGATGTCCAAGCTAATTTCTTTGAAGTTTCTGTTATGATGGAAGAGGATCATATTTTTCTTGATTTATTGTGGTTGGGGTCTTTCCTTTATCCTTCGGCTTGTTTAAGGGATTGTCTTCCTTTCCTTTCTTTTTCCTTCTTTTCGTTTATTTATTTAATTTATGCCAGCCCACAATCTTTCTCATCTCTCCCCCTCTTCTAGAATGTAATCTATGTAGTGGTTTTCAGTCTGTTAATTGAGATGGTCCCGCAAGTAGCAGCTGGTTCCTCACCGAGCACCAATCCACCAATAGCACACAGCGGCCTGTGCTCAGGCCTACAACAGTCAAAACATTTATAAATCAAAAGTAGTAAACATATTTTAATTTATATAAAACATAAAGCTAGAAAGATTAGAGGAATCAACTAGTATGAATCCACAAACCCTCGATCATATTTTTTCCTGAACACAACTATTATTGAAATAAAATTGTTATAATTAAAGAAAACCTGAACAAATCACAAACATTTTGGTTATTTGTCAACCTGCTAAAAGTCAAAAGAATTCAAAAGGTGGTTTAAATTCATTTTATAATCGCTCATCACAGGAGCAACACAGGTTTTAAGAGCGGAAATTTTTACGAATATTATTACTAAGTATCTTGGGGCCTTGAAATTATACTCAGAGGAAAATGACATATTGATACGTTACAACGCGAGTGTCACTGACAGCTGACTGGTGTTTTTTTTTGTCATATTTTATGTTAATTGCATGCTTTTAAACATTAAGGCGTAATTTTAAAGTTACATTTCCAGTTAAAATAGTTTTCTGGGGTAAAAGAATATAACAATTGATTTCTGAGGTCTAAACTACTTATATTCTAAGATCGATCCAAATTCTTCTACCATGACAGTATTTGTATCGCTGACTTACCACATTCTTAAAACAAAATCAATAGCATCTTAAAAACAAACAGATCGTAAAAAAGTAAAACTGGCAATATTCAAATAATATACTAATGAATTTCACAAGTGTTTCCTAGGTTTTCAGAAATGTATTCTTTAAATAGTTACCATGTTTACTGTTTCGATAAAGCCTTTTTACTTGCCCCCCATTTCTTGGGAGAGACCGAAAAAAGCTTAATGCACACAGGTAGCTTGTCTGTAGTGCGGGTAGCTTGTCTGTAGTGCGGGTAGCTTGTCTGTGGTGCGGGTAGCTTGTCTGTAGTGCGGGTAGCTTGTCTGTAGTGCGGGTAGCTTGTCTGTGGTGCGGGTAGCTTGTCTGTAGTGCGGGTAGCTTGTCTGTAGTGCGGGTAGCTTGTCTGTGGTGCGGGTAGCTTGTCTGTAGTGCGGGTAGCTTGTCTGTAGTGCGGGTAGCTTGTCTGTAGTGCGGGTAGCTTGTCTGTAGTTTGGGATCTCTACCATTAGTATCATCCGTGCCATATGACATTATAAAGACTTTAACCAATGACTATCCTTAATTGTCTGCTAGATATTTGTATGTAATCAACGCTTATAATACTTTAAAACTTTAAAAATAAGTTAACACGTTCGCAGAATCTATATTTGCATGTAAAAACTGCCTCGTGGTTATTTTATATTTCAATAATATACTATAATAAACATAATCAATACATTACAAGACTTGGTGGTAGCAGTTCCTTTTACATATTCATTTGTTTCCAAATTAATTTCTTTGATAAGTCCTGCTGATTAAAAATGTTATGCTACTAATCAAATTATCCATGTCAAATTGATCAAATTATTACATAATACATAGATATTGATAATTAATCACAGCTAAGTATAATTAGTTGATGTTGATGAATAATAAATATTTAACATATTTTAATTATAAGGATGTTGAAAACTAAAAAATAATAACTTAATCTTACACTGTCCTGAAACTTTCAGGCGTGGTTTTTAAATTACTTTTCAACATTTCATACAGCAAAAGGTTGTTTCTAAGAAAGTCACCCTGTTTTTTATTCATTTCCACAAAGAAATTGGTAACACCTTACTTTTTAATTTAAGTTTCGGTTTTGCTTGATCAAAATGGGTAATTTTCATACTACAAAAACCTTTTTGTATAACAATTGCCACTATTTATTTACGTCACAGAAAAATGTGTTAATGCCACATCATAAATGCATTATTTATCACTTGAAAGTGAAATAATGAGAAACTAAAATTGATTTTTTAAGGGAGATAATATGTTTAAGGACTCAAAATAACAACAAATACTATAGTAATTATAAACAAAACTTTTGAATTTCCGTTAGTAAAATATAGAAAGTGTTAGGGAACTAAAAACGAGTAAAAACCTAGTACACAATTTTTACAAATACAGAAAATTTATAATTTTTTCATTACACTGCTTTTAGTAATCGCACTGATCAAAAATCATACTTTTAGTATTACATTATTTTAACGAAAAGTAATAACATAAAAAAATAAAATTTTTTAAGAGTCTTTGTGAAACAATAATAATATTTTTAATTGCAGCTTTAAAAACTACGTTGATTAACGTTTTCGATTGTATAATAAAGTATTTGTAATGAATAGCCTAAGTAAAGAAACTCCATATTTGTCTTCATTCTTCATTAGACTAACTACGCAACTGTTTACTATATTACTGGTGGCCTTGAAGGGGACATCGCCCCAATCTTACGCCAGTACTCTGCCTCAAATTAATTGTTTACTCTTTCAATGTTAAGAAAAATAAAACAACAATATAATAAAGAACACATATTAGTTCATAAACCAAGTAGACACTTAATCGCGTGTTTTAATGTAAACAAAGCGGCTGTTTTAAAATCCCCATGCTATTCTTTTGGGGGATGTTTTACGATATTTTTCGTTTTCTCGTAGCTGTTTAGAAACACTATTATTTTTCCCGAGTCCCTAGAATGAAGACCTTTAATTTGAGCCGTCTCCCATCATCATGCGATTTGCCTAACCCCCACAAATTTGACTTTAAAATTTCGCTTACAAAGTCAGTTTAAAATGTCCCTCTTCTAAATTTGTCTTCATTAGGGGTTCTCTTAAAAACTCACCCTGTTTTCACTGTAGTTGGATATTCTTGTTGATTACTCTTTTGTATTTACTGTAGTTGGACAATGTTGACAAAATTGCTTTTACTAGATCATATTTACGTAATACATTTTACATACTCATACGCAAGTAATATATTACTCTGATGAAGGGATAAAATTAAAATGGAAAGTGTGATGGTCAAGTGAGCTGGAGGTGGTCGTTGGGGTTAATGACCTGCTCAGAGTCCTCCTCTCGGTCGTTGTGGTACTCTAACACTCCGAGGTTCATTCACTTCGAGTTGTGCAATTATACAGAAGGGGAGTGCAATGGCTGCATGTAAAGGTCACTGTTGTTGGTAATGATGTCAACTCAATATCTTTGAGTAAAGATAGTGCCAGTTGTACTGTAAGCTAACCACAGAAAATGTAGTTCAGCATTTATGATTTATTTGTGTACTAACAATACACAACAGTATTGTACAAGAATGCATATATACAAAGGATCACCATAAATTCTGTTGATTCGTTGCTGTGGTATTTTTATGAGGCACTTTCTTTACTATCGTTTTAATAACAATATTTTTATAACATTACCTAAATTTAGAACAATAATTACATTTTTTTAAAGGTTTTTAAAATTAAACAATGATACTGAATAGGTTTAATGTGATTTATACATTTTCAAAAATGAATTAATGCATGAGATTAACCAACTAAACTAAAAATTGCTTTAGGGAACTCGTGATTTTTAAACAAAGTTAAAATTGGGATGTTTTTCTATCTCGTGTCATCTTATGTATTAATACGATAAAGGGGTTTTTGTTTTGAGAAATCCTCCATTATTTTAGAACAAATTTAACTAATTAAGTTTAGACTAGTAGCACGTTGGAACTTTTATCGCGGTAACAGTACAATTTTATGTTTTTAAAGTTGGTTACATTTATTAAAGCACCTGGGGGACCGAGCTTTGTTCAAAATACCAATAAGTTTTTACAAATGCCTGGAGTACTTATCTTCACGGTTCCTCATGCACTCCTTAAGAATTGTATTTTATTCAAAATGTTTTGGTTTTGTGGTGTATTGTAAACTTGAATGTTGTGTGTTTGTTTTTCAGTTCAGCAAAGAAAAACGTTAAGAGTGACTGAGCAGATTAACATGCCTATTAATAGTTGTGTTGGGGTTTTTATTGTGTAGGATAATAGGTACAACTCCAAAATTTCAAACCACCCAGAAATCGGCCAACACCCGATATTTTTTGTGTTTTGCTTCCATTTTCTTCTAAATTCCCATTTTAATTCTATTAACACAAAAATTTACAGCTCTGTATATCTGATACAAGGCAGGAAACTGGGTAATGCACCACTATCAAATATAAACCTACTCTTGTCTAGAACACCTCTGGGATTCCACCCCACAGGCATTAAAAATGTCTATGTTATCCAACGTTCACAAACTACTTGAACGATTAATCACAAATTTTGATGAAATTTGAACACTATACCACATCAAACACAAGTCCACTCGCGTTCCAAACGTCCTTTAAAGGTCGGCCCCAATGGCCTCAAATATTTATTGTTAACTGTCACGCATCAACTAAAGGTCCAATAGATCTTGAAAATAGTAGTACTCTACAATTACATAAACATTTTCCATTAAGGAAATACTTTTAGGTACTATCCCTCTAGCCATAGTGATTTACATGCAAATCATACTATACACAAATGTTTAGAGGTAAAATTTAGCCGATATTTAGTAAGAGGATAGGTTATACAACATATTAATACATTTAAATTGGCCACTGTGTAGGTATAATTGTTTAATTTATATTACTAACTAAACATTACACATTGATCGCAAGTGAAGCCGCAACGGGAACACAGGTGAATGACTTAATAATTTTAAAGCACACTTGACTGCAGCATCATCATTAATATATTTCTCACTGAATTTTTTTATTCGTATATTTATGCAGTGTGATTTATTTTACAATTATTACTATATCTATTAAATAATCCAGGATGCTCAAGTTCCTACTCATCAATTTGTTAGAGCTCAACCACTCACGAAAAAATAATAAAATAACATTTAAAGTAATACTTTCTTTGAGAAATTTATTTATTTGTGTAATAAGATGCGATGAAGAATGCTTTTACATTTTAATAGGGAGAAAGGCTTGAAAGAGAAGAGTATGAGGGTAAAAAGTGCATCGGAAGCTGAGAGAGTCAGATCTTCAAAACAATTGTTCAACTCGAAGGATGTCACTTCTTTCTCCCTTCCAACAAAACGTCTCCTTCGCGTCCCCCTTCCTTACCTTCCCTCTTTCCGCGTGTAAAAAATGTATCAAACCCCTGTAAATATAGGTAAAAGGAAAACACCTAGTAGGTATTCATTATTTAATTTGTATATTTAAGGAACATTGCTGTCATTTTGACATTGAACTATTAATAGCATTTCAATATTTATAAAACAATTAACAGAATGTCTATTATATACAAGTCTCAGGGTGAGGTCTCAGGTTAGTTTAGTAGATTTGAAATATTACTTATTCTGATAAACGTGTTGCTAATCTATATCTATAAATACGAAAACCGATCATCCCCGAGGCCAAACCTCTACACCTACAAGAACAAAATTTGGAACGCATACTCTTTTCAAAACGTAGGTAACCACTAAGACAGGATTTTAAGAAATTTCCATAGAGCTACGCCCCAAAGGGAGTCAAAATTCCAATCCTATGTTATTCTTATGAACAATTTGTAAATACGAAAACCCGATAATTCCCTAGGCCAAACCTCTACACCTACAACCACGAAATTTGGCACATGTACTCTTTCCATAACGTAGGTAACCACTAAGAAAGGATGTTAAGAAATGACCATACGGTTCCACCCCTTGGGGTGTTAAAGTTCCAATCCTGTGATATTCTTATGGACAATCTATAAATACAAAAAACCAATCATCCCCCAGGCCATACACCTACAACCACGAAATTCGGCACGTTTACTCTTTATATAACGTAGGTTACCACTAAGAAAGGATTTTAAGGAATTCCCGTAGGACTCCGCCCCACGGGGAGTTAAAGTTTCAATCCTGTGATATTCGTATAGTCATTCACTTTAGTTTGAGCTGATGAGAATCAAAACAGCTGATCATGTTTCGTAGTAGTTCCACGGGTTAACCATAGAATGGAGCACACAAATGTTGTGTTACCGGGTACGTTAGAAGCTAGAGCTGTATACAGTGATGTTTATGCTCTCAATTTTCGTAAAATTTTGAACTGCTGGCCTGTGATAATGTGAGAGATATTTTAAGTTTTTAAGCATTAATAGATAGAAATCTTTTGTGTTTATAAAACTTTGAAAATTGCGTACTAGACGGAATAAATCTTTTATAAGTCATCGACACTAAAGGACCATGATTCCAATTACAGTAATAGTCCTTAAAGGACCATGTAATTATTAATTGTGATTACTTTATTTTATAATTGTAATTTATTTTAAAGTAAACATCTTCATGGGCTTAACATTTCCAAAATACCACCAATATTATTTAAGGTTGAACCTGTGCAAGGAAATAATGTAACATATTTACAAAACTAAAAGCAAGGAGTGAAGGACTGTTCTAGAAGGGGCTGGCTGAAAGTGAGACTTTATTTTCCCGTCGTGCCGTAGCGTAAACAAAAACACCGAGGCTCTCTTGAAAAACACCCCTTCCCAATACCTTCTGGGGCCATCCGCATTCAATGCTTTGTTTTCCTCTAAATGGTTCTACCGAAATCGATATTGATAAATGGTTTAAAACTTAATAATCCGTTGTAAAATACCATCCATTAAATATTACTTAGTTTAATTATTTTTTTCTTTGAAAACTTCACCAATTAAATAATATCCAATTAATTCCATATCAAGAATTTAAACTTCATAGAAATAATTTTTTACTAGGCAAGAAAAGATATGTCAGCTTGTGACATAAAAATGATTACGTAAAAGCTGTTTTATTAGATACTAGCTGTTATGCACGTGCTTCGCAACGGGGTAAACATTCACAGTCGAAAAATTATAAACAAAACAATGAGAGTCTGTGGCTAGATATAATCCTTATAACAGTTGTTTATTTTAATAAATTTAATTTGGAATAAACACATGCGACATAAACAAGAACAAAAATGTCCTCCGTATACACAAGGGGACTTGGAAGTCTCGTGGGGCAGAGCCCTGAAGACCTTTCTAAAAGGAAATAGCCCTATAACACTCCTGGGTACATAGACTATATTTGTGCAACATTTCAGCAAAATTGGTCAAGTAGTTTTGGCGTGATGGAACAATAGACAGTCAGACACCACTTCATTTGTAAAAAAATAGTAGTAACTAATCGGCGGTTAAAGTAAAACCGCTTTAGATGCTCAACCACTTTCCACTGTAGTCAGCTGATGTTGCCCTCAGCTGTGATACCAATTATAATGTCGTTGTTTCTGAGTAATAGCTTGTAGAGATAACCCAACTTCTCTGTGGCAATGTTTTGCAGACCTGGTCACGGCGAGGGACTAAACATTAGATTAACGAGAGTTCTCATCTCACCCGGTCTCAAATTGGGCACCAAACCATTCAGCAGGCAATGTTTAGAGAAACATCTGCTATTAATATTGGTTCATTAGCTAGCCCGTTAATCCACTGACCTTTATTAAATTTGCTACTAAGCATGTTTTAAGTTAAATACATGTTTTCAAACAACAAGTAAAATAAGTAGTGTATAAACTATGTTTACGTTCTCATAAAGAAGTCTCAGTTTTTCACACTATCTATGGATGAAAAAACAATATTTTATAGTTTACAATGTAATATGACCTATATTCTCTCTATGAATACTTACAATGAAAAAGAGCGTTCTATGGTTTTAAGCATCATCCGTGTCCAAATTAATTAGATTAAATAAATGATTGACAAACAAATATTTAAGGAAACGATACATTTAATATAAATTAATTCAAATTTACAAATTTACATTTTATTTGGTATAGTTAGTAACATTTCTTGAGTAGCCTGATAAGTGTTGTTACAATTATTCAGGATAATATAAACTAACATAACTCCGTTAAGTATTTTTACTGTCATGAATGTAAGTACAGTATAAATTTGATCTATTATATAGTGTTTTGAGATTAAATATATTTGATTATGTTTAATTGTAACAACACGTATTATGCTACTCAAATAATGTTACTAATTAATACCAAAGAATGTGTACTTTTATTTACTTTATTTTAAATGTTGCTTTTCCCCAAATATTAGATTGTCAATTATTTAGTTTTTTCTAACTAATTTGGTCACATGAGCTCTTACAAACCAGAGCCATCCTATTTTTTTTGCCAATACATTATTTACAATATCATAGAATACTGTATTTTTGAAACTCATAATAGTGATGGATTTGAATTTATTTTTTGACTTATTTGGACTTTACCTATCACTTCTATGTTTAAAACTACACTACGTTTCGGGAGGTAAGGAAACTCCTCCCGTTATCAAATGAACTCTACTTGCATCTAACCCTAACTAACCTTAATTTTTCCTTATCTTTTTCTTTTAAATTTTAATTTACACAAACACAAAAGCATTCTAGGAGGAATCGTGCAATTTTTGGTTTCCGTGTTATGTTCTTGTCAACACAGACGGGTGGGTAGCCACAGCTGTGTCGTCACGTGCCCCTGGCGGTAGGTGGGGGTAACGGCTCTCCCCCCTCCACTACCGCTAGCCACTAGTCGAGTGCACAGTCCGATAGTGAGTTCACGTGGGAGAGAAGTTTCCCGTTTTTGCTGTCAGCTTGGAGGCAACGATGCAGAACAGGTAATGTATTGTCAGTTTTCCATTTGTTCTTGTATATAAATGTTGTGTTAGTGTATTGTATTTTAATTTTTGTATATAATTGTTATTTTTGTGTTTGTGTAAATTGAAATGTAAAAGAAAAATATAAGAAAATCAAAAACAAATGTATGTTAGTTAGGTGTAAGAACTTGATATTTAGATGTAAGTAGGGTTCACTTGATAACGGGAGGAGTTTCCTTACCTCCCAAACGTAGTGTAAGGAACGTAGTGTAAAATACTAGTGTTAAACACTAGAAGCGACAGGTAAAGTCCAAAAAAATCAAAAAATCAAATCATAGAATAAACAATGTAATTACAAAATGTTCTTAATTTGGTCAGAATAATGCAGATGAGTGGGCAGGTATATAACAGTAATCGTTCCATAGGGCATTGCAGGCATTGCCGCAGATTATAAACACGTTAAGCAATAGGGAAAGCTATAAATCAGTTTGATCCCGTTGGGCTAAAGCGTCATTAATGTTGTTTATAATCCTGCTACATCTGTAAAGCTGTAAGTAATCGTATACGTAGAGACTTGCTCTATAAATTATTAAAATCATGTGACCATAAACCACGAGGAAAAATAAAAAACAAATATCTTTTATTATTTCAAATACCTCGGATTTACAAGTAAAATTATAAAAATGTTTACCATGTTATTTAAATTTGTTTGGATACACAATTTTATCTTTTAAATTTAAATTTTATATACATAAAAATGTTCCAATGTACTTTAGTTTTGATTATTTTTTATTCTGCTCTATATTATACACTATAAAGTGTATTTTACTGTTGTTAAAGAAATTATTGTGGATATTCTCCATCCCTAATTATTAGAAAAACTACAAGTTTCACGACGTTTCGAAATCTTTAATTTGATCCCTTATTCAGGTCAAAAGAGTACAGAAATTAAAACATAACAAAATTAGTGGCACATTCCAGGCAAAGCTTGAAAAAATCATTAAAAACGATGTTATGTTTTATGTGCTCTTCTCACCTGAAGACGGTATCAGTTTCCAGATCTCACCCATTTTCATGAAACTTATTTTCTTTAATCACTGATGAAAAATGTTTGCAATTTTTTTTAAATAACATAAAATCACCATCATCAACAATGAATTTTAAACAAATAATTGTCTCTTATTGTAATTGTAAGTTATCTGTGTAATAAAACTCTACTGGATACATTAATCACTGTGTCAAAAGTTTTTGTTAACGCTAAACATAAATTTAGTCTGTAAAGTTTAAACAAAACAACAACTTACACCTTTAATTAATTTTAGTCTGACCTAGTGTAAGATAGTAACTTGTTTTTTAATCGATTCGTATAATTATCAAAGTAGCATGCCTGTGGAAGTTACAACAAATGACTACTTTCACACATCTGTTACAAATAGAAGATTGAATACCCTGACTTCAGGCCCCAGTCGTAGAAAGAGACATTAAAACATTCGCAAATGAGAAATGTCGAGGACTGTACTGATATGGTTGGCATCACTGTTACACACGGATAAACTTAGTGGATACAACTTTCAAGTTGAAACTATTATACTTATATTTCCATAGTTGTAATTTTTTTAACAGGTTACAAAAATATGTCATCGTTAAAACCGAAAGTTAAACAATCTTGTCTAACACTATTTTTGTAAAGGTATGGTGGCATTCAAGTTATGCATGCAAAATAGTCCTTGTAAAAAATGCAAGCAATATCCTTGTAGCATAGTCCTTTGTTTGTTTTTTTTCCATAACAACCCAATTGCCATGAATATGTTTTTGTTGTTGTAATATTACATGTTAATGACCTAATCAGACCTATAATGACCTATAATAATGACCTATTACAAGACTAATCAGAAGTTGTGTAAAGTCCTCAATTTGTTAAACACACTTTGACAGAAGTTCTTCTTTTAATATTTTCTTAATTTTGTTTGGATCCATAATTTTCTTAAATTGTTATGTTAATTATACATTTTTACTGCCATATATTTTAGGCCTTTTTGGTAAAAATATGTTGTACTTATTGGAGTGTCAATAATGTCTTTGTTATTGTATTATAGCTGTGAGAATTCATTCTCAATTAAAAATCGGATACATTATTGTGTGTAAAACGGGAAATTTGTAAAATATATAATGATTATAGAATAGATTAAGTGTCGTGATGACTGAAAAGTCAAGCAGCACACTGACTTTAAGCAAATTTCCAAATAAAAATTCAAAACTAAAATAAATATGTTGTTTTAACCATACTTTGGACTCAATTTGTAAAGCCTAAATAACATTTTATTTTTATCGAATTTCCCCTATAGGGAAAAAGCTGTTACCGTAGTCGCCATGGTAAGACCTAGGCCCGGGACCATGAAAACTTTTCGTTTTGAGGTCTCCAGATGCCAAAAATACCATCCGTTGAAAAGTATATATATAGGCTATATATGTGCGTGTGTCCGTGGGTGCAATAACTCTCGTAAAAATGGTCCGGGTTTTTTAAAATTTGGTACAAACATGTAATTTGGTACATTTATGACTTTAAGTTCAAAAACCAGCCTGGTCGCTCTAGCCAAAGGGGTTTTTGTGCGGGTTTTGTACCCCAGAAATGGATTTTTTAATTTTTTTACTTTTAATATTTTAGTAAATAAAGTTTTACTTTTTGCCAATTGATTCAGCTTAAAAAACAAACAATTTGGTGTTTTGATCGTTGCTCTACGTCAATTGGTTACAGAGATATTGAAAGTGCTAAACACAGTACGTTGTCCAATGTTATTCTTATGGAGCATAAGAAAAATTGCATTAACACTACAATTAACTTATGTATTTATTAACACTTATACACTTAACACTTATTTAACACTTATTTATTAACTTATTCTGACGAACCTATATATAATGCTTCATATCGTTATAATCAATTGATTTTTTCACAAAAAACAATTTTTTGCTTATAGTTCACGTAGCAGTAAACCTGCGTACTCAGCCCCTATGTTATTGTCATGATGAAGACGTAAAGTATTATCTCCGTTAATTATGAACATAAATTAATAAAACTTGGTATGTGGCTTTACCTAGTTGAGTTGTATTCATATTTTATAAAAACCCATTTTTTTATTCCTTATTTCAGCAAACCTGCACACTCAGCCGCTATGTAATTCTTATGGAGAATAATTAAAAGCCGTTAATGGTTTATTTATAAACTAGTGGCTTGAAGGGTCCGTTTCCCCTAACCTTGCTCCAGTACTCTGTCTCAACAAATTTTCTTGACTCTGTACATGTTGAGAAAAGTAAAACAATATAAGTAGAAACACATGTCAGTTTGTAAACAAAGTAGACACTTAATCGCATATTTTAATGTACACAAAGCAGAAAGATTTAAATCCCCATGCTTTTGTAATGGGGGATGTTTTACGTTATTTATTGTTTGATTTTTACGTTTTAGAAATACTACTATATTTCCCGAGTCCCTGGGATCAAGACCTTTAATTGGAACCGTCTCCTATCGTCCTGCGATTTTCCAAACTCCCACAGTGTTTACTTAAAAATGTCGCCTACAGAATTATATATAAAGAAGTATATTGATGAAACTTGGTGTGTGGATCTATGTGGTACTATGATACATATACAGTATATGCATTGGAAATTCGCTGAGTAAGCAGGTTTGCTGCTACGGGGTATTTTTCTGTTCTGATATACCTATTTATATTTATCTGAAATTATAGCATGATTTTGTATTTTCATTATGAGTTTGGTTACAAGTTTTTAGACGTTTTTCCCTTGCTTTATTAGCAGTTTATTTATAAGCTACATTTAAATATTTATTTTTAATATTTCGTTTTCAAACAATTTTTGCTTAATGTATCATACATTTCTTTAGATGCCAAACATGTCATAAGTTGAGGTTTTATCGAATGCTCAATAGTCATTAATATTGAATACTGGGTTTTAGCATCTTTTGCTTTCTACTTCTTGATTTGACTTTCATTAGCTCCTTGTTGCTCCAATGTTTCCGATCCATCAACAATGGCCATAAGTTCTTTAGCTCTGAGTACAACTTTGACCTCAAAATCCCATATGGTGTAAGTGTCCACATTTTGTAATTTCTGTATATAGTTTAAATCAGCTTCACCACCAGACATTTATACTTTTACTTTTTATACTCTAAACTTGTAACGGTTGTGCCTGGGCCCATAACCTGAAATGAATTAAGGGTTTTACTGTAGTTTTTACTTTTAGGTTGAAATGATAACTCCATTTTTACTCTAAAATAACAAAACACAATTTATTTATTTATACAAACAGCTCATAACTAACAAAATATAAATTTACATGACCTTTTAATTTAATAAATATATATTATATAAAAAGACACATATATTCATCATACTTTACTGTTATTTAAGAAATTACTGCGAATATTCTCCATCAATAATTTTTAGAAAAAATACAAGTTTCAGGGTTTCGGAATCTTGAATTTGATCTCTTATTCTCTTTGGCCACAATAAACGAGATGGACACTCTTTGGAACAGTCCTAAGATTTGCGGACGATACCACCGTATTTTCTCGTCTGGTCAAAATCCTGCCTTAGCGCTAGATGCAGCCGACCCACTGTTTGGGAAAGCAAAGTCTTGGTTTGCAAACAACAAGCTAAAGCTCAATGAGGATTGGACCCAGGGGCTTATTTGTACTCCTAGGTATCATGGTCAAATTTAGAACAGTGTTACTCTCCTTGGATTTACTATCGACCAAAAACTAACATGGGTAAACCTTTCCAAAGTAGTCTGTAGGAGATGAGCCAGTGTTGTCTTCTTTCAGAGAAAGTTAACTCGTCTGATCAGTGAACATCATCTATTCGTAGTGTACCACACACTCTTTCACAGTATTTTAAGTTATGGACTCCTTCTTTGGGGCTAAGCATCCATATGTCTTGAAGTTCTGAAACTGCAGAAAAAGCCGTAAGAACCATAAACTGCAGTAAACGACTGGACCACTGCAAACTACTCTTTGTCAACACTGGAATCCTAAATATATACAATCACTATCGGCCACACATGACAAATCTAACCTACATCACTTTACCGCAAGAAACAACTTTCACAGGCATGGTACAAAGGTATCGCCTAGACATCGACATCCCCTTCTTCAGGCTGTAAAAAACAAAATACTCTTTCCCGATTCTTTATTTGAAAATTTACAATCACCTACCTGCATAGTTGAAAAACCTAGAAGTTGCGGCCTTCTTCACTGCTCTTAAATATTAGCTGAAGAATAAGCCCTACTACAATCTTAAAGAGTTCTTTGAAGACAACCTATTAGGTATGGTCCCTAATCAACCGCCATAAGTTATCTTTCAGTAATTTCCATCCACGGAAGTCTTAGTTTTAGTTTTAGTTTTTTTTTTCTTTTAGTTTACTGACAACCTATCCGGCATTGCTGGTCTCGGTGACGAAGGAGGTGATTCAGATAATTCAGGTGAAAAGAGTCCTGAACCTACCAAAAACATACCAAATTAATGGCACGTTCCAGGCAAAGCTGAAAAATCATAAAAAACTTTGTAATATTTTAGGTACTCTTCTCACCTGAAAATGGTGTCAGACTCAAGATCATGAAACGTTTCCTTCAATCACTGATGGAAAATATTCGCCATATTTTTTTAAATAACATACAATCACCATCAACAACAATTAATTGTAAATAAATAATTTGATCTTTCTGTAGTTGAAAGTTATCTGCGTAGTAAGACTCTACTGGGTAAATTAATCACCGTGTCAAAAGTTTTATGTTAACGCTAAACATAAATTAAGTCCGCAAAGTTTAAACAAAATAAGAACTTAGACTAGTAATTAGTTTTAATTTGACCTAGTTTAAGATAGTAACTTGTTTTGTAATCGAGTCGTATATCTATCAAAGTGACATGCCTGCAGATGTTAAAACAAATAACTACATTCAAACATCTGATACAAAGATAAGATTGACTAACCTCACCTCAGGCCGGGGTCGTGGGAAACGACATGTAAAACATTCGCACATGAGAAATGACGAGGACTGCACTGACATGGTTGGCATCACTGTTACACACAGATAAACATAGTGGAGACAACTTTTAAGTTGACACAGTTATACTTATATTTCCATGTTTTTGTAATTTGTAAAAAGTTTACAAAAACATGTCATCGTCAAAAACCGAAAATTCCAAAATGTTGTCATAATGTCTACTTTTGTGAAGGTAGACATTCAAGTTACAAATGTCAAATATTATAGTTTTAATTTGTTACCATCGTGAAACATAACGTTACAGCTAACTCCTTCGTTTATTTGTTGCCATGAATATGTATTTTTGTTGTAATATTACATAAACTAATTAAGATTCTTTGTTTAAAATTAATTGTTGGTGATGGAGAGTTTATGTTATTCAAGGAATGTTTGCGGACATTTTCCATCACTTAAGAGTAAAAACAAAGTTTCAAGACGATCCAGATTCCGAAACCTCGTGGTACTTTGTTTTTACTAAAAAGTGATGAAAAAATGCCTTGAATATCCCAAATTTTGAGGAAGGTTTATTTCCTTCATGTCTTAAATCATCAGTTGTCAAACCTTTGCTTAAAAAAGGAAATCCTAGTATTCTAAATCATAGACCAATTTCTCTTACCTCAACATTTTCAAAGATTCTTGAAAAACTTTATTTGAACCGCCTTTATCCATTTTTAATTTCCAACAATGTTCTTTTTGATAAACAATTTGGGTTCAGGAAACATTTCTCAACAGTTGATGCTATGTTTAGTTTTATATTATATTTAATGTTTCCAAGGCTCTGGATAGCAGGGAAAGTGTTTTTGGTGTATTTCTCGATCTTAGTAAAGCGTTTGATATGGTGAACCATAAACTGCTCATAGAGAAACTTAACCATCTTGGCATTAGAGGAAGAGCAATTGATTGGGTGTCTTCGTTTCTCATTGGAAGATCACAGACTGTGGAGATCTCTTACATTGATAAGGGTGGTTGTCTTAGTAAACATCAGTCAGAGGAAATTATTGTCAGCTCTGGGGTTCCGCAAGGATCGGTCCTTGGACCAATCCTTTTTTTATGTTTCATTAATGATATTGCCAGCAGTGTTCCTGGCGTTGATTTATGTTTGTTCGCTGACGACACTTCCCTTAGTATTTCTAACAAATGTAGAAGCTTTCTTGAGGTCGATTCTTTCATTAAGTGTAGTCAACTGTTACAGTGGTTCAGTGAAAATAACCTTCTTGTAAATACTGATAAAACACAGTTTATTGATTTTAAATTGAAAGACCTTCATGGAATATTTACTAAATCCACTGTGACGATTGGTGATATTGAAATTGAGTCAAGTCAGCAAACAAACTTTTTGGGGCTTGTCATTGACTCCCGTCTTAATTTTTCTTTTCACATTGCTAATGTTTGTAGTAAGCTGAGCAGTTGTTTGTTTATCCTCCGTCGTTTGGCCTTTTTTTCAAATAGAGAAGTTCTGTTGTCACTTTATTATGGCTGTTTTCTCCCCCATATGGCCTACGGGGTGGCTATTTGGGGATTCGAAACGGTGAAGCATAAGCAAGTGTTTCGTTGTCAAAAGAAGGCGCTTCGGTTGATTTTTGAAATGAAAATGTCTGAATCATGCAGGGGAGTTTTTTCTTATAACAATATGCTGACTTTCCCTTGCTTGTATATCTTGGAATGTGTAACATTTTTGGTAAAAAACAAGGAGTTATTTCAGTCTTGTAATCAAAATATACGTTATAGCTTCAGAAACAATCTTTCCCTTTCCATTCCACGCCATAACACAGCTCATTTTGAAAAACAAACATACTTCTCATCTATAAAACTGTTCAACTCTTTGCCCATATACCTAAAACAGGAATCATATGTTACTAAATTTAGACGTCAGACAAAGATTTTTCTCATAAATAAGAAATATTACAGTGTCCATGATTTCTTCAATGACAATTCTGTAATTTAATTTAAAATGTTTTTAGTTATTATTTCTGTTTGGTTATTATTTTATTTTTAGCTGATACACAATGTAACAAATTGTGACTTGTTGTCTATGCTATGTATATAGTCTTATGGCAATAAAATGATTTTGATTTGATTTGATTTGATTTGAATTTTGTATACACACTTTGAACGAAGTTCTTCTTTTAACATTTTTGTAAATTTTTTTGAATCGTTAATTTGCTTGAACTTTTCTGGCAATTTATTATAAATTTTGACTCTCATATATTCTAGATCTTTTTTGATAAAAATATGCTTCACGTATTGGAGTGTCAATTAATGTATTTTTCTTGCATTATAGCTGTGAGTATTCATTCTCAATTGAAATTCGGATACTTCATCGTGTATAAAACAGGAAATTTGTAAAATATATAATGATACTAGAGTGGATAAAGTGTCGTGATGACTGACAAGTCACGCAGCACGCTGAAATTGAGCGAATTTCCAAATAAAAAATAAAAAACAAAAATAAATATAGTGTTTTAACCAAAACTTGGACTCAATTTGTATGAACTAAATAACATTTTATTTTTGTCTGTTCTGACATACCTGTTTAAATTTATCTGCAATGATAGCATGATTTTGTATTTTCATTATGAGTTTGGTTACAGGTTTTAGAGTTTTACCCCTTCGTTTATTTACATTTAAATATTTTCTTTTAATATTTCGTTTTCAAACAATTTTTTTAACTGGTAAATTATATTATGTATCACGTATGTGTTGTTTGAGTATACATTTTATATACAAAAAAAATATAGGTTTCTCCAAATATTAAATGAGACAATGTTTAAAAAATCATTCTCACAAAAAAAAAAACAAATCACGAATTGTTTATTGATACCAAATATCATCCTAATTCACAGTAAAAAGAGAAATTTCAGATAATTTAAAAATATATTATTGAAAATTAAGTGAAAGAAAATTAATATGATGAGGCAGGAAAAATATAAAGACACAAATTAGGCATTTTAACTTTGGTAAAATATGTAGCCTAATGTTCCTAATTAGGATTAGTGCGATGTTTTAACTTTCAACTGGATTACGTTTTATGGGATGATTTTAATCACTAATGTATAAAATTATAACTTTATATTATTCTTTAAGGTATTTTCTTTATAGTTCCTTAAACAATTTTCACTAGGTTCTTTCGCCATTTATTCTTGTAAAATATGGTATTACTGTGTTTGGTTGTTTTTGAAATGACGCCTTTTGTGCACTTGCACGTGGCAGTGATATAATATTCGAACGATTCACATATAAACTAACACAGTTTCTACCAATGCTATTACCTACATAAATAAATATAATTGGTTTGACTGAAATACAAAATCGAATTAATGAATAAAAGCCTAGAGGTTATAATTGTTTGCTTAATAGTAAGCAATTTCTTTATCAAATTACTACTTAATTATGTGTTTATGAACCAAAGTCGTCCACTGGGTAAATAAATAAATGATTTGTTAACTACAGCAATGCAAATGAATGAAAATAATAAATTCTTCTTCAAATGTACCGGAGTATAAGATACCCCCGTAGCAGCAAACCTGCGTACTCAGCAAATTTCTAATGCATATGTATGTATCTTAATACCACATAAAGCCACATACCAAGTGTCATCAATATACATTCATAAATAAACTATTTAAGACATTTTAATTATTCTCCTTAAGAATAGCATGGCAGGTGAGTATGCAGGTTTGCTGAAGCAAGGAACACAAAAAATGGGGTTTTATACAAATACAATGTAACTCAAGTAGGTAAAGCCACATATCAAATTTTATTAATTTATGTCCATAATTAAAGGAGATAACACATGAATTATTCTCCATAAGAATAACATGGAGCCTGAGTACGCAGGTTTGCTGCTGCGGGAACTATCGGCCAACAAATTTTTTTTAGTAAAAATATCAATAGTTCACAACGATATGAAGGAATATACCCAGTTTCATCAGGATAAGTTGACAAATAAGCGAGATATGCAATTTTTCTTATTCTCCATAAGAATAACATTGGACAACGTACTGTATTTAGTACTTTCAATATCTCTGTAACCATTTGACGTAGAGCAATGATCAAAACACCAAATTGTGCGTCTTTTTAAGCTGATTCCAATAGAAAAACTAAAATTCGATTTTTTCCAAAATTATATGTAAAAAACTAAAAAAAAAAACATTTTTGGGGTACAACCCCCCCAAAATACCCCTTCGGATAGGTCGATCTCTCTGGTTTTCGAACTTAAAGTCATAATGCTGCTTTCCACGTTTATACCAAATTTAGTCAAAATCGGATTATTTTTACGAGAGTTATCGTGCTCACGGACACATATATATATATATATATATATATACAGTTTTTACCGAATGGTGTTTTTCGAATCTGGGGACCTCAAAACGAAAAGTTATCATGGTCCCGGGCCTAGGTCTTACCATGCCGACTACGGTAATAGCTTCTTCCCTATAGGGGGAATTCGCTAAAAAATGTTCGTGATGTTAAAGAGATTATCAATCCTAGTGCCAGGGAGATGACTATGTAATGGGAAATATACTTTTATTTAGAGACAGCCATGCTCCCAATTTTAGATATTAAATATTATTCCATTACTCATTGAAAATAAAATGCTACTGTTTTAAATTTTGAATATTATTTGAAATGAAAATCAAGAATAACAACTAGAGAGTATACTAATTGATTGCACATCACTAATTATACCAATTCATCTTCTTTCAAAACAATATTCTTCTTGAATATTATGGATTAAAACACTTTCACTATAACATTATATCGAGGACTAAGAAAGTAAAGGGAACAGCCTATCCTAGGGGTGACGTTCTATTTTAGAAGCCACTGAATAAAGCTAAGCCGTTGTTTTCATCTAATGCCTTCACGTAAACAAAAACAGGGTAGCCCATTTCATAATATGGTAGCTCATTTTATAACTACCTATTTTATATAGATTTAAAGAGGTATTTAACGTAAAAGGTTCAACCCAAAACGACAATAGTGAAAGTAATGTAAGTATTGTTAAAGACCACTTTTATTGATGTTACTATAGCACAAAACATAATTTTCACAACTATTTTTGCAGTTGGTAACCAAAAAACACACAATTAATATATAAATTTAATGTACATGACCGAAGTGGTTCTGCACTACTCATTTGAAAGCACTATAAAGCTTCTCTTTTTCGAATGTAATTTGCTATGTAATTGCTATTCAAAATAAGTCTACAACCTTTTTCTAAAACATAATATATAAATCAGTTAGCATAATGTCACTAGTGTATGTCTTTACGACACATAAAGTAGATATAGTGTGAACCTTGGCAGCGGGAAATGAAGGTGAACCCAACTCACACCCGGGGCAGTGAGGGGGGAATATTGTGAAGCTGGAGATGCAAGGACAGGAACCCCTTATGTAAAACAATTGTTTGTCAAGTGATGTTCACCCTCCGCTACGTTGCTCCCTTCACGCACTTGCTCTTTGACGGTCGTTGCCTATCTAAATACAGAATTTTTGGGTCGTTTGGTTATTTAAATGTTATGAAAATATCAAACCCCCTTAAATCTTTCATATTTATCTGTTTCAATTTTAAAAAAATGATTTTGATAACTATATGAAAGGAAAAATAGCTCCTTGCTTCTCAGAATTGTCTACTAATTTTTATATATTTTTAAGCCATAGCTTTATAGTATCTATTACAATCTATGAATTTAATTATTTTCGAAATCAATATTGTAATAAATAGTACATTCGCCGGAATGAATTGTAGATCTTAAACTTTAATCAGGTGGCAACTTGTCTTGAATAGTCATACATTGACGACTTTAATTAAAATGGAAAAATAACACTCAACAATAACATATTTGAACCTCTAATTTGGTCATGATTCAAGATGTAAAACTGAATATTTTATTTGTTGTCTAATAATGTAAAGGTAATGCAGGAAATGGTTGTAAAGGTTTTTTTATAAAACGTAGGTACATTTTATTTTATAGCTTAATCAACTTGTTCAAATTATATTTTGCTGTTTTTCCATTATTACTACTTCAACAAAACTGTTCCGATTGAGAAATTAACTACACAAAGGATACTGCTTAGTTTACAGTCTATCCTTGTTATTCTTGGTTATGCTTGGAGTGGTAAAATAAAAACTCATTTAAACGCATGTACATTAATGTACTCCATTAAAAATAAAATCAATGAAATACATAGCTAAACAAATCTGTAATAACTTCATAAAAGATTATAGTGTATGTATTTAATGACTACAAATGATCTTCAATCTCTTACTGCGTGTCAAATTAGTTGTGTATTTAAATTATTGTTTCTTATATTTATTCTGAAAGCAGAATTAAATTATAAAAACAACATCGTCTCAGAAATATGACATTGTTTTTGTTATATTATTATCCTAAAATATAATCTTGTTTTACAAAACTAATCTGTAATGCCAACCATGGAAGTGAAGCACTCGACATTCCCCACGTGCTATGTTATATGCGTCGCTGGCCACGGATCGCCTGTTACTGAGTGGGGATATTCAATAAATCTCTTTGCCACGGAGGTTGACCGTAGTTTGTGCCTATGACGCCTACTGCAGGCTGGCAAATTAGATTTAAAATTAGAAAAACCAAAATGTTGGACAAGTGAAAATTTGTAATTTCATTGCGTTAAGCTTAAGGAACTTCACAGGATGTCAGGCATTAGCTATTTTCATTATTAGTTCAAACTGAGATAATGGTGTGTAGCAAAGAGTCTTTTAGGTGATGAGTAAAGTATTCAAAAGATATTACTCAGTGCAAAAATAATTAATTAAAATTAGGATTCAAATAAAAAGATAAAAGTGATTTTTATTTTAAATTTATTTTTTAAACAATACTGAACCCAACCAGCTGTTTAATCGTTTTTATTTACCAAATTGGTAATTGAAATAGTACAATAAGATTTTTTAATGTTGTTTATGCTAGTTGGCTTTCACAATTATTAGATGTTAAAGTTTAGAATGTTTTTGGTTTTATAACACCCATGATTAAATTGATACGTCCCGACCTTATGAATAAAATATTCCATATTTACACAATTTGTAATAATAATAAAGTAATCATAAAAAAATAGGATGCGTTATTTATTTCTTAGATTCAGTGTTTTATACACATTTCTATAAATTACACTGCATTTTACTCTAGCGTTTTTTTACTTATTTATTTTCTTCCTAACCCGTGGCTTCGGTCGCGACAAATTAAAACACTTTACAAATATTCAACTGACCAGCCAAATCTTTGTTCAGTTTTACCATATCAAATCCTTTGTCGTAACTGACAAACAACTACAGCTGATAATTTTATAAATTATATCCTCCTATAAGATTTGCATTAGAACGTAGATGATCCGTGAGGTGGAGCCTTAAGGTTGGATGTGGACATTATCAGGTCTATATTATATGGTTATGTGATTCGTCAGCTATGTTCACACAAAAGTTTAAATTAATCGGTCCTGTAGTTTATTCGTGAAGGAACTGCAAATATCCATACATCCAAACAAGCATACAAACTTTCACATTTATAATATTAAAAGGATTTAGTATATTTAATTATTATAAAACGGGAATGGCTGAAATATTTCATATTTTTATTGGTTCTGGATTAAAGTTTGCGTAAGCTTTAGTCAAATATGCAGCCAAATATTTTTCCAATAACGACAAGCTTTGTTTCGCCGGAAGAAGAGAGAGGCTAAGGCTGAGAAGGCTTTCGTTTAGCTCAAGATACTATTAGCCTCTTTCATAACGATTGTCTTTCACGAAATAATCTGTTCTGAGATTCTTTTACAATATCAACAGCACAATCTCACTGATTACAATCCAGAAAATAACGGTTCCTATTCTCTCTAATGATCTATGATTTTAAATCACTGGTGAGTATAATTAAACTATACAAATATATTTTTCTGATTTATTATAAACATAGATGTACACTTTAGGAAGTCTATTTAACTTTTTTAGTAACTAGCATGACGGATAAAAAAGTCTAAGATTCATTTAACTAAACACCTAATTGTTTATGACTTTATGGAAGAAAGGGATTAGTTTTGGTATTTTAGCTCGTTAAAAAAACACCCTCAGGTCGAACTCAGCCAAGAAAAATACTCGGTTATTCCGGAACTCATCTTGACAATTAATTTCAAAATAATTTCAAAATTTATCTTTTCTTTATGGTGTAGGACACCCGTGCTCTTTTGTTCTCAATACAACTAATAAGTAATAGGTTATAGTTATTTAGGTTAAAAAGGTGCCATATAAATGCCGTACTACATGTTACATGCGTCAATAAAAATGTACTAAGATCACACAACGACCTTAATGATGCCACAGCCTATAACTACGGCCACTTTGCGATTTGCTATTTTTTTTTTTTTTTTTTTTAGAAACATTTCCTGATTTCCTTACCTTAAAAATAATAATAGAACGCTAATGAAATATAATTATTACACCCATGACCTTTAAAATCAACGTTAAATAAAAATGTCCTTACAACAGTTTTACTCTCTTTTCTTACTATACACTGGTTTTCAGTTAACTATCCCAGAATATTAGGTGATTTATACAATATTTATTGATTCGAAAATAACTCAATAAACCACAAATCATATAGTATATATTTGAGTTGAGACATCGAAATGTAAATAATAGTAACTCTATCACAGTCCACTCAAGAGACGCACATCGAGCCTAATAACATAGAAAAATAAACCTTCTATGCTAATAATTAGCCAGTAATAACTAAGCTGGGCATTCAGTTCTGAATGGTGTATTGCTGTCTCTATTGCTTTACGTGTTTAAAATGTTTAAAACCAGCGTCATTGCCTAATAAATGAGCAGTAATGACACAGCTGGGCCATTGGGATCTGAATGGTTTATTGCTTTCTCTATTTCTTTATGTGTTTCTAATCAGCGGCAATGCCTAATAAATAGACAGTAATGACCGCACTGGGACATTGGGATCTGAATGGTTTATTGTTGTCTCTATTGCTTTATGTTTTTGTAATCAGCGTCAATGCCTAATAAATGGACAGTAATGACCGCGCTGGGACATTGGGATCTGAATGGTTTATTGTTGGCTCTATTGCTTTATGTGTTTTTTAATAAGCGGCAATCCTAATAAATGGAAAGTAATGACCGCACTGTAACATTGGGCTCTGAATGATTTATTGATTTACAAATTAATAATCAGCATCTATGCCCAATAAATAAACAGTAATGACACATCTGAGCCATTGGGTTCTGAAAGGTTTATTGTTTTCTCTATTGATTTACCTGTTTATTAATTAGCGTCAATACTTCAAAATTGAACACTGTGATTTGAATATTACTAATATTTGCAAAGAAATAAAGGCATTGCTTATAAAGTAATAAATAAATTGTTTCGGGTTTTCAGTCTTTATACAATAAATACCAGCAGAATAAAAAAGGAAATTGTGTATTATCTAGTTATTGTTGCGAAAAAAAAAAAAAAAAAAAAAAACTTTCCAGCTTACTTCCATTGTTATTGGCAATTTTTTAATTGCATTCAAAACATACAGGATTTTCATACTATTACACTACTTATCACACTTATATATTTTCATTGATTTGTATTTATTCCGCAAGATTTTAGTTGGTACGACAATGAAATTCTTTGTTTCCTTTAATCACATACATGCTATAGAACACGCGCTTAAAACTACAATCATATCAAAAAGACAGTGTGCAAAAGTTTAAAATCGAGAAAAATAAAACACATAAAATCTGAGCCCAATTCTAAAATCAAGTCACATTCCAAAGAAAACTAGCTGCTCACCCATCATCCTTGGAATGCTGAAGAACTCACTGATACGATTTCAGAGGAAATTCCAATAGAGGAAAACAAGAGGAGAGTATAAAATCAATTTATTTTAGCGAATTTCCCCTATAGGGAAGAAGCTATTACCGTAGTCGGCATGGTAAGACCTAGGCCCGGGACCATGATAACTTTTCGTTTTGAGGACCCCAGACCCCAAAAACACCATTCGTTCGAAACTGTATATATATATATATATATATATATATATATATATATATATATATATATATGTGTGTCCGTGAGCACGATAACTCTCGTAAAAATTATCCGATTTTAATGAAATTTGGTATAAACGTGTAAAGCTACATTTATGACTTTAAGTTCGAAAACCAGCCAGATCGCTCTATCCGAAGGGGTATTTTGGGGGGGTTTTGTACCCCAAAAATGGGTTTTTCGAATTTTTTACATATAATTTTGGAAATAGTCAAATTTTAGTTTTTCCCATTGGATTCAGCTTAAAAAACACACAATTTGGTATTTTGATCATTTCTCTACGTCAATTGGTTACCAAGATATTGAAAGTGCTAAACACAGTACGTTGTCTAATGTTATTCTTATGGAGGAAAATAAAAATTTTATATCTCGCTTATTTATGAACATATACTGACGAAACTTGGTACACGACTTCATCTGGTTGTGGACCATTGATATTTGCTCAAAAAAACAATTTTTTACCAATGGCTCCCGTAGCAGCAAACCTGCGTACTCAGCCCCATGTTATTCTTATGGAGAATAAGTAACGAGTTATCTCCCTTCATTATGAAAATAAATTAATGAAATTTGGTATGTGGCTTTACCTACATGAGTTGTATTGATATTTGTATAAAACCCCATTTTTTGTACTCCTTGCTTCAGCAAACCTGCATACTCAGCCGCCATGTTATTCTTATGGAGAATAATTAAAATGTCATAAATCGTTTATCTATGAATGTATATTGATGAAACTTGGTATGTGGCTTTATGTGGTATTAAGATACATATATATGCATTGGAAATTCGCTGAGTATGCAGGTTTGCTGCTACGGGGGTATTTTTTTATTCTAAGAGTGTTTGCTATACTACCATTTCGGCTTAATAGCTTTGAGTTAAGTTGATTTGAGTAACACTGAGTTTTATAAAACACACTAGAAATATCAATCAAGTCTTTATTTCTGGTATCGTGAGTATCGTAAGTCAATCACACTTATATAATCACACGCCTTTGTCTTAGAAATTCAAGATCTTTCTTTTTATTTAGAACAGACACAACTACATATAAACTGTAAACAGTAATTATTCCTTCTCTAGTAAAAGGTTGTCAAACGTGGTCTGCAAGGGACAGCATCACTTTAGCCAAAGGTATTATTGCTTTATTTGAATCGACAAGGTATTGATTGCCTCAGGTTCCCCACCCCTGAGTCTAAGACCTTACAAAACACCCTGAAAAAACGCTAAATATATTCAGATATTCATTGTTTACACACAATTTCAGTTTTCTCAGTAAAAACAACCCTCTAGATAGTTTTCTACATGCAGTTGCTATGTAAGGGCTCCAGGTTAGCTTTATATCTAAGGTAAGACCTAGGAACTTAACTGATGGTAAAGAAACCCTTTTGACCACCGACTAACTTAATGAAATCCAACATGAAAAGGAGAGTTTAGGATATTTTCCTTTGAATACCCTCTTTTCAGTGTAAAAAGGTTTTTGCTCAACTATTTTCATCGATGTTATTTATTTACTTATTCATTGATTAAACTAAAATGCACAACCAACTGTACAAATAATTTTTCCTGTTAACGGATTAGGAAAATTAAAACAATCACGTATTTTTAATTAAGTTATAACTTAATAAAATATTTGCTTTTCCTAATCTTTGACCATAATAAGTTTGGCAAAAAGAAAAACATACATTCATAGAACAAACACGGAAGAACGCCTAAGCCTGGAAAGTAAAATGTTTTATGATTGAAAAAAGCATACATAGTTATATAAATTAATTCAAATTCTAACCAAGTCATAAAATAACCCCGTCGCAAAAATCCTGCGTACTCAGCGAATTTCAATGCATGCATATGTTTCTTACTACCACATAAAGCCAGTTACCAAGTTTTTTTCAAAATACATAAATAAATAACACACAAACACACACACACACACACACACACACACACACACACATACCCGCATGCGTATCTTAGTCGGGACACCTGAATATAACACACTTGTCGGGACTTTCAAGCTAAAACATATTTAATGTTCATCCTTAAGTACAGATTCCTTATATGTGGTCAGATTTTTGTTACACTCCATTTTGTCTGAGTGAACTAGGAAAACTTACTGTCGGGATGTCCCGACAAACACGGTAACGTGTTTATCGTCCCGACAAACATATAGATCAAGGACATGTCCGTTTGTGTGTTAAAATACGGTGAATCGTAGCCAGATGAGTCATCCCAGTGTTGCCATATCACCCACTCTTTGCTGGAGCTTGGCGCGCGGCAATAGCAGCCCCATGGCCACCGCGTTGTCAGTGAGGTCTGCTCCTGTAGGCCCATACCTTACTTCCCCCACCCTCCTCACCGGTGGTGTGGATGGGGGGGTCAGGGGGATATATTCCCCCCCTTGAAACTTGAAAAAATTACAATTTCTATCATCCTGAAATAAAGCTTACGTTTTTTGATTAAAAATAAATGCTGTTACTGAAAAACACAACAAATGTGTGCAATATTTCTGAAATAAATGTTTAATGAATTATCTATGGAAATTTTAACTATTAGCATGACCTGCAAGGTAAAAATGAAGCCCTGGACCACCATAGAAGTTCCTAACGTGACCCCCTGAACACGTTTTGGGGGTCGCTCAAAATTGTGGAAATATATATATATATATATACCCACAATACTGTCCACATATATATGTATATATATATACATGTATATATTTGTGTGTGTGTTTATGTATTTTTAGTGAATTTCCCCTATAGGGAAGAAGCTATTACCGTAGTCGGCATGGTAAGACCTAGGCCCGGGACAATGATAACTTTTCGTTTCGAGATCCCAGACCCCAAAAACACCATTCGTTCGAAATTGTGCATATACATGTATGTGTGTGTGTGTGTGTGTGTGTCGGTGGGTGCGATAACTCGCGTAAAAAGGTCCGATTTGATAAAATTTAAGTTCGAAAACCAGACAGATCGACCCATCCAAAGTGGGATTTTGGGGGGTTTTTGTACCCCAAAAATGGTTTTTTGAATTTTTTACATATATTTTTTTAAAAAGTCTAATATTTTTTTTACCATTGGATTCAGCTTAAAAAACACACAATTTGGTATTCTGATCATTCCTCTACGTCAAATGGTTACAGAGATATTGAAAGTGCTAAACACAGTACGTTGTCCAATGTTATTCTTATGGAGAATAAAAAACATTGTATATCTCACATATTTATCAACTTTTCCTGATGAAACTTGGTATATTGCTTCATATCGTTGTGGTCTATTAATATTTGCACTAAAAAACATTTTTTGGCCGATAGTTCCCGTAGCAGCAAACCTGTGTACTCAGCCCCATGTTATTCTTATGATAAATAAGTAACCTATTACCTCCCTTAATTATGAACATAAATTAATAAAATTTGGTATGTAGCTTTACCTACTTGGGTTATACTGATGTTTGTATAAAACCCCATTTTTTGTGTTCCTTGCTTCAGCAAGCCTGCATACTCAGCCGCCATGTTATTCTTATGGAGAATAATAAAAATGTCATAAATCGTTTATTTATGAATGTATATTGATAAAACTTGTTATGTGGCTTTATGTGGTATTAAGATACATATATATGCATTGGAAATTTACTGAGTACGCAGGTTTGCTGCTACGGGGGTATTTTGTATCTTGAAAATAAGATAGTTATAAGCAATTTTTGTTATTGGTCAAAAATGTTTTTTTGAGCGTAGCGAACGAGTTTGGTGGAACATTTTTGTTTTCTTTATGCCATTTTATTTAGTTTTTAGTTACGCACTACTTTACTTGTTTAACCTTCCTTGTAAATATTAAGGTTTATGAGATCCAAATAGTGAGCATGAATAAACGGTATCAGGAAACTGACATACTTTCTCCCTTTTAGCCCAACTTTAATGAATAAATTAGTTTTGATTTAATAAATATAGAATACAAAGCACGATCGTATGTACAGAAAATCTTGTAAACAAGTTGTTTTCAAAAATATCCACCCAAATCCCTGATTAGGAGGCACTACAGAATCCATCGCTACGCACGTGGTTTTAAGAGGGGAAATGCCCCCTTTTCTCCCCTTCAGGTTTATTAAGGGGCAAAATATTTTGAATTTTCTCTGTTGGTCAATGCTAACTTGACTCGCATATCAAGTTTGAACGAAATTTATCAATAAATAAGAGAGAAATAGTAATTTTTGTATTCCCCATAAGAATAACGTTGGACAACGTACTGCGTTTACCGCAACATTTAAATTTAAATTTTCTCCGCAACCAGTAATCGTAGAATAGTAATTAAAAATACTAAATTATTTAGTTTTTTGAGCTCTTTTTAATGGTGAATAGTAATATTTTTTATAAAATAAATTAATATTTGATATTTTAAGTCTTGTAATTTCTGAACCCAAAGGTTTATAGAAATGCGGGTGGTGTCATTTTGTTGGAAAACTAAATTTCTACAAACGACTAATGTTTAATCAAGATCGGTAAAGCCGCTTTTTAGAAATCTTAATTTTTCATGATTTTTGGCTGTTTTATGGGGGATAATTACCCTTAAAAATAAAAAATTCCAAAATGAAAAAAACCGCCTGGAGATATCGTGGATTAGTACCTACATACCAAATTTCATAAAAATCGGACCATTGGTTTGGGCTCTAGCTCTGTACACATCCATACAAACAGACAGACACACAGACATCACGTAAAAATAACTTTTTTGGGTTCAGGGAGCACCAAAACGAATATTTCAACTAACAACTCAAATTCGAAAATTTTGGCGAAAACAATACTTTCTCCATATACTATGTATAAGGGGGAGAAAGTAAAAAATTAACACACTGTATATAGGCAAAATCATATCCATGACATGTAATTAATTATCAGTAGTAGATAATTACGTTACATTATTCACCTTACAACGGTGACGACTGACACTGGCAACTGCCCAACTGGCACTTGTCATAAGCAAAATTTCCAATTTCCGATCATCCTTTTCCAATCCTTCTCAAGGGAATATAGTAGATCGAATTGGCAACGCTGTATTACGTAAAGAGTTTCCAACAAATCACAAGCGTTTATTTAAGTCAGCATTTGAAGCGAGTGTCGGGCCACACACTCTAGTTCGGGTAGTTCGCCGCAACGCCACTGGCGCGCCACTGTACAGTGATATTTAGGGCCCGACAAAGATATGCAAACGTGAAACCGGTTTCGTACCGCGCTTGTCGGGTCATTTTCAAGTTTTGTTTCTAAGTCTTTCTGGAGACCAACTAAAACGTTTGATGCAGTATTGGTTGTCGGGACGTGTGTGAGTCCCGACAATTGGGTGTTTGCCCGACTGTCTGCTCCCATGCAGGTGTGTGTCCCGACAAAGATATGGATGCGTACGCACACACACACACACACACACACACACACACACACACACACACACACACACACACACACACACACACACACACACATATATAAATTTGAACGAATAGTGTTTTTGGCATCTGGGGACCTCAAAACAAAAAGTTATAATGGTCTCGGGCTTAAGCCTTACCATGAGACCTACGGTAATAGCTTCTTCTCTATGGGGAAAATTCCTAATAATGCATAAATTGAAACAAATAGATTTTTAAAGGTAACTTTAAATTAATTTTATATGAAATATGACCATGTGGGTCTTGTAATTTTGTAAGGGCAACTGTTGAAACCAGGTCACCTGTAACTTGGAGTATTTGTAAGATCCAATAACAAACGACTACTCCCTATTGAAGTATCTTATTTAGCTCTAATTTTTATAATAATAATTTCTATATCTTATAAGGAAATGAGGAAGTCTACTTCTTTGAATTTTAAACACCCAATTATTTACTTAAACTGTAATAGGATCATCAACTATAATATGATAATAAATTACATTCGGGCTCTTAACATTTAGTTTGGTCCCCAAATATGACTTGGATAATCCACAAATGAGAATGATCGGGACGTCTTTAAATAAATAATAATAATCACATAACTAAACTTAAACCGTTTTCCATAATAAATTTTATCTATACCAATTATATACATTTAACTGGTAAGTTATTTTCCTACGAAATTGAATATTCAATAAAACAATAATGTATAATAAGGTAACAAAGGTAGAAATTTGTCCTAATAAGTATAAACTGTCAAATTATATTTTACCCGATTTAATAGTGAGGGGAGTTTGCAACTCTAATTAATCAAACGCCGGTCTCGTTGACCGTGCTGACCGTATCAACAAAACATTGGCACTGAGGACCGGAGGAGTTGTGATATCTCTGCACGATATCACTTAGAGATAATGGCGTTACTAGTCGTGTGTTGACTCGTTAGCTGGTTTCAGCAAGTCGTTTATAAACCAGAAGAATTTATCTAAAATATTTCATCTGCTAATTAAGTCTTACTTAAAACTGCTTTTGGAACTTTTGGTTCTCAGCCTTATTATAAAATATGTATTGTAAAATATGATTTTCAAACATAGGTTTATTAATTAATTACGATAAACACTGTTTTATGTATAAAAATTGATTTTCTGATAAGTAGTTTAAGATATGATTATAAAACCGAAATTAAAGGTTTGTTATTTCCAAGGCAATATAAACGTATACTAAGTATATTAAATTGTATACCATGAAAAAAAGTTTAGAGCGTCTGTGTGTTTATAATGTTACGTAGATTTTAAAGTAACTTTAATTTTTTACACATTTAGAAGATTTTAAAGATACTTTTTAAATCCTGTTCTTAAATTTACAATGTTTTTTTTTGCTATAAGTTATACGAATAAATTATATATACGATTGTAGATTTATCGTACTATAGGTATTTATTAAAAAAGAGAAATAAATGTCTACCTTCCTTTAATATCATTTTGTCTCTTTTTGCAACAATTTCCCTTTAACCATTGTACTCTACATTCATCAGGGTTTACTTGAGATAAAACCTCATTAGCAATTTTACTGAAGTTCTTTAGGTTTAAATTATTACTGTAACAAACGTCCGCAAAGTATTTTGTTGTTTAAATTATAACAACATTTAAAATTCGTTAAAATGTGCTTAGTAATAATATCTGAGTTGAAAATGTATTTAACTTCCCTATCATACCCTCGTAAACTAAATCAGGGCAGCCCGTTTTATAACAAAAAGCGGTGGTAGATTTTGAAGATATTAACATTATTTAATTAGCCTCAAAGTTATTATAAGTGTGTTTCCTCGGTATTTTCGTTAATCAATTTTAGACTCGAATGGGCTTATCATGAAGATATTTTTATTCCTTTAATTTTCTTCAATGTCTGTAATAGAAAATAAAACTAGCAACCATAGGTATGATTCAGAAACTTGGATTAATCGAATGTAAAACAAAATGTCTTAACTAATGATTTTAGTTTCCTACCCCAATTCCTTCTAATGAGATTGTGCTTTCCAAGGATATAACAATAGATTAAGCATACTCCTAAGGATAATGCTTATCTATGATACAACGTAGAACATGATGCAATACATGATACACGTATGATGCAACGTGTATTATGAAGGATTTGCATACATCACACTTGGTTTAACTTGTTTGTATAGTTTAATTATTTTTATTTGAAAATAACAACATTATTTGATAGTTGATTTTTCTTTATAACTATCATTATATGACTTGCCACCATGTTTATTATTTTCACGAAGTATTATTTTATTCTATAACAATTTTATTATCTTCCCAAATCCTAAGCTTTATCGATTAAAGTAAGCTTCTCAATATCCGATTAGGCCTGCCATCCAATTATTTCGCACATTTAAGACTTTACTGTATCTCACAAAAGGTGGATTTTTTTCAGATAATCAAACGATTTTATGAAAATTCGATCCATTTATTAATACTAGAATAATTTAAATGCTAATACGATTAAATATCTAAGGATACATCTAATCTGCGAGTAAGAGGTTTACTTAAAGTAGGATAGTAAACTGGTTTTGAAAGTCCTCATAGTTAATTTACCTTATTGGTACGAGGGTGCGTGAGTAACATAAAAAAACTGGATGGAAAATGGAAAATATAACATTTGTTGTATTTGGTATAATATTTATAGTTTAAATACTTAATGAGGAATTAAATTGCATAGCTCATAGATATAATAAAACAAGTACTGCGTGGCATTATTCGTTTTTCGTTTAAGTAATTTTCGTTTAAGAAAAAATAACAGAATAGTCAAAGACAAGATTAGTTGCTAAATTTGTCATATTAGGTGTTTGTAGTGTCATTTGGAAAACATAGTTCACACTTCTTGAGATGTATTCAACAATTTATCTTAGGTATCTTTAAAGTAGTTGATTATGATAATATGGTTTAATTAATATCAGACTGTTACAAACATGACCAAGAGGTCATTTTCCAACACTTAATTGCTTAAATAACATAACCAAGATGTTTTATATAATATTTTATATCCATTTATGTTTAATTTTTAGTTTGTTCAATATTTATTTCGGATGTAAACTTCCTAAACTTGTTTTTCATGGTGATTGTTCAAGATAGTGTGTATACACTACACCCTAATACCTTAAACTTAGCAAATTAGATTACAGTACTTTATTTTCATGTTGTATGTTATTGTACTTTGATTTCGTATATAATCAAACCATTATGCATATTTCAATATGTGAAGAATAATTTTTTCCACTAAAGCAGTAATATTACAAAATTTATAATTTTACCAACTGTACTTTTCTATTAGTAATTTTGTTTTATTTCCACAGAAACTAAATCAAACTTAAATTAAGTATTGCCTATGCAAATATGGTTATAGTAATTTCAATTAATCACAAACCTAACCAAGGGATTTTAATTCATCTGAAATATTCATCTATTGAAATAAATGGAGATGGACAAATGAAATAATAAAAAACAAGATTTTGCATATGTACAGTTTTATTTTATATAACAATCAATCGGGTATCACAGGAACTGTTTAGTCACATCTAAAGTGGAATAACAGAGCCGATCGTTGCAACCGTTCTATACAGCTTGTCACAGCGTTGCCATGACAGTGAGTCTGGAAATGACTCGCCAACGTCTCAATATTTTACCTGCAATGTCTTAATTAACTTTGAGACAAAGGGTTAAAGTCTCCATACAACGTTTTCTTTCTATATTTCTTTACAATTTGGAAACCCAGTAATTGTCTACAGTACTTGAACAATGCGAACTTTGACATTTCAAAAGTTTTTCTGGAAGAAATAACCGACATTAATTTCGTTTTAGAGAATCAGTAACTGCATATTTAGTATTTCAAACCAGTCAGACTAACAATTTAAGATTCCATAAAAAAGTACAATAGTATTGAATTTGTAATGCAATGTTTAATTAGTAGTAAACCAAATTTAGCGTCTCATAAAGAGTGATTTGCATAAATTAATCCAAATTAAGAGTTAGATTTTTTTACAACTTGTTGTAAAACAAAAACAGGAAACTTAAGTGTTTATGAAAGTGTTTCTCAGTCAACCTTTGTAAATAACTATGTATTAAATCTTGTTAAAATTATAAAACCCTGTTTTAAAATACTATATTGAATTTTATAAGTTTTAAGTTCTTTCTCATTGAAAACAGTGGTAATCGTGGATGATATACAGTAGTAAAGTAAACAATAGATAAGGCTTCATAAGATGGTTTTTACTGATCAACTGAAACTCAAACAGTGGACACATTTGAAAGAAGATGCAATTTCTGCCTCTTAAAATATTTATAAAAATTAATTCAGTTTTGACAAATGTATCAATTTGCCAAAGTTTTACATTTTTGCTAAAGCAATACATATTTTGTTCACAAGTTGTTTTTCAATCTAAACATTCTTAAAATAAAATGTGTAAGATTTACAATTTTCTTTTTATATTACATTTCTTATTTCTTTCACAAATAATGTTCCTTCCAGTCTTGCCTCTCACTAAATCTCAATCCCCTAAAACTGAATTCCCCTACATTTGTCCTATTTCCCTCACACGGTTGACAAGCCCACTGTTCAACTAGCGCTCGTGGTGGGATCAACCAGTATTGCCAACATCACCATGACAACGACACATCCCAGGGGGTTGTAGGGGTGGGGGCCGGCGGACGTTTCCGGGGGCAGGAACACCGAGGTGCGTGTGTTCGCGCGGACCACTTGTGACCGCCACCTCACGCTGAAGTGTGGGGGTAGGTTGGTCATGGCTCGTAACCTGTGAATGAAAACGTGTTAGCATATGTTGGCAGACGTGGGCTAAAGTGGAAATAGCTTTATTGTGCGAACCTCTTTTGTGATTTTAAGGAATACGTTTGGAGATTTAACATTTGTTCAAGTAGACATACGAATTTCGCTTTTTAACCATATACTTAAAATGTAATGACATAATTCGCTAGGTCTTAAATTTGTAAATACATATTACTTTTGTGGGAGTTAAAGACATTCAGGTTAAAACATTATCATTGTCACACAAAACAACCTATAGTTGAAAAATTAGGGTATAAATAATTTATGTTAAAAAGTCGTCCAAGAATTTGTTTAAATTAATCGTTTGAGCACATTAAACATTTAAGTTTTAATCTTGTTTATATTTTTTCTTTTGCTTCCTTACTGGATGACTGAGGTATACAAATGATGTAAAACCAGTGTATCTATTCAGAAATAGATATGACTATGGCTATGACTACAATCTGTTAAAATCTAAGCGTTTCAGTTACTTTAACAATCGTCGTTTTGAAGCTTATTTAGGTTAAAGTCCCTAGTTAATCAAAATCGCACTTAGAACTTTTACCATTAAGCAATATTTTATTTTTAATTAACTTTCCATGGAAGCAGTAAAACCATCAATAATGCATGTTTATAAAACTTCGATCTGGGTCACATTGCTTGAATTGTTTTTGACTTTGCAAAAGTCAATCGTTTGTTTTATGTTTGCAATGTTTAAATTTACAGTTTGTGTAAACAAATGTAAGATAGACACTTAATACTAATATTTTATTAGCTTTTTACAAAAACGAATTTGATTTAACTATATACGCAAAATTTCACTTTATAAGTAAATTTTTAATCTGGATTAAGAAGCAAACCTATTTTGTCCATAGTTAGAGCGCCTAATATGACCTTCGATTAACCTACCCGACATTTATTTCTGTATAATATTCACCCTTGTAAGAATAATTAACATGAACTAAGAATATAAATTAAGATTCAGTGAATCCATAGACTGTTATATACAATTTGTATTTAATTCTCGTAAATCATATGCAAAAGTTTAAATTTATAAAGTCTTAGTTATTTACGTACCTTATAATGACAATGTTGATTTTGAAAGGCAGTGTGTAGTTTCTCGCCCCGTCCCTGGAGCAGAACGTGTGCAACGTCTTCCCCGTGTGTTCCTCCCCTGGCTCGTAGTACTCGTGGATGGTCAGGTTCCAAGCAGAGCAAGGTCCTAGGCAACACTGTCTGTGATTACTGGGATAACTTGATTCGTTAATATTGAGAGAGAATCGAAAGGTACGCACACGAGGGAGAATTTGGAGGGAGAGTTGTATAGGGGACAAATGTTTACAAGTATTTTAATATTAGAGAAAGAAAATTTCAATAAAAGTCCAAATTTAAATGGATAATTTAGTATGAATTTATTGATCTGGAAACCACAGTGACCTCCAGATCTGTGGTTACCACGATCGGCACTTAGTAAATGTCAAAAATTTTTTAATGTTCCAAACTTAATCCAGTTGCCATTTATAATTGGGTATTACTTCTTGATGGAACAGGGTCAATACAAAGGTGTTGTAAGACACAACAAATTAAACCAAAATTATATGCATTCTTTTTTTAAGTATATATAGATTACGGTTTGTTACTTTCAATAGAGTTGACTAACAATATATGTTTTATTATTTCAATGTGCAAAATATATGACTAATGGACATGCACATTCCAAAATTACTTTATTCCCCGAAGTGGTCCAATTTAAGGTGTCACGGTAACAGCTTCCGGTAGCTATATAGTGTTTCCGGGTGTGTACAGTGACTATAACAAATTTAATACTGAGGCAATTCAGTTAAATTATGCATCCAATTCAGACTGATGTAGATGGTATAATGTAGCACCTATCTGAATGAAGCATGTCCCAAGGTTTTCAAGAAGATTTACGATTCTACCTTTTACTTTCACCCCCTTATACATTTACTTTCACCCCCTTATACATAGTATATGGAGAAAGTATTGTTTTCGTGAAAATTTTTGAATTTGAGTTGTTAGTGGAAATATTCGTTTTGATGCTCCCTGAACCCAAAAAAGTGATTTTTAGAGATGTCTGTGTGTCTGTCTGTCTGTATGGATGTGTACAGAGCTAGAGCCCAAACCAATGGTCCGATTTTTATGAAATGTGGTATGTAGGTACTAATCCACGATATCTCCAGGAAACTTTGTCATTTTTTGGAATTTTTGATTTTTAAGGGTAATTATCCCCCAAAAACCGCCAAAAAACATGAAAAATCAAAATTTCTGAAAAACGGATCTAATGATTTTGATTAAACTTTAGTCGTTTGTAGTACTTTATTTTTCCAACAAAATGACACCACCGCATTTCTGCAAAAATTTAGGTTCAGAAATGGCAGGACTTAAAAAATCAAAAACTCAGTTTGTGGACTTTTTATAAAAAAACATAAATATAAAAAATATTACTATTCACCATCAAAAAGAGCTCAAAAAACTGAATAATTTGGTATTTTTAATTACTATTCTACGATTGCTGGTTACGGAGAAAATTTAAATTTTCATTTTGCGGTAAACGCAGTACGTTTTCCAATGTTATTCTTATGGGGAATACAAAAATTATTATTTATCTCTTATTTACTGATCAATTTCGTTCAAACTTGATATGCTTGTCAAGTTAGCATTGACCAACAGAGGGAAATCGAAATATGTTGCCCATTAATAACCATGAGGGGGTGGAATACGAGGTCTGTGAAGTTGGCCTACCCAAATGAGCTTACCCAGTTTATTTGATATCTCTCGTTAGTTCTTCGTTAGTTCCTGTTAGTTCTCATAAAAATATCGTTAGTTCATCAATATTAACCCAGTTAACGCCTTAAATCAATGGGTAGGCCAACTTCACACTATGAAAAGTAGCTTACCCACAATTAAACTACATAATCCCTATTTCTTTATGTCTATCGTTAGTTCTTCGTTAGTTCCTGTTAGATCCCTCATAAATACCGTTAGTTCAATGATATGAATGGTTTTACAGCCAAATATTCAAAATGGGTAAGCTAACATTCCAATGTATGTAGTAGCCTACCCATGATGACATAAAATTATTAATATTTGTTCATGTCTATCGTTAGTTCTTTGTTAGTTCTTGTTAGTTCCCACAAATCTATCTATAGTTCAAACAAAGGAACCATTTCACGGCCAAAACTAAAAATGGGCATGCCAACTTCACACCATGAAAAGTAGCTTACCCACAATTAAAATACATAATTCATATTCCTTCAAGTCTATCGTTAGTTCTTCGTTAGTTCCCGTTAGTTCTCATAAAAATATCGATAGTTCATCAATATTAACCGTGTTAAAGCCTGAAATCAATGGGTAGGCCAACTTCACACTATGAAAAGTAGCTTACCCACAATTAAACTACATAATCCCTATTTCTTTATGTCTATCGTTAGTTCTTCGTTAGTTCCTGTTTGTTCTCATAAAAATATCGTTAGTTCATTAATATCAACCGTGTTAAAGCCTTAAATCAATGGGTAGGCCAACTTCACACTGTGAAAAGTAGCTTACCCACAATTAAACTACATAATACATATTTCTTTGTTTCTATCATTAGCTCTTCATTAGTTCCTGTTAGTTCCATAATAAATACCATAGGTTCAATAATATTAATGGTTTTACAGCCAAAAATTTATTAATGGTTAGCTAACATACAATTTATATAGTAGCCTACCCATATTGACGAAAGATTATTGAAATTTGTTCACGTCTCTCGTTAACTCTTCGTTAGTTCCTGTTAGTTCCCTCATAAATACCGATAGTTCAATAATAATAATAGTTTTACAGAAGGAAATTAAACCTTGGTTAGCTAACGTTCCAATGTATGTAGTAGCCTACCCACGTTGACATAAGATCATTTAAATATTTTAATGTCTGTCGTTATTCCTTTGTTATATTTCCTGTTATTTCCCTCATAAATACCTTTAGTTCAATAATAACAATAATAATATTTCACTGCCGAAATTTCAACATGGGTAGGCTACTACATACATTGGAATGTTAGCCTACCCATTTTGAACATTTGGCTGTAAAACCGTTCATATCATTGAACTAACGATATTTTTATGAGAACTAACAGGAACTAACGAAGAACTAACGATAGACATAAAGAAATAGGAATTATGTATTTTAATTGTGGGTAAGCTACTTTTCATTGTGTGAAGTTGGCCTACCCATTGATTTAAGGCTTTAACACGGTTAATATTGATGAACTAACGATATTTTTATGAGAACTAACAGGAACTAACGAAGAACTAACGATAGACATAAAGAAACAGGAATTATGTATTTTAATTGTGGGTAAGCTACTTTTCATTGTGTGAAGTTGGCCTACCCATTGATTTCAGGCTTTAACACGGTTAATATTGATGAACTATCGATATTTTTATAAGAACTAACGGGAACTAACGAAGAACTAACGATAGACTTGAAGGAATATGAATTATGTATTTTAATTGTGGGTAAGCTACTTTTCATGGTGTGAAGTTGGCATGCCCATTTTTAGTTTTGGCCGTGAAATGGTTCCTTTGTTTGAACTATAGATAGATTTGTGGGAACTAACAAGAACTAACAAAGAACTAACGATAGACATGAACAAATATTAATAATTTTATGTCATCATGGGTAGGCTACTACATACATTGGAATGTTAGCTTACCCATTTTGAATATTTGGCTGTAAAACCATTCATATCATTGAACTAACGGTATTTATAAGGGAACTAACAGGAACTAACGAAGAACTAACGATAGACATAAAGAAACAGGAATTATGTAGTTTAATTGTGGGTAAGCTACTTTTCATAGTGTGAAGTTGGCCTACCCATTGATTTAAGGCTTTAACAGGGTTAATATTGATGAACTAACGATATTTTTATGAGAACTAACAGGAACTAACGAAGAACTAACGATAGATATCAAATAAACTGGGTAAGCTGATTTGGGTAGGCCAACTTCACAGACCTTGGAATACGGGGCATTTCCCCTCTTAAAACCACGTGTACAGCGATGGATTCTGTAGTGCCTCCTAAACAGGGATTTGGGTTGATATTTTAGAAAACAACTTGTTTACAAGATTTTCTGTACATTCGACCATGCTTTGTATTCTATATTTAGTAAATAAAAATTAATTTATTCATTAAAGTTGGGCTAAAAGGGAGAAAGTATGTGTCAGTTTCCTGATACCGTTTATTTGGTGTTTGTAAACAATATTATACAAAAGAAATTTTATTTGTAAGAAAAAAGAACAAATTTATAGGACAACACAGGGAAGTACAATGTATAACAAAACAATTATAGTATGAATATATCAGTTTACAAAATTTTTCTGATAAATTTAGATAATTTAAAAGCAAAATATACGACTTACTATTTTGATCACTCGCCATCGAGATGGTTAGCTGCCTCTCCACGTTGGAATCTAGTTTCCACGTGCAGCTCTGGTAGTGGAAGAAGTTTAGTTGATTTGGTGTTGAGAAGTTTACTGACTCTATCAGACCTGTGATAAAGTTGATTTAGAAAGACTTGTTACAGAGCTTGGAAAAAGGTTTTCTTGAAATAATAAATTGTATGATTGACTGTATAGATGTATAATTCAATATAAACACACTGCATACAGTATAATTATACTGCATATAATATATATACACTTCATACTATATAAAAAGCATTAATAACAATATTTTAGCGAATTTCCCCTATAGGGAAGAAGCTATTACCGTAGGTCTCATGGTAAGATATAAGCCCGAGACCATGACAAATTTTTTGTAGGTCCCCAGATTATAAAACACTATTCGTTCAAATTTATATATATGTATATATATATATATATATATATATATATATATATATATATGTGTGTGTGTGTGTGTGTGTGTCCGTGAATGCGATAACTTGAGTAAAAAACGTCCGATTTCGATGAAATTTGGCTCAAATGTGTAAAGTGACATTTACGACTTTAGTTCGAAAACCAGAAAAATCGGGCCATGGGAAGGGGGGTTTATGGGGGTTTTAAATTTTCCAAAGATTTTTGCATTTTTTACCCTACAATTTTTAAAACACTTAATTTTGGTTTAGACCGTGTTATATAGCTTAAAAAAAACAAATAATATGGTATTTTGAATTATTAAGCTAGGTTAAGTGGTTGAGGAGAAAATCCAAAAAAACCTGCTCATAAAATCTCCTATGTTAATCTTATGGGAAAAAGGTTTTTGGCTTTTCCTAACTTAATTTTAATGTAAACATCACATTTGCTTTTACCAATCAACTCAGCTCCAACAATCATTTTGGTGTTTAAATTGTGATTCTACGTCCAACCGTTGCAGAGATATTCAAAATGCTAAACACAGTACGTTGTCCAATGTTATCCTTATGGAGAATAAATAAAATTTGATATCTCCATTATTAATGAATGTATATTGATGAAACTTGACACTTGGCTTGGTGGGGTCAAGTTGTACTGGTATATTGATATTTGCACAAAAATTGATTTTTTGTTTATTATCACCGTAGCAGCTAACCTGCGTACTCAGCCCCCATGTTATTCTTATGGAGAATAAGTAAAATGTAATGACTCCCTTAATTATGAACATAAATTAATACAACTTGGTATGTGGCTTCACCTTGTTGAGTTATATTGATATTTGCATAAAAACCCATTTTTTAGTTTCTTGTTGCAGCAAACCTGCTTACTCATCTCCCATGTTATTCTTATGGAGAATAATTAAAATGTTATATAGTGCTTACTTATTATTGAATATTGATTAAACTTGGTATGTGGCTTCACCTAGTTAAATTATATTTATATTTGCATAAAAACCAATTGTTTGTGTTCCTTGTTTCAGCAAACCTATGTACTCAACACCAATGCTATTCTTATGGAGAATAATTAAAATTGTATATATCGCTTATATATGAATATATTTGTATGAAACTTGGTATGCGGCTTTATATGGTAATAATACATATATTATGCGTTGGAAATTCGCTGAGTACGCAGGTTTGCTGCGACGGGGGTATTTAGGTTATTCTACACATCCCAAATTCCACTCCAATTGAAAATATTTAATCTTAATTGCCCATACAATATTGTGTTAATAATATAGATAGTGTATACTATACTCTTATAAATGTGTATTTCTTTATAAAAATGTTCTATTAATTAAAAAAAAATATTGGTTTATTTGAAATAAAAATGAAAAAATAACCTATATCATATAAAAGTAGGGTGGAATTGAAAAACTGTAAAGGTTCTTGATTGGGTTATCCCAAATAACTATAAAACGATGTAACTTTAACACCATGTGGCATTTGTTGTTTAGTATAGCTTAAGGAGGGACAAGCTACAAGATATTTTTAAATTTTAGGGCAGTACATGTATCCATTTATATGTGACATACACTTTCAGACTATCATTGAATATTCTATAAGGTAATATACGTTACCATAAGCTCTATATATTATGTATTTATGAAGGTTATTTGGTCTACTATTTGTAAGTAAATTGACAGGATTTTACTTATCAGTACTATTGTTTTTTAGATTTAAAAATGTGTATTTAATGTTTAATTAATTTGTATTTTTTTATTTAGAGATGTACATATATTTATCATTTCCGAAGATAAGTATTGTTATATTTCTTTGTAGATTGTTTAAAATGGGACATTAACGATTATTATTCTTACTCTACAAGTGGACCTTTGCTGCTCCGCGGCATTGAAAATAATAATAAACAAATATAAAAAACTTAACTTATAATGGTGATGATATTCTAATAAAATTAGTAGGCCTGCCAGATGCATACATTTTTATTTGGTAAAAAAGGAGGAATGGATTTTGTAAAGACAATTTCGGAAATCTATGCTGAAACTGAAGAGCAGAATTTGCTCAACATACCTCTTACTTTGTAACTCTCAAATCCTTATGGCACAAATAAATCAGAATGTAATAATTAATACCTCAATAAAAGGCCAATGATTCAATGAAAGCTCTTAGGCCAATATATTTAACATAACATAATTGTAAATGGAAATATAGAATTATAAATTGGAAAAAGTCACATTTGTGCTGTATATAGGTCCATTCCTCGCCTTAAACTTGTTCGATTTCAACAGTCAACATTTCAAATGAAAGAGTTTATTTTTATGAGTATTTTAAGATAACAATATGTCAAATAACTTCAATAAAAATGGAGTTAGGGGTCTTTGATTGAATGCGAATCCTATAAAACTAAACAATAGCTCAACTGAAAGCCTGTAATTCACTGATTGTTCTCATACCAAAACATATATAATAACATAAATTATGCTGGAGGCTTTGATTTTTACTTAAATAAAACCCTTGGAAAAATTAAATCTTATGTTGGTTGTCCACAGAGCGTTTGCTTAAAACTCGTCCAATTTCAATAACGAGTGACTTAAATGAAAAATGGTATTTCACTGAAGGTTCTTAGACTAATATATATATAGCATAATTTAATAAGAATTTGAGATATGGATCTTTAATTAAAGGTAAATTTTGGAAAAAAAGTTATATTAGTTTGAAGATATTAAATCACCTAAAACCTGTCCGATTTAAACTACCACTAACTCAAATAAAAGCCTGTAATTTATTGAGTATTTTAAGATCAAAGTATATCAAATAACTTAAATAAAACTGGAGTTATTGATCAATAATTGCAGGTAACTCCGAAAAAAGATTTGTATTGTTTGGAGGTCTTCAGTTCGCTTCATATTCATTATAACTATATAACCTATGACTCAAAGAAAATCCTGTTAATCACTGAGTGTTCTCATACCAAATAATATCTAATAACATAAATAATCTTGGATCTATCATACATTAATTAACAAATCTTGGTAAAAATAAAATTTAAGTTGGTTATCCACCTTGCGTTTGCTTGAAACTCATGCAATCTCTATAATTAAGAATAGAATAGAATAGAATAGATTAATAGCTTATTTGAAAGCTAGTACTCCACTGACGGTTCTTAGAGAAAGACATTTTGGGGTAACATAATTTGAACTGGAGATATAGATTTTTAAATAAAATCGAATTTAGGAAAAATTCAATTTTATGTTGTTTGGAGCTCCATAACTCGCCTTAAACTCGACATACTTGAATGATCTCTATCTCATATGAAAACCTGTATTTCATTGAGTATTTAAAGACCAAAAATAACTATGTACCTGGATTAATTTCGGAAATACATGAAGAATAATCATAAGACAATGCTGCAAATTTGAAACTCCCATAAGAAATATGCATGGGGAGGAATTTTTGATTGAGTATAAGTCGAGTTATGCGATGGATAAATGAATACGGATGCTTAATGGCAAATTTTGGCGTGCATACCTTTCATTTAAGACCTCAATATTGAAAATCGGTCGGGTAGAAGAGCCAAACGGACTCGGAAAATAAAACCCAATATTTTTTAATATATCAAATTCTGTACCATAACACATATTAATTATTATATCAAGTTCTCTTCTTACATACTTAACATAGAAGTGTATACATTATTACTTATATTTTATACCTTATAGTGCCTTAGAGGATGTATTTTTTAGCTAGTATCTAATTATTTGTTATTAAACTGGTATGTTATGTATGTATTCTCAAGACTCAACCAGATCGTGATCTTAGTGTCTTAGTGATTCCAGCCATTACTATTACTTAAAAGTGTTCAGTAACGAACACAACGAGTAATCATTAACAAATGTGTGTTCCGAACAATCAATGCCTACCTGAGTGTTGGGTCATTATGCGGTGGCCGCAGACGTGGTCGTGGTGGAAGCGGTAGTCGGTTTCGTACTCGAAACCCCGAGTGGCCCAGTTGTACCTGGCGACATAGTAGACCAGCCTGAGGGCCGCCCAGCTGCGGACTCCCACAGGCAACCACTCCTCCTGGGGTACAAGTCGGTGACGGATAAAGAGTGTTTGAAAACAATTTAATGATGAACCTCATAAGTGGTCACGAAGTAGTTCGAAGAAGAGGAAAAATAGCGTTCAAGTTAGTAACTGAAAGCGTGAGTCAAAGCTGTGATGACCACACACTTAAAATTATAAATACTAGTGAGAAGGGTATCAATTAAGCTTTGGTAAAAAAGTATTCATTCTGTATCCTTCCCCCTCCCCCCATACAAATATTTACGTTACATTTATAAATAGGAAAACAGATAATTAGTTAGATACTACTACTTTTTATTGTAAAACAAAGCTATCAAATATAATGCGTTAGGAAAATCATTGTCAAATTAATGTTTAGAAAATATTTGACAATTTATTTTAATTATTAACCAAAATATAAAAATACCAGAAAAAAAAGAATAGTAATGTTGTAATGGTTATTGAATGAGTAAACATTAATCAACACAAATTAAGGTTTATCAGATATTTCACTAAATCGTTGACCTAAATAACCGTTACAAAACGTACAAATCACTTCCAAAACCTAATTGGCAATAAAGTTGTCCATGACAAACTATTTCATGCGATATTTAAATTTTGGTATTTTAAGGATATTACTATATTTATGCTGGAGGCTGACCTGGAACGGCCCGCAGATGCAGCAGAGCACCAGCCCGGTGTCTGTGACTATCTGGAGGTGGTCCATGTGACTCAGTGGCAGCAGGTTGGTGACACAGTAGCAGCCCCCAGCCCCGCACTCCGTGTGGCAGTGGGTGTCTGCTGCTAGCCGGTGCAGCGACATTATCTGGAGCCAGATGGATATTGATTACACAGAATGGTACGAAAGTAGAATTTTTTCGTTCAGTACATGTTTTGTATAGATAACACACGTTTCGAGAAGCTTTAACAACCTACCTAAAAAGCGTATGTCATTGTGAAATGATGCCTTGTTTCTTTTAGAACTTTACGTTATGAACCTTGATGTTGTGCAGCTCAGATATTTGGTGTGCACTTGGTAATTTGGATATGAAAAATAGTATATTTCATCACTAGGACCAAAAGTATAGCTTTTCAATACGAGCTCAAATTTTACTTAAAATAAGCCAGGATCAAAAACCCACTTTAGGCCCTAATGAAGGAATATATTTTTCGTCACACTGCAAATAATATCAAGATAACAATTTTACTTTCATCAAGTTTTATTGTATTCTCTAGCTTGAGGTTATAAGCACCAAGTCAGTTAGCTTGGTTCAAAGCAACAATCGATCAGCTGTTTAATACCGTCAGCGAGCAGAAAAGTAATTTGCAGCTAATGAAAAATACTTTTTCACTCGATGAATAGAAAATAGCTGTTTTATGGTGGGTTTTAGATCTTAAAAAAGCACGTTATTTATTTATTTATAAGGTAGGAAAAGATTTTTTCGAAGCTCTATTTTATATATATAAAAGGTTGCAGTGACTGCTAAAAATAATGTGCAAAGGTTTCAACAATGCAGAACGTATAGTCTGTGTCGAGACTTTACACAGCTTTAAGGTTCAACTAATTTAAAATATTATTTTTCGTAACCAACATGCCAGTTACGATGCATCACAGTTATTTATTTATTTATAAGGTAGGAAAAGATTTTTTCGAAGCTCTATTTTATATATATAAAAGGTTGCAGTGACTGCTAAAAATAATGTGCAAAGGTTTCAACAATGCAGAACGTATAGTCTGTGTCGAGACTTTACACAGCTTTAAGGTTCAACTAATTTAAAATATTATTTTTCGTAACCAACATGCCAGTTACGATGCATCACAGTTCTTTTAACTTGATTCAGTGCAAAATGAACTACACGGTATCGAATGAATATGTCAAAAATACTAATTTTTCAGGTTTGCATTCTCATAAATAAATACTCAACTAATAAACTACAGATAAAAATTAAGTAAAATAAAAAATAACGTTTAAAAAAGGCCAAGTGTTGTTACTCGTTTCGCAGGTCTGGCCGCATTCTTTCCATTCCACATTCCCCACATTTCTACCTCTTACGAGCACTGGGGCTAAGTGCTACTTTCTCAAGCATCACTTGTTACACTTCGTTGGTTCAACGTTATGGCTTTCAGGAATTCTTAAACTTTAGTGGTACATGAAGCATAGTTAAAACTATATTATGTCGAGATAATATACATTCTAATTATCAGCATGCTGTAAATTATTGCTAATCGTACCGATTTTAGCACAATCTAGTGTCAAATAATTTGAGGCATTACGTAAGTTAAAAAATAAAAAGGTGGATCATTCGTGAAACAATACAAATTTCGAAATATATGAGTCCACTATTTTAGTTTAATTATGTGTGGTCAAGAGATGTGTCAGCACAAACAACATGCATTATCTCTAAATTTCAGAAACTGTATCGAATAATAACAGACATAAATAATTATTCTCATGTGAAAATAATTCCGATGAAAACAATTAATTTACTGCGTGTTATTAATCAATCTATCTTTAACACTGTAATTCGATTATAATTCCTTATATTTAGCGAAACAGTAAGTGAGGCATTGTTTTTGTTACTACGAAGCTTAGGTTTGAACTCTTATGAATATATTTGCTTAATATGAATTACTCATTATTGAAAATAGTAACATATTTACCGGGAAAGTTTAGGTAGAGTTAGGGTGGGGTTATGATTATATTTAATAAATTACCAATTATTTCAATGCTTCGTTCAAAACCAAAATAAATGTTTAGTCTACGTACACTCAAAGGTGATATCTGAGTGTGTCTTGTGAGTTTGAGTTTCACAAGCTCTACTAAGTTATTTTATATTTAGAATGGTAAGAAATGCTCGAGATAAATGTTGCCGAAATAACAACTGAGTACACGATAACACTTCAGGGATTGGTTAACTAGGTTTTACCCTTAGCTTGGGCCTCAGCTTACAATTCTCTAAGCCTCCTGGTAACTTACACCTACAGTCAAAGGAACCCGAGGTAACTACGATCCACTATTTCTTGAAGAAGCTCTAGGTTGTTGTCCACGGCAAAATTGTATTTTATTATTTTACTCTGTTTCATTTATTGAAGATAATATTACATAACAACATTTACGTTTACAGTAATAGTTAAATTAGATATATGAAGAACTATATCAGCAAAATCATAATTTTCAAGGTTAACATTAGTACTCAAATACTTGAAAACAAGGCATATTTGTTCTTCACTATATTAGAGCGGAAATATGGTATTAAAATCGTGCAACAATAGGAAATGTTGTGGAAGCAAGTATTTAAAACAGTTATATACAAAAAGAATTTCACACAAAGTAAGAAAGGTACAATACAGGAAGATATAATATTTCAATCGCAAAATCAATTGATTTGTGTACAAATATAACGATAATAATAACAAATATGAAACCTTTGTATATTATTTCTTAAGATTCGGTACGCAACATTTCCCTTAGTACTTTATCAAAATCAACTATTGAGCCATAATGTTAAAGATTAACTTCACCATTAAATGATAAAAATAAACAATCAATTCAAAACCAGAAAATCTATAGTTGTATAAACGATTCTAACTTCATTAATTGTCAACGTACTGGTGGCACTACCTTACAGTGACAAGTTAAACTTACTCAACACTTACTCAAGCTAAGCATTGGTAGTAATAACAGAAAAGTTACAAGTTAAACGATCCACCATAAAAGTCAACAAAAATTTTATTTCAGCAAAAATATTAAGTTCGTGCTTTTAAATGTTGAAAAAACACATTGTGGTTAAAACTTTTTTTAAGATGAAGTCCTCTCAGCTCACTTAAGTCTGTTGTTCAAGACCAGTACACATCTCCCATTGGATCAAGACCAGTACAAACAATCGGTATGCTAGTTTCGATATACATCAGGTAGCTTACAGTATCTACTCACATTCAGAGATATACTGGCGTTAGGCGAAGGCACTATTCGCTGGGTGCACTCGAGGCTGCCGTCCACGGTCCAGTAGACCTCGGTCTCCCCAGGGTTTGTCAGCTGCCCGCGGCCTCGGCTCGTGGGGCCTCGGTAGACGACATCACACAGGGAACTGGGCGTCGGGGTCCCCTGCAGCATCTCTGGAACAGGGGGTAGGATTAGACAAGGATATAAGTTTACTTCCCGAGTACAATATCAGTTCTATAAGTTATTTTAGGTATGAGGGATGTTTCTATTGACGAAAAATAATAATTTGATTAGTTCAATGACAATTAACGCTCAAATGAATAAGAGAGCTGATTCAATAAGACATTTTGTAGGTAGATCAACGATATTTGAAATTATACTTTGCACTCATTTTAAGTGCTTCATACTTTAATCTCTAAAACACGAGCAGCTTAAAACATTTCATCGTAATAATTGCCTCGTCCATTTTTCACTGTTTTGATCCTTTGGATTGTTTAAGCACTAAATAGTTTGATCAACTATTACTTATCTGCAATTACATAAACCTCCTCTCAACAACATTTTAATTTGGCACCCATAAAAAAGACCCTACAGTCAAAACTAATTTACTGCCTATCATAATCGACCAGCATTCCCCATTGCAAGATAAATATCGTATTACAAATGTAACATAGTTACATTATAAGTTTAAATATTTTCTTATAGCTAGCATTTTATTATTTGCCTTTCAAACTAAGTAGCTACAATCGTATTAGAAAATGATTCGAGGTATAAAAAATCCTTAACATAAACTTGTTTTTATTTTTTATAAAATTCTCACCGTCATGGAATAAAAAGGCTCCTTGCACGTACTCCATATCTTCCATTGTTCCGGAGGGAATGAAACGCTTGAAATTCAGCTGCACAATATTGCTTTTGGAGATGTAGTTTTCCCGATCTTGGAATCTATAAACATCAATGTATCAAGTGGATCAGTTGTTTTTGGATTTCATTAAAAAAATTAAAACCGAATGAGTTGACCGACTGGGCCTGGCTAGTATAAAAAATAACCATATTAATACTTATACTATAAAGTTACTTATTTAGAGCTATAATATTCATGAAAAGTTATAAATAAGAGCATAAATTGAAAATTGGGAAACCTATAAGCTTAGGTTTTAATTTTCACTCATGGTTTCGAATAACAGGTCATTGACGATCCAATAATTATATTTGCAAACATCAGAGTTTAAACCACAAATATGCGTTAATGAATTGCAAATTGTATTGTTATAATTTACCTACGAGCTTTCGATAAATAATTACGAAACATATTTCCAAGTAAAAATTACATTATAAAAGGTTTACCTTTATTAAAGTGTTAACAATTTTTATACAACGTGATATTGTAGATGTAAAAACAAATTCAGGAGATTTTCTTTCCAGGAATTTGAATAAATTTACCACCAATTACAAAGATAATCGCTTTAGCTATACATATTATGGTCACTAAACGTTTAGTAGGTTTCGTCACGGTATTCATAATAAATTGTCATTTTTTTTTAAACCTATAGGCACATTTTGATTGGGTCTATCTTTAGTTGCGAAGTAATAACGTAGGAAGTTGAATACAAATGTAGCCAGATAAGAACGGTGGCTGTCGTATGCAGAAAGGGAGAACGGCGGGCATCGTTCCGATCGATAGGCCATCAACTTCAGACCGGCCTGGACCAACTGCATGTAATATTAAAACCACTTTTACGTTCGTAACATTTCTTCTTCGCTGTATAAAGCGTTTCTGATCACATAATGTAATAACATTTACAGGTATTGGCTTTTGTTGTAATGTTAAGATATAATATTATGGTTAATTTCATGACCAGCTTATTGTATTTGTATGATAAAACGCATTTTTTAAGTTATTTTCTTAGCATGATAATCTTAGAAGTTTTGATAAGGAATCGCAACAGGAAAATTTATAACTATATTTTATAATTGAATTTATAAAATGTAATAACTAAAATATCATTAGGTGTTCAATTTATATCAACTTATTTAACAGTGGTACGAACTTGTATGCTAGTATTTATAAAGAAAGATTATAAATTATCTAAATAAGTTGTGAGTAGGACGAGGTTGGGTGGAAACATAAACAAGTGTAAAGGTTATCCTGAGGTGTTTTCATAAGTGTTAATAAGACAAGAACGAAAATACTTTACTCAAAGTGTTGATTTACTAATTAGAGCTATAATTCAGTTTGAGACGGTTGTATTGTTTCTAGATGTTTTAAAATTTATTTATCTTGACAAGTATGTAAAAGTCACCTGCCAGTGTTGTCTGTTATGCGTTTAGACACTGGACTGCAGATCCTCTTGATTAACTTGGTCTGAGAGAATTTGCTGTATCCTTCGAACAGTTCGACATAGGAACGGCAACCCGTTGATCTGTAACACAAGGTTAAAATAATATTATTTAAGTTGTATTCATAATATCATTGTATGTTAGAAATGTATTACCTGAAGGAATCGGGTGATGGGTTACTTTTGAAGAGAAGTAAAAATTAAAACTTTTATCACTAATATAGCTGTGTAAAGATATTAACAATATGTTTGTAAAGTAGGATGTTTTAAAACTTACAATCCATACGTTTTGTATTGAACAAAGTAATCATTATTTCAAATTATTCTTCAGACCTTACGGGGTGTGTTGATAAGGCTCATGAAGGTTTGGATAAATTAAACAAATATAATCGATTATAATATTAAAACAAAATTTGGGATGGTTGTAATCACTGACGTTATTAAGGAACAATTTTGAGTCAAAGTGTCCCCAAGTAACAGTTCATGGGCTAGATGTAATAACTGGTAAATCAGTAGGTACACATTCAAAAACATCAGGTAACATTAAACATAAGACAATTCTTAGTAAAAAATTTTGGGGAATTTCTTGCATTGTGAATGTATTAAAACAAAAAGACATTATATCAAAATTTGCTATAAACGTAAACTACTTTATAACTCGCTCCAATTTTTGTATTTTAAACAAGAGGCTTCTTTTAGGATATATTTCGTTACGTTATCCTGATTTTCTTTCCTAAATCTTGTTGTATCCGTCTTACATTCGCTGCAATCTCTTATGGCAAAAGGCGATATTTTTCACTAGTTATAAGGAAATGACAGGTCCTATGCCCGGTGAAGAGGGTCTGCGGGATGACTACACAGGTACAAGGTACCAGTTTCCTATCATATAGACTGCTCTCGTAAAGTTTAGTATTTTGTCTAACCAATTCGTTCATTTTTACCATATTCTTACAGTTATGATGTAAATATCCCTTTTAACGGTTCCCTTAAAACAGATACCTAAGGTTATAGTTAGCAAGGGAGATGAAGACCAGGTCTGTAGGTCCTCCGATGAACACCAGAGTGCAGTTCTGTTGCGACCCCTGCAGCAACCCCCGGGAGTCGAAGAGGCCGTTCCTTGTCTGGTTGCTGTAGTACAACAATTCGCACCCCGGCACACTGCTGGAGTTCCACGCACTGTCGCCTCCCGCTGGAAATTATTATGATTTCAGGTCTAGAGAGAAGCTCACAAAATGACCAATCAGCTTCGTAATCAATTCTAGTAGAGATAGTGGATGGTTGCACGTTTCATTTTAAACTAAAGACAGTTCTTATTCTTTTAGTGAAACTTAAAACTACGCATATAAGTTCAAGGTGTTATCCGAGATGAAATAAATTAAAAAAGGTTTAGAGTGTTTACTTTCAAATTGTAATAAACGGCGACAAATTCTATAAAACACGTAAATAATATTGTTAGTTTGATCTAATATTAATGGGTTTAGGGATCAAATTAAAATTAAAATTTATAACTCGAATGACAACTTTAATTTATAGTTCAATCAATAAAAATTACATGTATAATTATATTTTTAAGTAAACGGAAAACACGAATGTTTATTTTTTTAGCAGCCGTGTGTTTTTCCAATGCAAATGTTTTTTAAGTTGTTTATGAATGTTTTATAAATGTGCGTATTTTGTTGATATTAAAAAATATTGGACAATTTTACCAACATCAAACAATTAAAACCGTATTAATTTGAGATAATTTATTACTCTTTTTTTTATTTGATAAACCATATATCTTTTAAACAAATTTAAAACAATTGTTAACGATATTTTATTGCTGAAATGCTTCAAGGGAAAAACTTGTTTGGAATTTGACTGTATCAAATAAAAAATATTTATTAGTTTTAATACATTGTACGGCATGGATTTTATACTTTAATATTGTACTTATCTGACGTTTTAAATTGGTTTATATGTTAAAATAAAAAAGGTGTACATTAATTGTTATAATTCTATGTAAAAATTTAAATGATAAATGGCAACGAATACAAACATTATAGCCTAGAAATGCAATTTAATGAGTTTTCTTTCACATATTTCTTTAAAATGTGATATTTATAACCTACCAGCCAGTGCCACCTCCGTAGTCTTGGACGTAGCTCTCGCCGGTGCCTTGGTCGTGGTGGTCGTCCTCTCTAGGAACTCGAGGGTTGCCACGAAGCCGTTGTAGTGGAACGGGCTGACCAGAGGGCCTGAACTGGTAACAAAATGTTAAGGGGGTCAGAGAGTACTCCAATATACTGAACAGAGGTGACTAAATAGACTGCTAGTAAATAAAGGGTAACAGGAAACTGACACATACTTTCTCTCTTTTAGCGCAACTTCAATGAATAAATTACATTTTATTTACTAAATACAGAATATAAACTACAGATGAATGTACAGAAAATTGTCTAAAATATTTGTTTTCAGAAATATCCACCCAAACCCCATTTTGGGAGATACTACATAAACCGTTGCTACACGAAGTGATTTTGAGAGGGGAAATGCCCCCTTGTCCCCCCGCAGGGTTAAGTTGTGACATATTTCGAATATCCTCTGATGGTCAATGCTAACTTGACCTGCATATCAAGCTTAAATGAAATTTATAAGTAAATAAGAGAGAAATGGAAAGTTTTGTATTCCCCATAAGAATCACATTAGAAAATTTGCTGCGTTTACCGCAAAATGAAAATGTAAATTTTCTCCACAACCAGCAATCGTAGAATAATAATTCAAAATACTAAATTTTTAAGTTTGTTAAGCTCTTTTTAATGGTCATAAGTAATTTTTTTTGAACACTTATGTTTTTTTACGAAAAATAAAAATAGCTGAAATTTCGATGTTTTAAGTCCTGTGATTTCTGAAACCGAATTTTTCCAGGAATGCGGGTGGTGTCAATTGGTTTAAAACGTAAAGCTCTACAAACCACCAAAGTTTAATCAAAATCGTTAGAGCCGATTTTTATAAATTAGGATTTTTCATGTTTGTTTGCGGTTTTTGGGGGATAATTACCCTTAAAAATAAAAAATTCATAAAAATGAAAAACACCTGGAGATATCGTGGTTTAGTACATACATACAAAATTTAATCAAAATCGGCCAATTAGTGTGGGCTATAGCTCTGTACACATCCAGACAGTTAGACAGACAGACAGACAGACGTCACGTAAGAATCACTTTTTTGGGTTCAGGGAGCAGCATAACGAATATTTCCACTAACAACTCAAATTCGAAAATTTTGACGAAAACAATACTTTCTCCGTATACTATGTATAAGGGGAGAAAGTAAAAAAGGATTCAGTGGAAAGTTACCCCCGCCAAGTGTAATGACACAGCCAACCAAGAAACTATTAATGAAACATAATAGTGTTTAACTATCAGCTTTGATATAATTAATACAAATCAAACCACTTCGCCCAAAGGCATTAGCAAGGAAGGATTGGGGTGGGGAGAACTTTCCTCCCACCACTGAGTTAACTAGCTATCACCAAGTCATCTTCGAGCAGTAGGTACTGGAAAATTAACACAAATATTCTTATTTAAAAGTACATAGACAGTTTTCTGTTCAGTAATCAGAAAAAATCAATAAACATATTAAATATCTAAGGTGTAAGCTTTGATTCCTCAGCAAACACGAAGGCTCTTAGCCATTATGATGCAAAAATGGTAATCGTACCAAGTTAAGCATGTGGTTTAACAAAGTCAGTCCTTAATTCGATATTAGACATAAAACCCGTAATAAATATAAAAATCCTAATTCTTGGATAGTTTTAGATTTGTACACATTTATTCATGGTATCTTATCACTTAATATGAAAAACTTAAAATCTGAAAACTATTTATTTCATATTAGTTTGATTATTTATCACTAAATTACTGCATTTAAACTAATATCCAAGCTGTGGAACATCGCCAAATAGGGAGGAAGGATGCAATAATTATTACCTTTCAAATACAACCATACGATCGGATAAAAGCGTTTTCCAATATTAACTTCATTAGTTGTCACTGTATATTGAAACGATTACTGTAGTACTTGGAATGGTTTATTGCGAATTAAACTGTTATTCCATTATTGCTTTCATAAATACGTATGGTTTAATTTTAAAACTATACGTAAAAAATATATATTTATCGCAGAAATTAATTACAATAACAATTATCTATCTTATATCCCATTATCCGTTCCGGGTTCTAGTAGGCATAGAGCCAGACATTTTAAAATTGTTTTTACATTATAATCATCTGACGAACTAAACTAAATAAAATAACTCCGTAAGGTTTACATTGGAACTTTGAAAGTCCATGGTGCAAATCACTGATGTTGGAGGTTTTTTCAAAACCCCAAAAGGCGCATCTAGCGAGTGAGAGTTTTTCTTTAATACCAAACGGGTATACAAAATAACGGTTTTAAAGGCAGAAAATCACTGAAAAAATTAATAAATTACACATTAGTTTAAATACTCAATAACACATGTATGTAACTAATATTTAAAAATATATCTTTATAGATTAAAATATAATGAAAACTAATTGTAAGAGAAATCTTGTCAGGCAGTTATATAAGATGTATTACAATTATAACATATATAATACGTCTTGTGCAGAGGGATTTGAACCTTTCCCTCTAGGCAGCTAACAATTAAAGTAAAATTTTCCTTACATATATCAAGTATTGCCTAGTTATTACTTATTTATTATTCATTATATAATGACTCCGATAAGTGATACATTTGTGGTGTCCTGCAGTAAATGTTCATAGAATATTCTTAACTCTATCATCTTTTAAAGAATATTTACACAATTTACAAGTAATATGTAACTAGGGGCCATACACATATTAAGTAACGCCTTTTAAGGGGGAGTGGGTATGGTATAGCGTTATATTGGGAGAGGGGGGGTTTGGATCAACGTTACGTAACTCATACCTATTAACACTCCCGTATCTATTGAAACTGTTATAAATTTTTCAAAATTAAAAATAATACAAATTATGTCTAAATCAAGGTTGCAGTTAACTAACTGCAACCTTGATATAGACATAATTTTTACAAATAGTTACTATTATGTAAATTTTACATAATATTTATATACAAAATACTTCCGTCATACTATTTTAATAACAGTTAAACTAAAACTAAAAGCATACAGTGCTTAAAGTAAGTTCTGTATTGCTTTCCACCTATGTTTTGTATTTTTTTAGAGTGTACAGTATTGTGCAATGCCACCTACATATTATTTTTTTAAGTTGTTTTGTATTTTTATTAGTTAAAAATTAAATTTGTTACTTTAAGCTAAGATAACTTATTTTGTTGTTTATATTATTAATAAAAGTCTTTATTAATATTTTTTTATTAATAATAATTTTATTAAAAGTCTTTATTGTTGTTTTTTTTGTACACATTTGCTTTGAAATAAGTTATAAAAAAATGTTGTTATAAGAAAGTCATTTAAAGTTTAATGATTCATTAAAATCCATTTTCCAAATTGGTAATAAAACGATGTTTAAAAGTTTTAAGCTGTTTTAAAGTATACTACGATTGAGTTACATAACACATTGGGGGGGTGGAGGGGTATGTTCAAGCGTTATGGTGCGTTACATGGGGGAGGGGGTCTGAAATAACGAAAAAGTGCGTTACGTAATATGTGTATGACCCCTTAACTTGGGATTCTAAATTTATCAGTACCTAAATTGAACTAGAATATTCGGTCCACTGTGGACCACCTCTTGTTTCTTGTTACCACACAAGGTCGTCAGCAAGGGGCTAGTAGTCGTGGAACCGTGGAACACTCTAATGAAGTCCGTCTTGCAATGATCTCTGCAATAAAAAACAACCACACAATGGAGAAACATAAAAATATACATTAATGCAATCTATCATTATAGGGTTAGTGACCATTATTGCATCTTTTAAATAGCCTAAGCAACTTAAATTGTATCCTTAGCTATACAAATTTATACAATCGTATTACTGTTAAATAACACATTTCAACTTAGTTCCCTTTTTAATACAAATTGTATTTAATTATTTGACCACATGTTTCGGGACGTAAGCCCATCATAAAAATCAACAAATACCATAATTGTATTATTATATGTGTAAACATGAGGACAATTGTCAAAGATACACAATGCCAAAGAGTGTTTTTTTTTTAAGAAAATATGATTTAAATTTGTCTGCAACACTTTTTAAAAATTAACATAAATACCGCAATGGTATTCATTGTCACTGTGTTACATATAAATATATGAGACATTTATATGTAACATAGTGTCAATAAATGCTATTGAGGTACACATACTAATTTGAAAAAGGCGTTATAGACATTTACATATATGGCATTAATACGTATGTAATTGGTACTATAACAAAATATATTATTTCTTTGTCTTTAAACATGTTTAACTGACTAATTATATTTTATTATTGTGTATCATTATTTCTTGGAGGAGAACGTTAAGAATATTATTTTTGATTCTTGCAGTATTCAAAAATATTTCAACCACTCTATAAACAATTCTCCCCCCCCAACATATACGTGAAGATGTATCACAGTGCAGTCACGTCTGTCACTACAGGTGCGTCATATCCATCATGTATAACTCACTTTAGAACCACCCTAGATAATCGTGACCAAATATTAAATCAGGTACTTTCTATATCATTTTCATTTACGTTTATAGTGCTACCCTACATTTATTTTATTTTCCTTAAAATAATTACTTATGAAAATGTAGTTGAACCATTGGAACAAAGTCCTTATATAAATTTTACTTATTAGAAAAATCGCATTACACCATCCCAACAAACTTAAACATCTTAATATATCCTAATATTTTAATAAGACGCTGACGCAACCTGGGCGTATTTTAAGGCGAATATGAATGAACGATGAGTGTAGAATGGGTGAGATGCCTTGTGTAGCCTTGATACTGACTAAGACCACCTGATTCATTAGCCCGGATCATTAATTAATAGCCCAATGACTAATGACCACCTATACAAAACACACCAAAAACAAACAACTAAAGTTTATTGTTTTTTTTACTAAATTACAATAATAAATCAACTGAAATGTTGTTACAGAGTAAACTTTGTAAGATCGTAGGATGTTGACTCACAGTGATGTTTGCTGAAGACAGTCGGGAATATTAAATGTTACACGACACCCGTGACGGATTTGAGGTGTTATGTTAAGACTAATGTCAGCTGGATCCAGTATCGAACCTGCTCAAAATGTTCTCAGGTTTTGCTCAGGATTGATCTAGCGAACTTCAGATGCTATTCAGATGAAGTGAGCACGCTAACCACTGTGCTAACCACGTGGTTGTTTAAGTTATTGTTTCACTTTGGTAAATACTAACTGTATCTGGAAATATTTTGTTTTGTTTTGGTGTTTATAATTTAAATTATTCCACTTTAAAGCATAACACAGAAGTAAATCATGATGGTATGTATTAAAGTACACCCTTCAGTTGCCGTAGCTCCCATTTGACAGCATGATAGAGTGCTTATCTTGTAGTCCGTGGTTCACCAGATCAATCCTGATTAAAATCTGAAAGTGTTGTGGAGGTTTTATTCTACATCCAGCCTGTTATTTTTCAATGTAATATTAATTAATGATGATCTTTAAAAACAGGTCAACCTCAGTAACAAGACTAGGATTTGAACCGTTTTATATCAGTACATAAACATTCCAATGACATGAACATCTATATTCAAAACAAATCTATAATTTGCATTTAATTCTTCCACACAATATATTGTCATTACTATATTATTTTTAAGTATTAGTTCAACTCATAAGACATTCTTCTCACCCTGAAGGCAACGACAGTGCTAGGAACCGTATCCTAACTCTGGTGTGGGCGTTGCTGGTAGTTATCAGGTATTTGCACCTCTTGTTGGGCCCGTAGATGCCCGGGTACCCTGGAGTGGATAGTCTGCACACCCCGCCAGGCATGTCACGACACCACGTGTCTTGGTACATCCAGTCACATTCTAGGAGGAATCGATTACAGTGTAAATTTGTTAACATGAGTTTTTTATTTATTGTAGGCATATTTATATTAATGAAATTGGTACATACCTTATCTTAAGACTGATAAGTAAATTATGAATATATTACGTGTTTTGCTGTAAAACAACGTTATCAGATAGGATTTAAGTACATTAAACGTTGTTATCCGTATTCAAAATGTGAAAACACAAAGTGAAAACGTGACACAGTGAAAACACAAAATGTTTAACCAGAAACAAATCTTGTTTGGATAAAATTTTAGGCAGTTTAGATCCCGCCTGATATTGATGTTTTCACAGCAACACGTTGTGTGGCTGAATCACTACTTTTAACTGTTAGATGACAAGGCTTAGAGCTCTTTTAGCCTGATCATCATAGCTGAAGGTTTATACTAATGATTTTGATGTATAAGGCAAAAGTAGGTAACATCACTGATGATTCATTCTAGGATGTATAATCAATGGTAAGACGGACATGTTGACGATGAATTATGTCTGTCAATTTTGGTTCCTGTTTTACAATCAGAGTCTGTATGCCTGTATGATCCAAACCTTACTTTAAAACAAGAAAATATACAACGCATTACTTTGTTATCGACCTAAATCATACCCACAATATTTTGATCAAAATCATAAAAACCTCTTTAAAAATATGTTAATTTCCTATGTTTTAGTTGTTTTGGAGTGAGGGAAATAGTCACCCTTGAAAAATGAAAATTAAAAAATAAATGACGGGCGATACTTCAGAACTTTACCTAGATACTACATTTCGTCACGTTCGGGCCATTGATATGCTCTCAAGGTATGTACACATCCAGACAAACAGGTTAGACAGACAGACATCACCGCAAAATCCACATGATTTTAGTTTTGGACAATATCAAAACAGATATGCCAACAAATAGCTCAAAATCAATCATATTGGCGTAATTAATACTTTTTCCATATATTATGTTTAAGGGAAGAAAAAAACGTGTATAATATTTAAAACCACTATTTTTTATATATTATCTCTATGCCCACTATAAAGCATAAGTTACCTGCATGGAGTTGCTGACTAAAATTACACATGCAATAAATGTAACTACTTTAATGAGTTTTGCTTAGCTTTCAGGCGTATTCTAACAATTCAACTTTACTTTCCTCAACCATGCTTCTGCATTTAGTATTTAAAAATGAAATAGGAAGTTTTAATTGTAGTTCAATAGGAAATCTTTTGTTTCCATTGCATTAAATTAAAAACTGACGTAATAATCATCAAACGATGGAGAAGTTTTAAATATAGTTCTGGAAAATAGCTTACGTTACGAAAATAGGTTACCATATCAATAGTAATTGTTAATTTGCAAATACTTATGCCTTTTAAATTTATTGTTACAATAAAATAAATTATAAATCATTACTAGTTTACTGCATACTTTATTGTATTGAACAAACTGATTAAACGAATTGCAACCAATTTAAATGAATTTTAGTGCAGTTTAATATGCTAAAAGATAATTTATCATTAGTCTCTCGCGCGCATGTAAATCCTAATTATAACAATGCAATATGGTGATTTTCTTTCAATCCAATTACACCGTGGGTCTAAACTTATGGTTAAAAAATTAAGAAATTAATCTCAATTTTTGGATCATGTAGGAGAAAATAATCAAATACTTTACACATTAACAAAGGAGAATAAATCAATGAGCAAAAGAACATAGAGTGATAGAAAGAAAAATATGATGTTTGTCGTAGAAATAAGGGTGCAGTAACAGCAATTAGTAAATAAACTTCTAACAGCCTTTCTGTATCAAAATATTGAGACATACAACATAATTTAATAACAAATTACAGCTTAGCCTAGGCTCTACAGCCCTACTACTTTGTACTCACTAGGACTGACCGGTATGTTCTATGCGCCGGCCCCCCTTAGGCTGGAACCCCAGGGCCGCCTGAGTGAGCGTGCCGTTGCGAGGGGTGAAGCTGAAATACGCTAGGAACTGTGACCGCTCCGTCCGCTCCACGATCCTAAAGAGTAACAATCTTGTGTAATACCATGCAAAATCTTTGGTAATAAAAATAGATGTATAAAATTACAATAATAAATCAACTGAAATGTTGTTACAGAGTAAACTTTGTAAGATCGTAGGATGTTGACTCACAGTGTTTGCTGAAGACAGTCGGGAATATTAAATGTTACACGACACCCGTGACGGATTTGACGTGTTAGACGTTCACATGCTCAATGAGTTTTTAAAATTTATTTTTTAAGAGGTAGGTACTCTCTTTTTGCGTTACTTTTCCCGTCTAAATAGACTACACATCTGTGTAGGAATGTATCCAAAAAAGCAAAGAGTGAGCCGTTACAGTACGAGTTGTCCACTAATGATGAAATTTAAATTCTAGGAATTCAAACCCACGACAGGGCCGCTGACGTGGTTTTGGAGTCCGTCGCATTGATCACTACACCAATGACTCACACACAGGTTTTGAGGTATATTAAATTGGTTTTGCTATCCTATTTACTCCTATTTCCGGATAATCTCACTGTTGGCTACACCCTTGGAGGTGTATAAAAACAATTAGTGTTGTCTTTGTTGGAAAACCAATTCCCCAATGGTGAAAGGTATATCTAACCTGTGGAACTTTTGTTAAATGTGAGAATTTTTAATGTTGCTATCAAGTCTCTTGTAAAAACAGCCTCGAAGTAATCAGTGTATGTTTTATGTAATGGGTTGTATTCTTTTACAGTTATGAAAAACAAGTCTTAAGTGTTTGTTGGAAAAATAATCCCCCAATGGTATAACGTATTTCCAACCTTTGGGACTTTTATTGAATTTGGAAACTTTTAAGGTTTCCATCAAATGTCTTGTAAAAATAGCTTCGAAGTAATCAGTGTATGAATTATGTAATCGATTTTGTTCTTTTGCCCTACTAACCTTTTCCTTCTACTCCTTTGATGTAATGTCTTATAGTAAAGAGTTCCATTTATAGTAGCTCTAAGAGATTTTATGAAATAAACACAAAACCATTTTTTTTTTTTGAATTTTATAAGTTAAAGGACTTTCAGAAATTATTCTAAAGTGGAATTTGTTAACTATTATCATTTTGAATAGATAAAAGTTGTTGTTGACAAAAATAAACACATACAATGTATAAACACCTTCTCAACAGTGCAATTTATCGTCAAATTAGTTTGTTTGGATCAATAAAATCATGAGTCACTCTACGGTGATTCACGTAATAATAGTTTAGCCACCCTAATATGACTAACTACCTGGTGGCACGTTCTCAGCACAGGAATATCGTCACGCAAACACAGATGTTTTAAAAATTCGTCACACGTTAACAGGGAAATCAATAAGTGAATAAGTTTCCATTAGAATAAAAACTTGAATTTGAACTTAAAAAATCCCATGGACTGGCCCCACCATCCTTTCAGAATCGAATATGGGTACACTATGTACACGTTACAATCAGTTTGTTTCAAAACTTTTAGATACTATATCATATTTGTAGTCGTGTTAAAACAAGCTTTAATATTAGCTATAGTATTCCGTACAGTATTTTATTCAATATTTATTATACTTGACCTTTTTCAATACCATGGGAATCACTTTAAACGTACCGAATCTTAATCTGTAAGGTAGATAGTAGCATCTAGAAAACATGAAAATAAAATAAACTTTAAAAATATCTCAATGTTTTATTTATACAGCTTTAAATTGCGAACAATAACGCTTTAAAAAAACCATACCTTGTTACTACTTTTTAATATTGACCAAACATAAGTCATTTCAATTAGTACGAGATCACTAATGGAGCATCATTACCTCAGCAATGCAGTCTAGTGTCCCAGAAAATAAAGCCAGCAATCTTACAGTTGATTGATCTTAAAGAGGGAATATGAAAGCTGAAATCACACTCTTAGTATAGGGACTTTGTTCTCGGTTTTACTCGAAATCCACTCGAAGTATTTTTTATTTATTTTTCAATGTATTTGAACAAAGCTTTTTTCAAAAGGACCTTTTTCCGCCTTATAATTTTAGGAAAGTGAAATACTTCCAGTATTCCTTATTAACCTTCAAAACTTTATACTCTTTATATATTAGGTTATTCTAGCGACATGAAGTTTTTTTTACTTTATATTATTTGTGATGCATATTTTATAATGACCTAAACTTAGTCACTGAGAACAATCTTGCGTTGTATGTTGTTGTTAGCTTTATACAAATAGAATGTATGGATTATCTTAAAAGTAAAACTTAAATCAAATGGTTTTATTCAAATATATTAAACTTTTTTAGGCTGGAGGAAAAACATTATAACAACTGTGAACCCGAATAAAGTAGTTCAGCGAGAGATAACGCCCAGCTCTCTAAACTTGACACATAAATCAAGCTCCTCTCCTCAGCCGCTTATCTTCAGGTGGATCCTTTGTCTAGAGTCAAGTTCAAGTTACATATTGTGTTCAGGTCGCTTAAGTACCGGAATAGCTTCAATACTTGATCGTTAGTGAGACATATTAATGCCTTTAGAGTGTATTCAACTTGATGGTACGATTTTTACTTTTCACCTATCAAGGAAAAATATAATTTATAGCTGTGAACATATTAAGTTTCTACATATGGAAATGGGTTTTATACATTATTAGTAACATAATAAAGCAACTGGCTATTATGTTTCCAAGGTTTCAGGATTGTCAACGTTTGAAAATCAATTAAAATTTTACCAAGCCGGGCTAGTCCTAAATGCGAATATGCCTGAATGTTACACCGGACATTCGCCCTAAATTTCATTAAACATTCGTAAATACGTATCAAAAGTGTAATAATTCTGGATTCGATATAGTTAAACATTCGTAATTCGGCCGAATCTTTTAGGTGTCCTTGCGAGTAGTGTTGGACCTCCTTTATAGGTGTAAATGAGACTTGTTAGGATAAAAAATGGCTAAAAAGTACATAACAATTTTATCTCTAACAGTAGTTTGAATTATTCGTCATACTAATCAAATAGAACTCGTTACTAAAGCGATTAAGATTTTGTCAAGCCACGTCACAAATTTTGTAGAATATTTAATTAAACTCATAGTCAACATTACCCTTAAAAAATCATATTAATGAATTATTAAACACTAATGACTTACTGAAATATTAACGTTGCAGCACCTCTATCTTCAAAAACGACGATGGGAGGGGCGTACCTTTCGTTGACCCCGCAGATTTGGGCGTCTCTGGCTCTAGGAATGGAGTCTAACCCTGAAACCAGCTGGACAAACCCGCCGACACAGCTGAAATCGAAATTGCTGGATTTAGTTTCTTCCATGACTGCAAGTAAAGTAATTGTGTATTATGTTTTATGTATCAGGGAACATAACAATGCTACACATAATTTAGCTATCCCTTTAACCCTTTAATTAAACATGATTTTATATTTTAAAATAAATTCATTCACTATCATTCATTATGCATATTCTCGTTGTTTCACTAGTTAAAGCGTTTCACTTCGTTACTGTTTCACTAAGGACATTACCATAACAGCAAAAACTCATAGGCATTTCCTCAGGAACAAAACACCTGTAATATTTTAATCTGTTATTTACATACAACATCACTACAGTAGAGTATTTTATATCCCTCCTATTTCTCCTCATTTAAATTGTTACTGTAGACAAATTAAACTATCAACTTTAAAGCTTTGTTAATCTTTATCTCTCAGACTTGTTCAGTTTAAACTCTGAGCCTTGCAACTTGCAAGGCATCCCGGTTATGGCCAAGCAACTAAAACATACTTGTACTAGGTCACTAACTTTTCAACCTACAAGCTTACAAGGTAAAATTTAACAATAATTAAAATCGTATTTTATTGAACCAATCAAATACTAACTACAGTTAAAATCAAAATTTACAGGGCATTAGCTGAGTACAAACTAAAAAAAAGCTTAATTCGTTGACACTTGGGCTAGTTTAACGGGACGTAACTGACGTACAGTCCTTGGAATATGTATGTTTACGTATAAATTGTTCTCACATGCAATATTGTAAATATATAAAACATATATAGTACTAGGCAATAAATTTCGACTGGACACATCGATCATCATTAAACCCAATGAGAGAATGATAAATATTAATATTATTAATACTATTTTATCTAAAATAAAAATTCATAGGGTTTGGTGATTGATTAACTTCATATATCCAACTCAGCCATGATGAACTCATCAACAGATTTGTCTGTTGTTTATTTGTGGCTTTTCGTCAATAATTTTAATTGAAATGCCCGTATCCACCTATTTCTAATATTGTGTTTATTTTCTTGTTCTTGTTTAAAAATAATGTTTTATTGCTTTCATGTTAACCATACAAAGTTAAATTTGTATCTTACTTAATTTACGCTCTCTTAAAAATATCAATATAATATTAGTGTAGACGACAGTATATGCCTACGTAGTGCCGTTAAACCGGCCCGTGTTGACCAGCCGGTATATCTGTATCTCCACTCTCTGGCCAGAGTCCGGCAACAGCCTGTACCAGCAGAAGGCCGGACCCTCCACGCTGGGCGACTTGATCTGGCCGTACGTCTTGCCGGACTTCTCGAAGAGATTGCGGGAACTCAGTGTTATGTTGCACACTGTGAACATAGGAAAACGACTAGATCACAATCTAATATATGGCTAATATGATGGACAGTCAGAAAGCTTTTAAAATATGTGTCCCTAGCTATTCTGGCCATTGGAGGACAAACTCATTAAAAACACTAGCGATTCAAGTGGTAAGAAGGCCAAACTTAAAGAAAAATAACACTAGGTATCTAAGTACAAGAGGCCAAACTTTTGTAAAAAAAACACTAGGGATCTCAGTACTTGGAGGCCAAAATTATGGAAAAACACTAGGGATTCAAGTGCTTGGAGGCCAAACTTTTGGAAAAATCACTTGGGATTTTGGTAAATGTTGACGGAAACCATTTACAAAAACTGCTGTTTCTGGTACTTGGAAGAGAGCTTGTGAGGTATTGATTTATCCGAGTGACAACTTGGATAGCTAGCATTGTGACCGTGTACTTTAAATTGTGAATAGTTATAAATCTCTGACCTAACAATACAATAGGTAGACAATCTCGAAACTTATTCGTGAATATATAACTCACCGGAGCTGACCAGGGATCGATACAGTTGACGACCTAGCTAATACTAAAACTTTAGCAATCCTAATTTATTAAAGTAGTTATTTTATACCTGATATAAATAAAGATAAACGATTTAAAATATGGAATTATAAAATAAAATGTTGATAAGTTGCAATTTCCTACAGAATCCAACCACTTAATTTATAGTTATTTTTTTATTGCTTTAATTTTTTTTTTTACTTATCTTGGAATAAGTATTCAAAATTTGTCATCGTGTTTTGTATATATGTTTAAGTGTCATAATGTATTAATGAACTGCGTAATCAGGAACGATACAAACAATAATGGAATAACCTCTATGCATACGAAGTAATCATGCGTGGCTTATAAAAGATTAATTAAATTTGGTTTCCACGGGAGGAAAACTCAGCTCACGATCACCACAGATGTATTGATTGCTTCATCCCACACCCTCGTAATAATTCTATCGATGAAGATATGTTTAACGTTACTTCATAACTACTACATGTAAATTGTCCCACTTTTTTACTTGTTTGAATAAAACTCACGTAGTAATGAAACGGCTTTGTGATTTTGTTGGCAACTAACAAAAAAAAACGGAACATGGGTTGTATTTCAGAGGAAAAAGGCGAGGGCGAAACTGCCACCACCTCCTCATTGTTTTACTTTCCTTGGTTTTCTTTATCCAACGCTAAACAAAGACCTTGCGCAATTAAAGTGTGAACTAAATTAATTTGGTTTATTTTAGTCCACTTTCAATATAAAATATCAGTGAAAATGGTTTAAAACTAGACATAAATGAACGGAGATGAAAAATAATTTCGTTTTTTTTTAGTAAGACAGGGCTATAAATTAATTGTATTGGCTATTTAGTTTAGTGTACGTATCTTTAATGATTCGTTTTCTTTCTGTACATATTTTATTAATGTATGTGCTTATTTATTAGCATAGATAATTGTATTAAAAAAACAGAAGGGCAGAGCTTATAATTATGATCGAATGGGATTAGGCTTTTGTACGATACTGATATAGTCCCTATGTTTCTAAATTTTTCAGCATAACTTTTCTAACAGTTGGTCTGTTGTTGTTAACATCAGAACTTTCAAGTAATTTTGAGCACAAAGTATTTTCGAAACAGGAATAAGAGTTTTTATCATCGTCGGGTTAAGTGCATTCCTTTTAAGTTCTTGCTCAATCGGACTAATTAATACTTATATTTATTATGTCCAAGAGATTAATATTAATAGCTTCTTCCCTATAGCGGAAATTCGCTAAAACGTTGGGGCTAGTGAGCAGGGGTATAAATGTTCGAACGTAAAAATGTCTACGTACTTATATGTGGGGTAGCATAAAACTAATTTATACTTATTTTCACAGCAAACTCTTAATGTCAGCAAGATTAGCATGTAAATTTCCAATCTATTTACACAATTACATTTCAGTTGGCCCATTAGTTGATGCAAAATAGCAAAGATAGGGATTTTGAAACCCAGGGGAATGAAGCCCTAACTAACGCTCTATCGGTCCTCCAAGTCCAGTTGTGTGTGACTCATGTACTTACAAACCACAACATTTCTTTCAGATTTATAGAAAATAAGGATTTAGTATTTTTAACTTGACAAAAGTTTGAAAAACGAAATAATTCATGTATATTAAATGAAAAACGGACTTACTGCTGTTGCAGTATTGGTGAATACCGCACTGGCCACAGCGATTAGGAGATTGTAGCCCGCACTGACATCCTCCCTCCTTGACACAGCAGGCACAGTCTTGCCTGGTGAGGTCAAAGCTGCAGCGACATCCCTCCGCTGTAGCTGTCCACATATCTAATTGGTCTGTAACAATAGAGTGTTTGTGTAACAGCGATTAGGACCATGTAGGCAGCAACAGGCTGTAGCTGTCCACATATCTAATTCGTCTGTAACAATACAGTGTTTTTGTAACAGCGATTAGGACCATTTAGGCAGCAACATCCTTCCGCTTTAGCTGTCCACTTATCTAATTGGTCTGTAACAAGAGAGAGTGTGTGTAACAGCAGATAGGAGATTTTATACCACTCTGACACCTTCCCTCCTTGACACAGCAGGCACAGTCTTGCCTGTTCAGGTCCTAGCTGCAGCGACATCCCTCCGCTGTAACTGCCCTAATGTCTGCGTGTTCTAAATAATAAGGTAGGTTTAGAAGAACTGGGATTTCTCTACTATTATAACGAAAAGATCAGAATCTGACCACGTGTAACAACAAAAATCACTTTCTTTCAAACTGATGATGGACACATACATCCGTATACACACTTGTTATGAAGATGAGATTAGAAACAAAATAAATTACTATTGTTGACGAATTTTAATAATGATTTTTAAATTAAGTTGTATAAGGATAAATACTGATTCATAAATTTAAACAAATTTATTTAGTAAGTCAAATATGTTTAGTTGAGATATCAATCTGTTACAATGTGTGTATCGCGCGTATGTCACCATCTATATTTATACTTAGTGTAAGTCCTTGATAAACATTAACTCTGGTCACTTATGTCTTACAAACTGTTAAAACTATTAACATACTTGAATTTCGAAAACATAACCTTTCAACTTAGCTTAGAAGGATGAACAGTAATTCATGTTTATTTAAGAAAATCTTGTTTGTACTATCAAATTACCTATATATTTGTTTGCGTTTATTAGTTGTTAACCTTTTATCGCCAGATTTGTAACATTTCACTGATTTTCGTACATAAGTCTTTTATTATCATGATCATATGTTTTACTGTTACGTTATATTTCTGAAAAATAGATTTATTTTAACAGTAAACAAAATAAAAGAGAATATATTAAGAAATACGATTTTTCACTCTGATTGGATAGTAGATTAGTTTATACGTATTGTGAGCAATCATTATCAGCTCAGTGGTTTCGAAAGAGAAGGAGTTTTTATCCGCGGGTGACACGCTTGCTGGGCCGGAGCTAATCTACAAAGCAAATTTGAGTCCAGCTTTAATGGCTGGTTTCTAGCTTCACTCGTGTAGCCGGGAAAGCTTATCTTCCCTATTGAAATGGAAATGGAGAATAATGAAATATTATAAGTGAGATTAGAATCTTTTTTAATTAAATTTAAAGCACATGTGACGTTACCGTGAAATAACTTTATATTTAATTGATAATTTATATAAAAAATGTTTTGGTTGTTGCAGGATTAAAAACATTATTTTGGTATCTAAACATCACTAACAATTACTTTCAAACCAAATAGTTCCATTTAAGTCTTGTAATATCGTTAATAAACGGAGATTTTAATGTTTGGATGATTAACATATGTTAATATAGTCAATTAATTTGCATAATGTGTGTTTAGTAAATAAATATATTTTAAGTAAAGGAATGGAAAAGTCATCTTTATTACTTTAACCAAAGTACAATGAGAACAACTAGCAATGTTTAATAACAGTCAGAACAATAACAATAATCATATGATATCAACTAACATATGGTTTAATATAGTATACAATATACTTAAAGTATACTTTATCCAAACATGCCCCTCTTCAGAGGTTTAGTTTTTTCGGATCTCTAACGATCCTACCAGTGCTGTTAAGTCCAATGGTAGGCCTGATATACCAAGAATTATGACGTAAGATTCTTCCATCGACTTCTACAAAGTAAGATCTGTTTTCAAGTAAACCTCATTTCACTGATGATTGAAAACATATTTCTAACCATCACTTTTGTCCTTTTGCTGACATTGTTTAAGACTGTTCTGTTGTACTGCCTTGCTTGCCCGAGTTTTTCTGTTAGTTTTTTGTCATCAACTGGCTGAGGCTTCAGTTTTGATGGTCTAATGGGTAGTTTTGTGTTAAGAACTCTACTTTTAGGAAGTTGTGAAGGAGAATATTTCAGATTTGTAACTGGAGATGACCGGTAATTAAGAAGGTACAAACTGATATCTGACTTTTCTTGCTTAGCTTTCCATGAGCCTGAAGAGGTTCTTTCAACTTTGCTCTTGAAACTTGAAACTAAATACACTAAACCATCTTGAACATTTAAATCATTGCGTACACTAAAATAGTGAGTTAGTTCATGGTTAGCTGTTGAGCTTTTGGTGGGCCAACCTTCTTAGTAAAATCACATAACTGTGCATAAAGCTTTTTCTTCCTTTGTAGCTTTGCATACTGATACTGAAGTGTTTGGATTAACTTGAACTTCATTAACTGAATGAACAACATCTAACATACTTTCATCTTCTTGAGTTTGTGTCAGAATGCACTGACGGGAGAGAAGACCTGCAACATATAATTTGTTTCCTGTAATATATTTCATCATGTCTAATTTCATGTCATATGTATTTGAGCACCTTAAATCGCATTCTTCTCAAAGGGTTGTTCTTTATCTGGTGGATTTTTTTGTTGAATATTGATAGTAAGGGAGCAAGATCCGATTGTACTTCAATCGTTGAGTGTCCATAAGCAAAAAAATTGTTCAAAAGCGTAGACAATTGCTTTCATTCTCAATCAATTGCATAGCAGTTCATTCTCAATCTGCGCATAGTTATTTTCACTTTCAGAAAGTGAACTGGATCCGAAAATCACAGGTTTCCCATTTTGAATCATAGAACAACCTAGGGAAAAGTTACTTGCATCTTCCTGGATAGTAATTGGAGTGTCTTGGTGAAAACGGATGAGTAGAGCGGCATTTGAAATACTTTCTTCCAACTTTACAAAATGATAGTAAGAAAAAAAATGATAGTAGAATGGACTGTGTTGTGAGGTCCACTGAAAGATAAATTTCTTTTTTAATAATTCTTGAATGTATGAGCAGTGTCCTGCTAAGTTGGGAACAAAAGGCGTGAGGTAGTTCACAGTGCCTAAAACTCTTTGAAGTTCTGTTTTATTTGTCAGGATTTTCAGTTCATTGATAGCTTGAATAAAAGCTATCAATTGTAATCGAATGCTCACAGTCAGGGTTAACACCATTACAATCTAACTCTTGTCCTAAAAACTTGACATTTTCTACAAAGTACTGAATTTTATCTTTATTCATTTGAATGTAATTTCTTCTTGCTACTTTCATAACTTCACAAACAGTTTCAAACAACACTTTAGTTTCTGCTGCACACAGTATGTCATCAAAGTAGACAGCAATCCCTTTGACATCACTAAAAAATCTTGTCGTTGTCTTGTGGAAGTACTCTGGAAGAACTGAAATTCAAAACGGTGCTTGTAAGTAACGATAAGGGCCAAAAGGTGTGATAAAAGTGCATAACTTTGAGGACTCTTCATCAGGAGGGACCTGATTAAATCCATCTTGTAAATAAAACACACAGAAATACTTTTTCTTATCCAATTCAGCGGTTATTTCATCAAGAGTTGGAATTAAAACATAGTCTCGAACCAAATATTTATTTAATTCCTTGGTGTCAGTACAAATCCTCAAGTATCCAGTTTTATGCTTTTCCAATATCACAAGATTGTGTACCCATTCTCCAGACTCACATTTCTCAATTATGTTTCTCGATTTCAATGTGTCCAGTTTCAGCTTAAGATGCTCTGCTATTTTGTTTAGCAGAGCTCCGGGCTGGCGAACTTTTTGGAACAGCCCTTCCTTCAGCTTCAGTTTTTGCACTTCAGGAAAACGACCTTGGTTAAATAAATATTTTAATAAGATCCATAGCTATTGACGAGTTTAGTCCTATTATTGGCGTCGCTTGTTCACTATCAACTACAATAAATGTGATATTGAATAACTTAGTTGCAACTTTAACTGGGAGTGTAATTTCCCCAACAGAGTTTATTTTAAAACTACAAAAGGCCTCTAACCTAGTTTTTTATGGTTTGATCTCAAAACCATTCGGCAATGCTAAACTACTGACTGTTTTGGTTGATAGAATATTGACATCGGCTCCTGTGTCAATTTTAAAGACTGTCATCATCTTGTTTATTTCAAGTGTCACTGTCCAATGACTGGCTTTTATACTGTTAATATTACCTATAGCCCCTATTCCTTCATTAACAGTCCGTTCAGACTGTATAACCTCATTTTGGACATTTTATTCTACTTCATATCCAATAAATACCTTTGATCTACATACTTTGGCAAAGTGATTGGGTTTTTTACATTTTGAACAGATTTTATTCTGTGCAGGGCACGGTTTGTTGTCATGAAAATATCCACATCGTGAAAAAATCGTACTCACCTTAACATTACCCATAGGTCTATGCAATAAAGACATTACTTGATGGGAGTTGCTATTCATCTGTGGGCGCTGTGTCTGTTGTTTCCTATTGTCATCAACATTAGAAGGCCTACTGTAGAAGTTTTGTTCAGGTTGATTCTTCATCATAATCTTCATATAGTCCGTTCAGACGGTATAACCTCATTTTGGACATTTTATTTTACTTCATACCCAATAACTACCTTTGATCTACATACTTTGGCAAAGTGATTGGGTTTTTTACATTTTGAACAGATTTTATTCTGTGCAGGGCACGGTTTGTTGTCATGAAAATATCCACATCGTGAACAAATCGTACTCACCTTAACATTACCCATAGGTCTATGCAATGAAGACGTTACTTGATGGGAGTTGCTATTCATCTGTGGGCGCTGTGTCTGTTGTTTCCTAATGTCATCAACATTAGAAAGCCTACTGTAGAAGTTTTGTTCAGATTGATTCTTCATCATAATCTTCATATTATCCTCAGCAGCTTCGACATATCTGTAGAACTGTACTACTTTTCTAAGGAGGCATCGTCACGGAGAAGGCGTTTTTTAACGGAAGTTGAATTAATTCCAATTATTATTTTGGAACGTATAATCTTGTCTTCTTGGTCTTCAAAAGCACAAGGCCGAATAAGGTATTTGAGATCAATATAGAATTTATCAAAACTTCCCCCACCTAGTTGTTCCCGATACAAAAACATATGGTTTGCCATGGTTTCATTCCTCTTAGAAGTACAGTGTTTTTCCAATACATTTAATATGCTCAATATTGTTTCAGTTCATCTTCACTACTCTTGAGTATGATACAACTTCAATGCTTCACTTCCTAACAGATTTTTCAGTCTAGCAACTTGTACTTTGTTTGTCTTCTTGTCAGTTTCAGTTGCCCCAAAATATATCAATTCTTTTTCTTTGAATTGTTTATAATTATTAGCAACATTACCAGTTACTAAATTCAATACATCTGGTTGATTGAAATCCATTTTATTTTCTTCTTTCTTATATTTAACCCCCTTCCAATGTTCATCCAAAAATTAATCGACGGTGCCGTTTAGTTAAACCAATATATTTTAAGTTCAAGAATGGAAAATACATCTTTATTACTTTAACCAGAGTACAATGTTTAATAACAATCAGAACAATAACAATAATTATATAATATCAACTAGCATATGGTTTAATACAGTATACGCTATACTTAAAGTATACTTTATTCAAACAATGTATACAATTTAAAATGCAAATTTTATTTACGAAAATGCCAAGTTTCGTTACCTAACCTAGAGAATAATATTATAATTGAAACTGCTTCATTGGATAACGTTATGGTAAATTGCTCAGACCAACATTATAATGTAATAGTCTGATTTATATAGAAATTTAATCAAAACAGACAAACGGTATTGGCTATTATGCGATGGATGTGTAATTACCTAGCCCCAATCAAAATTAATTAGATTGTGGCAACAAATTAATCTGCGATTTATAATAAGGTTGAGTACCCTTCTCTATGACGTATTTCATAACCAATTCCAAGTTACTGAATTAAAGTTTAACCCATTAAGCCTAATTGACTTTTTATAATTATTCGCATTGCATTCTTTATCGTGACTTGTTGACACTACAGCATGTTATGTTATGATATGTTATCATCATTTGTACGTCCTATTATAAGTCCTATTATAAAGTATTTATTTACCTGAATGGCCTTTGCCTTTATCTTGAAACATATATGATTCAAACTTTTGATGGAGTTTATTGGGTAAAACAAATACACATAAAGCTTGATATATTATGATTAAATATTTAATTAATACCCTACATTTGCAGCCTTTGTATATGACGAAGTGAATACTATAATTGAATAGGAGTATCCAAATTATCAAATACAAATGTAAATAAAATTCGAATGCAACTCTTTTACTCTCAGAAGAGTATTAATTAATGCAATATTTGCCAATCATCAAACCACAGCAAATCGTTTCAATACAAACAATGTTATATGATTATTTTCCTGCCAAAAATACATATTATATAAATTAGTAGGTTAGAGTACTCGCTTACAATCAGAGATACACCAAATAGATCCTGACCAATGCTAGCCTGGTCCTGGGAATATCGCTAGCCTAACGTTAGCATCTTGGTTTCAGTTTAAGGGGTCACGGGTTCAAATACCGCGGTGGCCGCATAAACGTGTGGGGTTTGAACCGCTCTAAATGAGATTTTCTGTTCATTTCACACAACTGCAGTTGGCGTTGAAATACAAAAATACCCCCGTCACAGCAAACCTGCGTACTCAGCGAATTTCCAATGCATAATATATGTCTTAATACCACATAAAGCCGCAAACCAAGTTTCATAAAAATATATTCACTTATAAGCGATTTTAATTATTCTCCACAAGAATAACACTGGTAATGAGTACGTAGGTTTGCTGAAACAAGGAACAGAAACAATTGGTTTTCATACAAATAGAAATAGAATTTAACTAGGCGAAGCCACATACTAAGTTTCATCAATATTCAATCATAAATGAGCGCTATATAACACTCTAGTTATTCTTCATAAGAATAACATGGGGGTTGAGAAAGCAGTTTTGCTGCAACAAGGGACACAAAAATGGGTTTTTATGTAATTATCAATATCACTCAACCAAGTGAAGCTTCATAACAAGTGTTATTAATATATGTTCATAATTAAGGTAGTCATTCAATTTTACTTATTCTCCATAAGGATAACATGGGGGCTGAGTACGCAGGTTTGCTGCTACGGGAATAATCAACAAAAAATCAATTTTTGTGCAAATTTCAATATACCAGTACTACGTGAAGCCACATACCAAGTTTCATCAACATACATTCATAAATAATCGAGATATCAAATTTTATTTATTCTCCATAAGGATAACATTGGACAACGTACTGTGTTTAGCACTTTGAATATCTCTGCAACGGTTTGGCGTAGAATCACAATTTAAACACCAAAATGATTGTTTTGTGGAACTGAACAGATGGTAAAAGCAAATGCGAAGTTTACATTAAAATAAACTGAGGAAAAGCCAAAAACCTTTTTCCCATAAGATTAACATGGGAGATTTTATGAGTAGGTTTTTTGGATTTTATCCGCAACCACTTAACCTAGTTTAATAATTGAAAACACTAAATTATTTGTTTTTTAAGCTCTATAACATGGTCAGAACCAAAATTAAGTTTTTTAAAAATTGTAGGGTTAAAAATTAAAAAACTGATTTTTGGAAAATTTAAAACCCCCATAAATCCCCCTTCCCATGGTCTGATTTTTCTGGTTTTTGACCTTAAAGTCATGAATGTCATTTTACACATTTGAGCCAAATTTCATCAAAATCGAACGTTTTTTACTCAAGTTATTGTGTTAACGGACACACACACACACACACACACACACACACACACACACACATATATATATTTATATATATATATATATATATATAAATTTGAACGAATAGTGTTTTTGGCATCTGGTGACCTAAAAACAAAAAGTTGTCATGGTCTCGGGCTTAAGTCTTACCATGAGACCTACGGTAATAGCTTCTTCCCTATAGGGGAAATTCGCTAAAAGTCTACATATTTTGTGAAGGTTCGATACTGGACCATCTATCACTTGTCACTGGACTATTAATTAATTGGTATTTATCCAAATATATTTATTTTCGTAAACTTCTGAATTAAATTATTAATTACTAACACTTTGTAAAAGGCCTGATCCTAAATAATAACAATATAAGGGTTTACACCGCTCACATTCAAAAAGTTATAGAACTCTATTGGCGTTATACATCAAAATGTAGGGTACTTTTCTTTAAGTTCAACCACACCCCAATAGTAAATGTACTGGCATTAAAATAATACGCGCGACTTGTTAAATTTTAAGTTGGGCGGGGAGTCATAATGCGACCAGACAAATGATTTATTTAGGTAAAAGACTGTTCTGTAAAAAATTAAGTAACTAATTAAGTAACCAGCTTAACCGCCGCAGCGCGCTATAACTGGGATATTGTCGAATTATAAGGAAAAGTAATTTGGTGGCTTTACTTACTCGTGCCCTCGAAGAAAATGGGGGTCCAGACGACCTGAGCCAGCACCAGCACCCTGGAGGAGGCTAGCAGCCAGAGGGCTGTGGCTCGCATGGCTCAGTGATCAGGGTGGCTCGCCCGAGGCTCGTGGGGGCTCTGGAAGGGACCGTGTGTGAGGCTAGAAGTCAGCATGGTGGTGTTGAGGGCTGCAGGTCAGCGAGGGGAGGTTTTATAGAGTGTTGCCATGCACCGAGTGTTGTTTTTGGATCTGAAAAAGTTTATGATGTTTAGTTTTCCAACACATATTTTTTTATTTGTTCTGTAAAGAATTTAGCTGTGTACAACCAGAATTTATGGAGGAGGACAAAGTAAGTTCTAGTATTTCATCTGAAAAACCAGAAACAAACATGCAGTTAAAAAGTACTGCTCCATAAGTGGTTTAATTATCTTTCATCGTCCAGTTTTTCCCAACTGGAGCCTGATAGCCTGATGATGGTACAGACATGTACTGATACCTACGGTTTCAAATTACTTTAAACCGCATGGGCTTGACGACGAAAACCACTTTAAACGATTGAATCTTTATTAAACACTATTTATACCACTCATTGTGTCAAGAAAATTCAGGGGCATATTTCATACTTAAGATGTCAAAACCAAAATTCTGTGAATTTAGAGAAGTTGAAAAGACAGGGTTATACTCTTAAAACGCAAATAAGTTATAATTTGCATAATGCAACTAAAGTTAGGAGAATTTTAAAAAGTAATCAATAATTGGTTACTTACAGAACTTATATCTATAATATTTAAAGAGGAGGTGGTTTATTTCTGTGTGTCTGATGTTCCGGGTAAACGCAAAAATTACTGAACCGACTGGGCTGAAACTTTACACGAAGGTAGATATTTAACCCATGCAACAAATAGGCCTATTCACTTCCTTAAAATCCCCTCGGGCCTTAAAATCCCCGTGAACGTCCTAAGTTTCAGTGTTTACATTTCATAAAAAGTAAACATTCAGAAACTGTAATGCGAACACCTGTAGACACTTTCATTTGACAGCTTAAAGAACAGAAGCAAGAACAGCTGTTTCAAGCTAACTAAAATGCAAATTGCATTGACTAAAGAACGGGTAAAGAAAACCCCTGTGTGAAGAACGGGTACGTCAGCTAGTTTCAGTATATATCAATGGTTTTATGACCACTCAGCTGTTTATTTGATTGTAATGGCTGTTCAAATTTAAAAGACAAAACTGCATGCGTTTTTTGAGATTCATATTTGATTGCTTGCTAACAAGGCTAAATAGACTAAGGTGGTCGTTATTTAAATTTGTTATGGTCTGTAAATTACTTGTGTTATTAATTTTTTTATAAACGCCACAAAATATGTCAAACTATGGTTGTATTTTATTATTTAGAATGTCTATGTATTTATATTTATTAATTATACTATTGTTTATTTTACCCAGAACAGCTCACACCGTATTTTCTCAGCTTGCCATTCATGTTTATTTTTCCTCTGCAAAAATATTAGTTTGAAACCAGGAATTGTCTAGCTTTAAACTATCAAAACAAATTTATAGTTAATTTTCTAACTCAACACAATAAAGTTCAACGTGTGTATTTTTTGTATATGTTTTACGTTCACCATTACCTTATTTTTTGTACTTTCAGGTTTTTAAATCATTAAATACCATATTTATATATACAAACTAACAACATTCTGACTCCTAACGGTTGAGCCTACGCACAAGCAATCTGCCTAAATAGGCTCAATTTTTTTATTTTTTATCTCTTTCTGTTTATACTAAACAATGACAGTTCAATATAGATATTTGTAGTAGTTAAATATTGTAAAATCAAATATTACTATTTAGAAGTTATGTTTGATTGGCACATCGTCATTGACAAATTTGCAAAATTTGTGAAAATATAAAAAATAGTTTAATTTAAATTTAAAAAAATATTGTTTCTAACCTCCAAACTTCATAAACATATTTGTTTATGTACACTCGGGATTCCAAACTAAACATTCCATAATTTTTCTGTAAGCTATATTTTAAATTGAATAAAAGTACGACAGTAAGTAAGTATTCCTAAGCGTAATACAACAAATGTTGATTCAATAAAAAACGGATACTCAACGTCAGAAGAAGAATCTAATGAAAATTGAGATGAAATTACAATTATTTCCAGGCTCCCCAGACACCGACGAGACTTTTTGATCAATAAATGTCAGCAATGGCAGGGTTTTACTTACGTGAAATAAAATTTGCCTTGTTTATTTATTGCTTTGCGTTTTATGTTAAATTATTTTAAACTATTAGGTATTCTTATTCTTTATTTTTAATTTATAAAAATCCAGAAAGATTATTGATTCCATAGTACAGGGTGAGGCGATGAGAACACCACAATCTATAAATAACACAAATTTAATACTATTTACACCATACACCTAAATAGCACATTAAAACAAAGGTTATCTTATGCCATTTTAACTTGATAAAGTCATTTGTTCATTTATTGAAAACTACATCCTTTAAGTGACGACCTTGAACTCCTCAAGTCGCTTGAAAAAACCGTCGAATACTCGTTCCAGCATTTCTTGAGGAATCGCTTGAACTTCCTCGGCGATTCTTTGCTTCAGTTCGAGCAAATCTCTGGGACGACTTTGAAAAACCTTCAACTTTAAATAGCCCCATAGAAAGAAATCACAGACAGATAAATCTGGTGATCGAGCTGGCCAGGGTATGTCACCGAATCTTGAAATCAAACGACCTTCAAATGACTTTCTGAGTGCGGTCATGGAGTTATCGGCTGTGTGTGCAGTGGCTCCATCCTGCTGGAAGTAGAGCTGCTCTGTGTCGATTTCAAACTCTTCCAAATGTGGAATAAAACAGTTATTTAACATGTCCACATATCGATCTGAATTCACGGTTACTGAGTTCCCACCAATATCTTCAAAGAAGTAGGGTCCAAAAATTCTCTCGGTCGAAACTGCACACCAGACTGTCACTTTAGGGCTGTGTAAAGGCTTAGGATGAAGGTCTTTAGGATTATCAGCACTCCAGTACCGCATATTATGTTTGTTGACGTGGCCAGAAAGGTAAAAATGTGCTTCATCAGACATTATTAACAGGTCCGACAAATTTGGCAATTGATTTTTGATTGTCAGTATTTTATCACAGAACATTACTCTTCGGTTGTAGTCTGGTGCTTTAAGTTCTTGCACAACTTGAATCTTGTAAGGATGGAAATGAAGATCTTCATGCAAAATTCTTCGTAGAGATCTGTTGGAAATCTGAAGTACCAACGCTTGTTTCCTGGCGGACCTCTTTGGACTTGGGGTTACAGCGACTCGCACTCTTTCCACATTGGCTGGTGTACGTACACTCTTGCGGCTTCCACCAATTATTTTTTGTGTTGACGCCGTACTTCTAAATAATTTTACCCAGTTCCCTATCGTTTTCCGATCTGGAACAGCACCATGTCGTCCAACGTTGAAATGTGTTCTAAACAATCTTTGAGTTTTTACACAAGAATCACTATTCTTAAAAAAAGTTTCAACAGCAAAAGCACGATGTTCAGGACTCCGAAGTGCCATGTTTACTACAATGGCATAGTGTAATTGTGGTTATAAGAACAGCTGATCATTCATTGTTGCAACAATTAACATGTGACAGCTAAAACAAATTGTGGCGTTCTCATTGCCTCACCCTGTATTATGTTCATTTCATGTTATTGTGACAGTATACAAATTAAATAAAAATTCACAAGCAAAAACTATAAAAATATTTATTGCAATTCCAAAGTGGGAAAAACTTTTTTTCTTGAAAATAACAACTTGTTTCCTCTAACCTGTCAGTCCACAAATAAATTATATCTTGAGACCGTGAATTTTTTATGGGCTTCCCTTTCTTTGTAACTTAAAGGAATTGTTTGAGTAACCTGGGTTGAGAGGCTGGAGCTACTTATTCAAATGTTGGTTAAGATTATTACAACTCTCACTCTGGTCACTAACGATTTTTTCCAGATAATTAAACAATTAAAAACTCACCAGTGTAAACCACTTACGTTAGTCTTTAAATGCATATTTTTATGTTATGTAAATAATATTACTTATTCATAAATGTATCTATCGGTCATACTGCAATATAAGTAACGATAAAAGTATGTGATTCATGTCATGTGGTATTACGGTATATTAATTAGTAATATTATGAGTACAGGTGAGACTAACTATTCAGTTTTGAATAAATCATTGTGCCCTAGACATACGAGTAGGTCTATGAGTAACAATCCTTAGCCATGAGTGTGTTTAAAGATTTCAGTGTTACGAGATACTTTTTAATGTTGTCAAGCTTCTTATTAAGATAATTTAAAAGATACTTCCAAGCTTTAATTCACGCTGTAAGCCTGAATTGAGAAGTTTGTATAAATTACAAAAAATAACGTTAAATAACAAATTACATAAGCACAACATAACATAACATTCCATATCGTTACATAATCATTATTATGTAAGTGAATTGTCGAATCCTACAACTATTTACAAGCTAAATTTAAAGCAGATGAATACATTAGTTTAGTCAAACTTATTCACCTTTTACTACGGTTCCAACAAAATTAAGATTAATACAGTTATTATTAAAAATTTTAAGATGATGAAAAGTTTAAAAGAGCTTAGCCTGAGGAATAAGATGGAAGGGCGGGGAGAGGAGGGGGTGCCTCTTCCCTAAGATCTTAGTGTCTTTTATAAAACCTTCCTTTCATTACATAATTAGAACAGATACTCGCTTTGAAGAGACTCATTGATTGGTTAATCCTTTTACAGTAAAATCCGAGATATCCAAATACAAAGTTTTGTCAACTTGGCACCAAAACTATTTCAAACTTGATAAATCGCTAAACTTTCAGTCAGTCAAGCAGAAGGTAAACATGCTGTGTTTTACAATTTGTTGCAAATACTTTTATGATTATGTACATTTGAAAAGCTATCAAGACTGTTGGAACTTAAAAAAGAGATTTTTAGGGATTGCCTTTAAAAGGTTTAGTCTATAATCCTTTCCTGCCACTAGAACAATAGAATATATATATTTTTAAATCTACTACTTTTACTTATATATAAATAATATGAGTGAAAATATGTAATATAATTTTTGAGAATGGATAATTTTGTATGAGTGTGCTCTAAGATGATTAAAATCAAAGATTATCGGCCTTTCCAAACTGAAATAAAACGTCTCCTCGACGCACGATGCACACACACTACGTTATAGGTTTTACAATAAGACTTTCAGTAAATTTCAGGTGTAATTATTTACTTAAAAAAAATACATACAACTTTTTTACGTGTTTTGCGAATAATTTGTTCAAATATTGGGTCGATGGTAAGTATTTTTTATTTACTAGTTTTATTAGTCTTTATATACGTTTTTTATTATACTATTTTGTTTTTACAAAAATAAATTTCGTTTTGTATTGTCTGATGAATCAGTTGAGTTATTCCCCTCTCTAATAGTAAGCGAAAATAAGAAATAACAATTATGAGGCTTTCAATACTGTTAAATGTAAATATATTTTGTGTTCCAAGTAAAATTATTAAACAGCATTAGGTGTTCAACTTTAATTTTTTAATCATTACTTCAGTAAATTTTAATATTCGTCTGTATAAAAGGAATGTATTCGGGTACATTTACAAAAAGGCAGTTTTAAAACATAATTTCTATTAATAATCAACAATTATACCAAGTCAAACGAGGTTGTACCCAACGTAAATAGTTCAATTAAGATAATTCTGCTTTCATTAATTTTTGTGTAATTATTAATACTTCAGCTTGTGTTTATTAAGAAGTATTTTAAAATTTATTTTAAATATGAAATAATAATTAAATTAATAAATAATAATAATAAATAAATAAATAATTTTAAATATTTTAAAAGTAATTATTCTCTTGCATTAGATGCAAGTTTCTTCCTATTTATGAATGTGAGACTTGTGGCTGTTCCAGTTTGGCCAAGACCTGCAGTTTAAAAGATCCCCACTATGCATTATCACTATCAGAAATAAATTAAAGAGCCTCTACGCATAGTAGTAGGTGACAGTATGAATATGTTGTGTTTATTGTACATAGTGCTTTCGACAAGTGGCTGTATTTTCACCAAAACTTCTGATAAATAACTTCACCTAAATTAATTTCTGAAATTAGAACAACTTGAATATTCTTTGTGTTTGCCGTATACGGCAAGTAAGGGAATCTAATTTAATGTGTGGCCACACAATTCAAGAAGATTTCGAGTTATTTTTCTCACTACGGAAGGAAAATTAAACTACACTATATCTCCATAGAATAGGCAATTTGATAGACACTTCCTAGTGTGACCTGGTTCGTAAAGCCTAGAAACTTTATTCCCATAGTTTAAAACTACTTCAGTGGAATAAAGCTACCAGATTTAATAACAAAAATCGGTATGATGCATTCATTAAAGTGAGATAAGGCTTAAACCCTTACTTCAATTGTAGGTGAAGTATTATCTAATCGGATTATAACAATCAGGCTGAGGATTAATTATATCTGTCGATGCGGAAAAGTAATTTCACACAAAGGGTAAAATTTATCATTACAAAAATTGACTTTTTCATATTTTTCCAGTCCTAATATAGTATATTTCGTCACAAGTCCGGAAAGTGGCCGTTACCGGTGCACAATCGAGTACTTGAATTCGATAAAGCACCGATATAGCACTTTCGGACGAGATAAGAACAGTACTTTCCATCATACCACCTTATATTTTCAATATTGATTCAGGAATATTAATATTTGAATCAGCCATTATTGAGTACGTTTACACTTTTACAACTAACAATATCAGAGGGTTGTTATTGTTTAATTTCTTTATTTTGCTAGAAACAGTCAGCTGTTTAAAAATCATATAATGGAATACTGTATGAATGGAGACATTTTGGAACCTTCTTTCCCGGCCTAGGCCTTTTTGCAGTTTTACCCGAACTGTTTACCCGGCCTATCGGGAATTGATTGGTTTCAATCACATCTGATAGTACTGAAAACAATAGTTTACTGCGTGGGGATGATGAAAAATACTTATTTACATCGGTTGTAGTGTAGTTCAATAATACACTAGCAAGTAACGCAAATACAGCATCGTACGGTGTAACACTGTTGCTTTCCTAAACACGATAAATATTTTTGGTATTTTTTTACTGTTGTTATTAAAAAAGTACATTTCAGAGAGGCTCTACCTTAGAACCTCTATACTATAAAAGTGTTAATTTGTCTGTAAAATATTCCCCAGCTTCCGTTGGAATGTTTTGTTGGTAATAATTAATTTATTATTTAGTAAAATGAAACTAACAAATTATTTAAAGAAATAAGATTAAGTTGGGGAAATTACGCACGACTCTTTGCCAGTTAAAGATGTTGATTTATGTTCATGAAAAAGAAGGTTCAACGACAGTAATCAAAGTAACAAGTTGAAAGATGTCAAGTCAAGAGCTTTAGGCAAGGAAATTTCTTTCTCTTTGTCGTTAACACGGTTAACAAGCAGTTTATTCATTTTCGAAAATGTAAACGTCTCCAAAACTGAACTTTGTAGTTCATATTCTACCATGTCCTGGGGTTATGTATGTTAAATGTACATAATTCATTGTCGTTCATACATTCCGAAGGATTGTAGGATTGAATTTCAATTTTGACCAATAATATGCACATAATTTAACACAATTCACCTTCGAGGGTTTCTTAAAATAAAATAAAAAAGTTTTAGAACATTTATATCCCAGATAAATCAAATTTAAGGGTGATAATTAACAGTTTAATTAATGAGTTAAATTAATGAAAATATATTACGACTGTGACACTCATATAACTTCGGATAATCAATACTTAATTATAAAGTAATTTATTATATTAAGCTCCTTTAAACTATATTCATAAACATCAAAATTATAATTTGTTATCCTAAATCTCAACTTGTTTCAACTATGAAAACGAACTCATTAACAATTTGTTTAACGAGTCATCGGTTACAAAATAACATGCTCAAACATAAAGCAAGGAGGTCATTAGGATGGAGAAGTGTTATTAATAGGCCACGGCTGTAGTAAGTTATTACCCCTCTTTAAGGCTGGGTTTTTGCGACTCGGTGACACATTACCTAGTTATGTGCCATTTCTCACGAATGTTTGTTTCCTGAGCATGTTGTGGCCAATATCACCTGGCTTTGGTTAGCTAGGACAGTATAATAGGACCAACTCGGGTTTTCTAGATGATTCGCTAAGTGAGACGAAAGGATAAGTCTGTAAAAGATTATGCATTTCAAACAACTGTTATCCACTCAATCTAGTCTACAGTCAACAGAAACTGTGTTCGTTTATAATTTGTTTTAACGATATATTTCTATAATTTTATAAACATTAAGGTAGAAAAATGTCAATTTGGCTAAATATTTAAACCTATTTGATCCTGATATTTGTTCACTACATAGGCATTTTATAATTTCCGATTTACCTACTTCATATAAAGTGCATTTCATGAAGAGAGTAATGCGTTTAAAAACTCAAATAATAAACACAGTAATAAATACTTGATTATAGTTTTTGGTAACTTCTGTATTGCATATGTAACAAAACCAAAGTTGAAAATACAATTGTATGGCTTTCGTAATTGATGCAATACTCGAAAGAGCCTTATTTCATAAAACAGAAATCCCGGCCGGCCAAAACACGAGAGTGAGCTTTCAACATGTCCCTTGTGGTGGCGCTTACGCTATGTTAACGCGACCTACTTAGCTCTTGAAACATTCGCGGAGTGCTCATTTATATATTTCCAAGCATTAAATCTATCTTTAAATTAACTATTTAGTATTATACATTATTTATTATAAAACTATAACATTTTAAACTAATATTTCTTAGTTAAACTGTTACAAAATTTTGTTCGAGCAAATATAAGTTAAGAACGGTGAAACTAAATAATATTTGAACCTACCACCTATGTTAGCAATCCTAGGGTTCATAAATTGTATATTTGTGTTATTAACAACGGTTCCATAACACTTAGGGGCTAATTACAGGTGATTTTAACATAACGTCGTCTTCCGTCGGTTGCACTCACTGACACTGATGGTCTCGTGAGCATGCTGCTGTGTCCATCAGTGTCAATGAGTGCAGTTCGACGGAATACGACGTCACTACGCTACTCTACCGCACGGCTCAACACAGCAATAAATATTAACATAGTTTATACAAATTTAAAAATTGTGGTTAAGGTTATTTTTGAGGATTACAATGGAAAAAGGAATCAAAATTTATTCAGTAAGAGTTTGTAAACAAAAATCTCAATTTTACGTTTCTTTAATTTTGTTGAATTACGCTGAATTTATGTTTAACTTAACCGTTACTGATCGATCTTGACCAATAGCATGCAAAGCCTCTTCCATAGTATGTTACCGTTGTAGACGATGTTTCCGTCAGACATTCCCACATTGCAAATGTTGGCCAGATCAATTTCTAGATCTATAACCGCACCACACCAAACAAATAGATTTAATTTATGATTATATTTTAATAATTGCAGTTTTTACCTTCCTTATGCTTAAATATGAATTTTTATCATACAAAATATGAATATCAAACATAAAAGGAAACTATTAAACAAGATACCAATTACTCAATTACTTTAATATTAGAGCTACTCGGATGAATAAACTTAATATTTCCTAAAATTTGTATATCCGTATAACAAGTTAAACTGTAATAACTACTGGATATACAAATCATGCTTTACTAAATTACTATGTTAAGTTCGGTGAAATACGTCCCCGTTTTGAATCCAAGACTTTCCTAAAAGGAATCTAGGAATACAGAATGGAATCCACGAATACAGAATGGAATCAAAGAATACAAAAAGGAAGCAAAGAATAAAAATAGAGGTAAGACCTAGCATCTCGACTCCGTTCATCTGCGATAGCCCCGCAACAAAGCCCGTGGGGGGGAGTTTCACGCACCGTTTCATGCGGATGGTTTCACCTCTTCAGTTATTCCTAGTGTTCTCTGGTACATGTTGTTTTTAACGTATTTCGAATTTTGAATTTCCATAAAGATTAGGAAAAATTACTGCATCAAGGGTATTTTATTTTATTGCCTCCAGACCCACTAATAACAACCGTGAGATTATTTTGAGTTGTGAAATTTAAGAGATTTTACATAAAAAGAACGACAGTATTTGATTAATAAGTTCATAAGCAAAACCCTTATATTACTCTATCTTATTACTCGGGTAATATTTATCAAAACTATTTTGATACAATCAACGTGATTTTTAGTTGTTTAATTGATTAGATTGGAACAAACGAACCCAATTACATTGAACATTCTATAACTATAAGCCACGCTTCTAGCTATTTCCACTGAACCAATTACTGGTTTGCTGAAACATAAATTTTCAACAGTAAACAACAAAACGACAAGCAGAGGATTGTCAAGTGCCTCAGGCGACGACGTTTCTTTCCATCCGTGGATAAGATGACAAAATCGCCCGATATTTCAAATCCTTTACTTGTCTGAGAAAATTGCGTTGTTTCGTCAATGTTAATGTAGCTTAGTTATTTTTATTAAACCTACACAGTCACTCAAACATTATGATATATAAAAAACATAAATATGAAATTAGAATTATTTAGATACGTTTTAAGTTTTCCTCTGTGTTACGACTATAAACGCAGAATACCGTCATAATGTTAAGTAAGATCTTTTTTAAACGTATTTTGTGGTGAATGTCAACATTTATTTTATCGTGAAAATTATAGCAGATCTTTAGTGTTGCCAATATATAACGTAGTCAGGTTAAAATACTATTTTATGGCATGTTCGAATAAATAGGCAGGGAAATTAAAGTAGATTTCCAACACACTTTTTTAAGTTATCGCAGTGTAAATCGAAGCTATTGAAATTTCAACAAAATGAAATGCCAATTTAATAAGTTGACTAAAAAATAAGCTTTTTTCAAGGAAGTGAATAAGTCACAAATATGTATAACTAACCGAGGTGACTAAATATAAAAACACAAAGTAAAATAAGACGACTTTACAGTAAGACTTATTCAGTATGTACAGTTTGCAGACAATATAACACTAACATATAACGGAAATATAATATTTTAATTGGTTTCAATAATAATCCTTCATTACCTTCATTACTGCCAAAGCCGTCATCTACTGCCAAAGCGACGAATTAATATCAAGTTCCACAGAATTGATCTATAGATTAAATCACCTCTTTGATTGCTTCTATTTGTCATCCTTACGGTGAACCCAAGTCATTATTCCCTGTTATGGCATCATTAGTTTCCAAGTAACATGCTCGTAAAGCTAACAAGGTTGTTATTATGATGTGATTAGTACTCCCGGTGGTCGAGGGGGTTGCACTGATTAATTACTCCTTTTCACGACAACTCGGAAATTATGTATATCCAGCCCGGAACTATTTCACTTTTTATTTTTATTAATTTTTCATTTTATTTTATTTTATTTGTTACTTCAAGAACAATAATGAGGCATTGGTATTGTATGAATTTAGCTTTAATTCAATATAAACCTCGTAATATTGCAATGACAAATGTAATGAAATCTTGGACATTTTACAGCCCCAGATTTTATACGAGGAAAGATATAACCACAATTGCCCACACCCTATGTGATCCCAATGTTTGAATTATTTATCGCGTTAATACAGTTAAATTATTAAAAACCACAGGAATTTGTATAATATAGCTTTGTATAATGAACATTTAACAGCGTTTTGACTTGAAATGGTTTAGTATTCATGTTTAAAGCACCTGAAGTGGATACATGACCGAGATATAACTGTTTGTAATAAATATGTTTTCGTCATACTGCTTCAAAAACATCTGTTTTTGACAGATGCGTTCAGATTCAAAAGTTCTTCTTTTTAGTCTTTGGATAATAACATATGTTTTGATGATCATTATCGTACTAGGACTAAAAAGATCATTGTTGATGATACTTTTGATTCGAGGTCGTCATAAATCGATTAAAATTCATTCGATTATAAATAATCGAAACATTCATTGTTATTATCGAAACATTCATTGTTGTATTGTTATTTGAAGAACAACCGATTGATTCGAACCACAATGAATGGTTTGAATGATCGACTCAACAACCGATAGATATGAATGAACCGAAGTTATGCATGTGCAACAGCTGATTGTTTCAAGAGACAAGCTGAAAGAAACATTTGAGGTTATGAAGACACAGTACGTAAATTTTACTTTTGTTTTTGTTTAAACCTTAAGTTTTTTGGCAGTATGACGAAAAATATAGTTCGTCACTCGGATCAAAAGTGTTTTTTTAATACTCGCTCATTTCCCAGCCTCGGCTTCGCCTCGGCAGTTAAACTGGAGCTCGTATTAAAAAGATCCACTTTTGATCCTAGTGACGAAATATACTATTGTGGTAAAATGCGATTGTTGGGGATTTCAGTGATTTTTCATAACGCATCAATACCTAAAACGTTGATTGACATTACTAATAATGTGCTTCCTTAGCAAAATGTTCCCCCGATTTTCCGCTTGAAATTAACCTGATAAATAATACCTTCGTGTATTGATCAAAACTTTTTTTCTCTAAACTAATTCTTTCGAATCCTATTTACCTTAGAAAACACGGAAGTTTTCTTTAAGTTATTCAAAATAAATTTACACATAAGACCTATGAGTATCTTACCTGGTCAAAGTAAATATTATAATTAATAAATTAAATAATATTATAATAAATGGTATTACACTTTTCTGTTTAAACTTGGCTTACGTGAAATGGTTCAACAAAGATTTACAGCTAATATTAGGCCAATAAAACACCTTTATCAAGCCCGATATTTACTTTTATAAATTCTAAAATAAAAGTAGTATGGAAAGAATATGAAATCAAATATGTGACCAATAATTTGTGAGTCTTACTATGTTAGTTTCTACTGAGTAAGACACAAGTAAGACACAAGGCACAAGTAAGACTGGCTGAGTTATACTGTTATACCTAGTCCAACCTCACTTCACGAAGTTACTCTATAAATAATGGCCAATATGCAGAGTAGCTGAAATCTCCAACATAACATAATTCATATCTTTCTATTTAAATGTACAAAACTAAAAACTTGAAATGTGTTTAATAAGATTTTGTATTGTGTTTATTTTTTAAAGAATATGACTTTTGCCTGCATGTTTTTTATCATTTCCAGAATGTTGAATAAAAACAAAAATTACGTTGGAATAATTTGTTTTTTTGTTTTTAATATCAAGTTAAATAACCAGTTACAAAACTAGGTTTAATAGTATTTCAGATTGTTTTAGATTTTTTTACATACATTAGCTACATATGTAAATCATTTTTCGACCATATCTTAAAACGTTTTTATAGTACACATCATCCTGAATTTCATGGTCACATAAACATTTGTTATATAAACTTCCTGCATTAAATTACTACTAAATGTGTCAAATATTCTAAGAGTAATACTGGTTTTTATCCTACACACTATTTTTTTTTTTGCTTGCTTGGTTGCTACTCTGATCTCAAAACGACTCCAACGATTTCCTTAAAATGTTGGAAATAACTAATTTCTGGGTTAAAAATATCCTTTCCAGAAAAATTTAATTTTATAAATGACTAATTTGAAAGTATACAATTTTAACCTTGAGCTTATGGAACTTAAAATTAAAACGGAAGACTCATACACATGTTCATAAGCAACTAGTGAACTGTCAAAGCATTATTCATGTTGTGTGTCATCAACATGTAGTTTTCTGAGAACAGTGACTAAAACCATTGCAGAAGATTGCAGATAGAGTGCAAATTAACACAACATGTGTACACTGAAAATTACTTGGGCCCACCTGAAGTGTCACTGAGATATAATAACAACTGGAGTGACCTTAAAAATGCGGAAAAAAGGAAAATGAGCGTTGAAAATCATTTCGTTATGTAAGGGGGCCGTATTGAATAATAACAAGCGATTCCAGACAAAGCTAATGATCATTTACCAAGCAAGGCTCGGTACGCCCGGTACTTTTGAAAATTTGTGAAACTCTTCTTTCTCTCTAAAAATCCATATACCAAATTTTTGGAGAAGATGTGCCTTCCCTATCTTATTTATTGGACACTTAATTTTAAAAATATATAAAAAGACATAAATTGTATAATAAATTTCACTGTCAAGTAAAACCTAAATAATTTACGAGAGGTATTTTTCGCATATGTGTAGCACTCAAATATGAAAGGAAATATCTGCCGCAACAAATGTGAGGCCCTCAACATTCCCTCGTGGCGATGTTTTACGTTTTCTACGAACGGCTTTTGGTCTTTAATCATTCTCTGTGCTACTGTGTTAGTGTCTCTTCCCGTTTGACGTTACATCACTATTTGAAGTTAATTGCTACTCTCGATTACATGGAACAAAACTTTTGAAAAATTCTTTATATATAATTACCCTTGTAATAGTACATTTGTTTTATATATTAATTGGAAAGTTTGCATTAGTTACCACTACAGGCATACGAATATATTTTATGGGGGTAAAAATATTAGTAAGATAAAATATCAAATTACTGTCTAAAATTTGAATTTTTATTCAAGTTGTTTGTAATCTAAAGTATTTTTATGTGAGTTTTTTTTATGTTTTTATGCCGATGATATAAATCTTAGGTCTATTACAGGTCTAATGTAATTTCTTAGGTAGAATTATTATCAGGTAAAGGCCAGTGACAAATAACAATCAAACTCATTTTCCAGTAAAAATAAACCAGTAGTTTGGAATTTTTATTATCAGGTTAAAACAATCTGTAAGTAAGTTAACTTAAAATTATGAGTTTTGTGTAAATTAGATGTTACACAACATGATTCCTTCATGATGTTACATGATTCCTTCTCAGAATCATGTATTACTATTCTTTACGAAAACATAACCGATTAACGTTATTCACTAAGGCATCCATTTTATATATAATTACAGTATTATTTCTTCTCCATAAGACGATTTTCATAATCAGCATCTTGTGCTTAGAATTAACCGTTTAAAATAATTTTACTTTTCAAAACATATCAAATAGCTCAGGCAAGAAAAACGTCGATAAAAACAGTAAAATTAAATTTGTAGGAGGTGGGTGTAATGGGAGGGGTTTGCCTTTGGCTGCACTAGCTATTTCAAGGGATTTTTAAAAATAGCATAGGCTGTATACCTTTTGAGTCGATAAAGGAATATATTTAAAATATGTCAGATTAACCTGGCTGTAAGGTCCAAAATAACAAAATTGCAATACATAGAAAAATTAAATACGCAAAATAAATACGATAAAATGAGCAAATTCTTGACTTCCAAACAGCCTCTCGATTGAGCGATTAGAAATGACGTAGAAAGTCCTTAAGAGGGGGCTGCAGTCATGGGCTGTACCTGCTACTTCCGCAAGGCCTATGTTAACTATTAAAGCCCGACCCTCCTCAATGGATTATCCAAAATTATTGACGAATGGTTTGTTTTAAATGGCAAAAATATACCTATCGATTTCATGGAGCAGAACTTCGATATTACTAATAGTTCACTCATAACAAATCTTAAATATTAAATATTTTGAAAAGTTTTTGAACTATTATTATTTGTGATGTCAACATTCTACTAGGTATATTTTACGAATTAAAATGAGACATAAATCACCGTCATTGGAAAATCTATTGAGGAGGCATAAACACTAAATGTTTTGTGACTCGTGGTTCGTGTTTCGTCTTTCTTGGCTCTAATAAAGACAAAGCCACCAAATAAAAATCAAACTAATAACCGAAAATCACAGGAATGGTCCGCTGTTTATTTCAGTGTTTTCTGAAACAGAATTGTGTAACAAATGGGAACTCCTAAATCATAGCGCGAGCCCGGTTTATCGTGTTAGATCCAGGGACCCTTGCCAAGTCGGGCCGCCTGCTCCGAGCCGCGCGCTGCATTTATATCTCTTCCTTAAACAAACAATGGGACATTTGCGAAATTAAACTACGATTTCAATCTTCCTTTTGTCCAGTAAAAGTAATAAATCTGAGATAGTTTTAAGTAAAAATAACAATGCGTGGAGTATCACAGCTTATTCTGCAATTTTAGTGGACGATTATGGATTATGATTATAATTTATTTTCAAATGCACTGGTTCTCAATGGGCACTCCCCCTTTAATATTTTTATTTAAGTTCAAAATTGTGATTCAAATTTGAAAAGATACCTTGTCAGTTTCTAAAGCGTGTTTTCACCCAAAACTCGAAATAGTGATTGCATTTTTTTCTGTCAAAAAGGCTGCTGAACTGAGACGTTATTTAATTACAAATGTTATTTTAAAATACAAAAGCATTAACATGTTTATATTTTAAAACAGCTGTTGTAAATCATTAGTTGTACAATCGATTAGTGTAATAATAGGTTAATCACCTATAATCTGCTTGACGTTTTAAAGTATAACAATATGGAATTATGAATCCGTTATTCACTAAAGTACTGACTAAGATTAAAACCACCCGTACAGGGGAAGATTCTCCATATTTTAGATAAATTTAGGTAAACGAGGGATGTAAAGCAGTATAAACACAACTGTTACATCGCGCCGCAGTATATAAATACTAAATTTAAAGTAGGAAGGGCCGAAGGCGTGGTAGATTCAGGAAATGCAGGGAGCAGGGTCGCATCTATATCAATGAGGACGTCTGGGAAATCATCGAAGGTGACAAAAGGCTAACTTTAGAGTTACGTTTTTGGTACAAGTGAAACCATAAATCACCGATATTGGATATCAGGAGTGAAGTGTTATTACAGTTAACATTGAAGTTGTTGAATAAGCAAGTAATAATGCCAAATGTTTCGTGACTGGAGCCCACTCTAATTAAGTCAAAGCTACGACATACAAATCAAAGGCTTTAGTGAAGCATTAGTGAAAAGGTGGGAGAACCGAAATGTGTAAGGCAAAGTGGAACTGAGTAATAGTCTATTAGGAACGATGAACGCAATCTTGAAGTGACAGGCAGAAATGGCTTTCTAACGTTTGTTTCACCTATAAATTTACATGTAGGATATTATATAAGAAAAATAAAGAAATGAGGTTATGAGGAAAAGAAGGAAACAGAAAAGTTATAAGTTAAAGGGAGCTTTTGCTTCCATTGCTTCCATTCCGTTGTGGATGTGACAATGTGAAAGCGTAAGAATAGGAAACCGACTTACAAACCCCCGTTTTTAATGTAATAACCATTAGTGTAATACAAACGGGAGTATGATTACAACAATCAATTTCTGAAAAAAGCTAAAGATTAATGACTTATAGAAAAGGTAGTTAGATTGGGGAAGGGATAAAAGCGGAATTATGAAAGTACAATGAGGAAATTAAAATAGGAAGACCCTATGATAAAAATTTACCACAAAGAGAAATCAGAACCATATCAAAACATACGTAGAAAGTCCTTAAGAGGGGGCTGCAGTCATGGGTTTGTACCTGCTACTTCCGCAAGGCCTTTGTTAACTATTAAAGCCCGACCCTCCTCAATGGATTATCCAAAATTATTGACTAATGGTTTGTTTTAAATGGCAAATCACACACAATGATAATTATTATCACAATGATGAAAGCGAGAGCTTTTTTAAAGATTGTCGTAAAGCACCTGAAGTAATGAACTATCCTGTCATGGGTGACGGCCTTTAGTTTGAGCTGTTCTGCGTTTATTTTCTATTTCTAAAATTATACATATATATTAAGTATGTACACATACCACCATAGCGATATTTTGCATTAGAGTCTCCAGTTTACATTAGGATCAATGATTATTTTTTCATTTTTTATTTTTTAATCGATAATGCATTAAATATAATCAGCAACATTTGAATTATCGTGGAACGTGTTATACCTACGAGATGTAATTAAATACCTCTCACAACACTTTAACATAGATTTACACCAATTTTTCACTCACATTCAAGATTACCATAGTGCCATCATCGGGCATGACGATGATAATCAGTGTGACTGAACAAAATCGATAGCCTTGTACCATCCCATATGTACATCTTATATGTAAGTACAGTAAAAGGGTTTTTCACTGACGAAATACGTCATTAATTACTCTCATAATGTCAAACGGAATGGTTTTTATGATGTTTGACTTACATACGTCGAATAGTACAGTCAACTTCTATAGAATTCAACTCATAAGTCTTAATACAGTTTTATTATATTTGTAGAAACTTAGATGTACAATAAGGTCGTCATAATTTTAAAGCTATTGTCATATGTGCTATCAATTATGGATCAATTTCATTATGCTGTCCATGATGTTTATCTATGTTATAGGTTATTGATGGTACACTGAATATTGCATATTCAATATCGTTTTATTTTCAATAAGATTTAAAAATATTAAAACTCAAGATTTACTCTTTCTAAAACCAATTAGTAGGGATTAAAAAAATTATTCTTCTTAAAAATATGACGACGAATACATCAACAATTTAAATAATACTTTTGAAATTAGGTTAATAAAATAGAAGGAAAATATTGAATGGTATCTAATATACTGTCTTATAGCCAACCATGGTTGTACGTCCATATCGAGATGTAAATACATAGGTATACCAGTAATATTTATTTTTAAGCAATAATTTGATTATTAGGATAGTTAGATGAAACAAAATTAATGTAAACCAACAGAAACATCTCTAATCAGCTAAAATACCTTTAAAACATCCAATTAACATAAGGATAATATAAGTAGTAATATAATAAGTAAGTATATATTTCATGCATTAACTAGATTGAAATTTGTATTCATTTTCAAAATGATATATCCAATTTATCTTAGAAGATAAATGTTTGGGCATAAACTTTAAATCCTTATGCCTGGTCAAAATATGGTAATTAGGATATACTTTTCAGTTGAATTATTTATGGTTTTTTCAGTAAAGTCTGTTTTTGATAAAAAAACAGACTTATGGTTTACAGATTTATGTTTTTTTCAGTAAGTCTGTTTGATAAGTTGATGAATGGTGTTATTACAGGTCAAGATTAAAGTCTCATTTAGTGTGTTGTGTCACATCTATTCATTATATTACATTATATATATTCTGTGTATATTATGCATGTCTTATTATTTACCTATATTATATATAGGTAGTATATTATTGTTTTGAAGGATCTAAACACTAAGCGATTTGAATAATAAAAAACAGGATGTAATATTTGTCTTTATTAAATATAATACTTAAAGTAAGGTCAAGACACTGAATTTAACACTTTAATGTGATAATTTAATTTATTAAGTAACTAGTACAGGCCCTTATAAATACATAAATAATAATTTTTTAGTTTCCTAACACACTTTATACTAAAGTGGAATTAACCTATTTATATTTACTTCTATTTGTGAGCTTCTATTTATGGAAAGAAATTTCTAAAATATATATTTACACTCATCAAGTTATCCTTATTAAATTTTGGCCATATTACAGCGTTTCAATGTATTGATTCTCTATTCGCCCCTAGCCTAAATTGTTTTGACATTTTAGTTAACTTTTCCATATACATTATAATATTTTGGTTTGATATTTTATAAATATGAATGAATCAATATGTGTTTTATAAAACTATATCACATAACTTAAGCTTATATACAATTGTTGCTCAGATGCTTTCAATTAGTTAGCTTCGTCACACAAATCCCTCCCCAATATACTCCCCTGAGGAAAATACACTTTATGCTAGAGACTATAGGTATGACAATCAGTACAATGACCTTGACCGAGGAATACTCACATTTGGCCGCATATTGAAGGTTCGTAGATCGATGTGGGGCTGGACGAGTCGCCACACTGACTGCAAAGGGGGCGAGTTGTATTGCGCTTGCGCCCCCTCTCACCCCTCAGCACCCCCTGGCACCCCCAACCACCCCCATACGTGCCGCAGCCACCGGTGTCACTCCTCATTATTGCGTCTGTGGCGTGTGGCTCACCCTAAAGGTAATTTAAAGTTGGCACTTAAAGTTGCGTGCAAGGATCACAATAAGGGATGACTAAGCTTAAGAAGTTCTCCACTTGAGATATCGATTAGATATTATTTTCTTACGATTATATCTTTGTACTTACGATTGTATTATTTGTACGTGAAAGCATTTCCAACTATGAACTAGTTTAATATATTTATGTATTTCTAATTCATGACCGTTTCTACAAAATTGAAACAAACCAATTAGTCTCAGGGCGAATACCAGACTGGTCTATACCAGCTGTTATTGGGCACATCAAATGAAGATGTCATAACATGTGGGTAGTCCTTTGGCAATCAGTTTTGACAACCTTCCCTTTCATCTTAGTCCCTCCATGTTTGCACACAGCAAGGGACGGAACGTCTCCCCCAAGATAATGGTCCCTAGCAGAACATGGTTATTTCACCCCCCTCCACCTTTTCCATTCCTGCTAGTTTCTTTCCTTCCGTTGACCTGCTCAAATTTCCCACGTGGAAGACATGTCCAGCTGATCTGACGGGGTTTTCTAATCCACCAACCAGTTAGTAGTTTCTAACTAACCTATGATATTGCATTAGACTTAACTACCTACTGTATAAATAAAAAAAAAAATAGAACAGTATAGTACATTGTAGGATATAAAAAATCCTTTAATTTATTTACTGGGTTAGAATAATTACATTAGGTTCATTAATAACAATAGATTAATATTCCAGGCTAGAAACTTTCAGTAGTTAAGGAGGGTTTATTAGCTATGCTACATATTAGACCCAAGCTACATGATAGCCACCTCTGTGAGCATAGTTACATTAACATATCTCTGTCATAATAAAAAATTATACAATAATATACTGATGTTTTCATAACATTTCGATGATACATCCTTCTTGATAGTAATGTATCTGTACTTAACACAGATTTTTTTGTCCCGGAGTTATTAATGTTTTACCTTTGATGGTGTACTCCTTAAAAACGTTCACAAGGTTATAATCCTATACATATTCAATGAAAATATGTGATACGAAATAAAACTTTTGCAACTAATAATGATTTTAAAGGTTAAAACAATATATTAATAATGGTACTATTGGTAGAAAATTAAATTTATTGGAAGGGGGAAAATAATTAGAACAAATAAGAAAAGCCACGGTTTCTGTAAGAAGGAGAATGAAGATGAATGACACGGATTGTTTTAAAAACACCGCCGTCTTGAGTCTTAGGCCTTCCTGTTATTGTCAGCCAAACTTTTTATCCAACAATAATACTGTACTACCTCTTTTCCAAAACTAAAATATACTATTTATCTTACGCTATTGTTTTTTGTAAAAAATGAACGTGCATGACAATAACAATGCATGGTCGAGTGTCATTGCGGCATATCAAATATTCACCAGGTGAATATTCTACCAGGTATTGTAGTACAGACTGTCCTCACTGTTTATGTCGTGTAAAACATGAATTGCAAACAGTTTCAGTAGAGGAAGCTCATGAATACCTGCCAGGTTTTATTTGGTGTACAAAACATATTTTACCCTTCTTGTAAATGTTGTAGTCAAGCGTGTTTTCCTGAGTTTATATTATGTACCAAGTAATGTTAACCCCTATAGTTGAATACAACTATGCTAGAAATATATAATAACTAAAGTTTATTAAATATTCAAATCGTTCAAAGTCTTTTAGTTAATTGTGTACTCATAATATTATCTTAAAAAAAATCAAACTATATTTGTTATAATTGCAATATTAGAAAAATATGGCAAAATGGTGGGCCTATTTCTATATCTTTAACTTTGGTAAGTTATCAATAGCTTTATCATTGTAGTTTTTATGTTGTTACATTATATTTGTATCTTTATAAACGTCAATTAATTCGTCTACTTAAACAATATAAGATATGTTTAACTATTGTAAAGAGGCTATGCAACCATTATGGTCATGAAATATATTGCATTTTTTACATTTCAATAATAAAATATATTAGTAGTTTTGTCCTTGGGAATTACTTTAAAGATTTGATTTATTTCCTCAAACCCAAATTTGTAGAGAAAGACTAAATATTCAAAATCGTAGTCCCTGAAAACAATATTTTTTGGCAGTCTTGAAGCAACTGTTTAAATATGGAAGGAAATACTTTAAAAACCTGTATTACGATGTTTCAGTTACCAATCCACCTAATATAATAAATTGACTAGAAAAAAAGAACATAAATAAAAATGCTAGAAATATATACTAACTAATTTGTATTAAATATTTAAGTCATTCAAAGTCTTTTAGTTAATTGTGTACTCATAATATTATCTTAAAAACAATCAAACTATATTTGTTATAATTGCAATATTAGAAAAATATGGCAAAATGGCCTATTTATATATCTTTAAAGTTTTTACTTTAAGCTAATTTGTATTATACAAGTTACTTATTTATGAGTAGTTTTATATAATAGATATCTTAATAAACATGGACAGCATAAGTTATGTTAGAAACAGAATAACGTGAGATAAATAATTCAGTCACTACGGTCTATAGTGTGAATAGTTCAGTCCCGGGCCAATGCAGAGCAGTTCCGGCGCTTGGAACATGCATTCTCAACATTGCTGACTGTATGTAAGCATGTTAAACACCCTTGTTTATTTACTTTCACTCCTGCTAAATCCAAATGCTTTTTATTGTTTACAAAATCCCCAAATACAAAAAAATTCCAATATTATTTAATAAAATTATTTTGTAAAAATGTTTAAAAATATCGTATTTATATTTTAAACGAATTTATGAAAACAATTAAATAAGTTTAGTTTAGACTCTAACAATGTTTAACACGAAATAATAAAGCTTTCAAATTCTTTTTATTTGAATTGTACATTTGTTTAATATTATAAGTAATTTATAAAAGGACTCACATGATGTTAGAATAATATAATTTATTAACAAATTATATAAATAATACTATTTGCAACAACTCCAGACACTAAAAAACAGAAGCTATAAATCATAACAAAGGTAAGGCCACATATACATCGGCTCTGACGCAATACTTAAACAAATTATCCTCAACTATGCAAAACAAGACAATTTATTACGTCAATTTAAGTACACTTAAATACACGTAAGCAAACAGGTATACATGATTTATTTAAAATTAAAAAGTAACTTTTTAAATGTTTAAGTGTAAAACTAGTATTATCAAATATATAAAATGAAATGTGATGTTTGTTACTCCAGAGCCTCGCCTCAGAAGGTTTACGTATTTTATTTAGACATTACTTCGATATTTTTTCGTGATAGCATACACTGAATAAGTTTTCATCGGCCTGATATACTGAAAAAGTAAACTAATAAGTAAATAATAATAAATAACCGAAAATTCCAAAAGAGAAAAAAATATTTACTATACATAACCCACCCTCCACTAAGCATGCACTTTTAGTTTTCTAACTTTAAAACAAAAACTCATCTATCACTTTATAAAATGGAGGAGGTGAAGTTGTACTTTAAAACACTTTGTGTTGGGGACTGATTATTAGGATTGCCTCTCCGAGTTTTGGAGCTTGTTTAGCTTTGTGGAAGATGGGTTGAAACCGACAGTCCTTGAAAATGATGTTTCTTTGTAATTGTTATAAACGGCTCATTGTTTAACTCTGTATCACGATTAATTACAGAGTAGGAATTTACGGAATTACAACTTTGGTTTGAAATTGTTTAAACCTCACCATAATCAGAAGATACGGATATTTATTTTGTTAAATATCTTTGAATCAACCAAGACTACTTATACCGAAGTTGTGGGTGCTATTAATACCTTTCTTGTCAACAAATAAATATGTCAGTAACTATTCTTGTCGCCTCATTCATTTCAAGGTCATATATATGAGATGAAATATGGACGTCTGTGTTACTAATATCGAAACACCGGTGTTACTAATGTATAAACACCGTTGTTACTTGTGTCTAGACACCATTGTTTCCTGTCGTCACTGTCAACACCATCCTGTCAGCCGTCAATTCTCCGTCGCAATCTATTTACACTACTGCCTTGTCTCTTGTTCAATCAAAAAAGTTCTATCAAGTTTTAGTGCTTTAACGCAATTTATTTTGATTGACAAATAGTAAAATATGTGTTTAACCCAATCAAAGTGTGTAGAGTATTTGCAGAATGTTATATACTAGGTTATTATAATTAAATTATTCTATGTATTGTCACGTATACAGCCGGAATGATGTTACAATACGAAGATGGAAAACATAAGTCTGATGACTTTATTTAACTCGATTGAGGATCAAACTTGTTCGATTCAGCCAAAACTTAGAAAGTTGGTTGACTGACTCCTAACTAAATATCTTTTGAATCTAATATGTATAGCCCAAATGCATTAGTTATCTGTAAAATGATAAGTTATGTTTTAAAATACACCGACTTTAACCAATGCAAATGAATATTGCATGGAATATAGCATACGGTGTGATACGCAGAACAAATGTTAGATCTTAAAGAATAGTTTAATTATTTAAACGTTTTCTTTTCGAAATGTAATTCGGATAGTTGAAAATAAAGATAAATATAATGCGTATAAATATTTAAACTGGGCAAATAAAACTTGTTAGGACGTACACAGATTACTTGCTAGTATTTTAAAACTTATTTTTATTAATACTCTGTGGATTATCGCTATTTATTTAACGAAATAAATCATTTACGTGTTAAGCTTCACCTTACAATGTAAAATCCGGATCGAAGTAGAAATCCCTCTCCTGACACTAATTCTAATTAAATATCTATCCCGGCTTTCTGTGGAGCATGCACACTCGACTTTTGTGGTTTCCACCGAAAACAGCGCCACGAACAGGCAAATTCCCAGTGTCAGAGAAAACACCAATTGTTTAACTAAAGCACATGTAAAAACCCCGTTATTTGCCTGCATGCCATATTCACAAAACTAACTTTTAATTGAGAATATTGTTATTTTATATTAAAAACTCTTCATTGCAAGTTGATGAAGAGAACATTTTGACAAACAAAGAACTTTATGTTACTAATTATGTTATTTAGTACTATTATTTAAAATACTTTCTTTTCCTTTTATCGGTTAGAATAAATTGGTGTTTGGAAAATGCAAAGGATTTAAAACTGTTACTTTTAATAGCACTTGCATGATTTTCGAATGCATTATCAGTAGCCAAATCACCAGGCAGGACAGCAGGGTCAAGATAAGGCGTTCCATCACAAGGAGAGCTCCGCTTGAGTGGTTGTACATGTTAGCGTCGTGACGCTTCGACTGGTGTGAAACATTCTGCTGTCATAGGTCAAACATGGTCTATGTCAACTGTCAAACCTTATCCCCAAGGCTGCAACATCCGTCTTGCTCTCTCCATTGGTAGATTCTGTATATAATTTTTGGTTAATTTACTTGTACAGGATATGTTGTTGCAACTGTGGTTAGCTTTCTTTTTGAATATTAGGATTTGATATTGCTCTCATTTAAATGTTTAGTATCCTGACTGCTTTATGAAATCAAAATTGTTGTAATGTTACATTAAAGGAACTATAAATAATAAGTTATAGGCAATAATCAATGCAGTTGTGTTGCACTCACATAACAAAAATCAATTTAAAAGATTAATTCCAGTTACATTTTACTTTCAATTTGAACGGAAAGGAAAAGCTCAAAACGTGATTAAGTTATTGTAGAAAGACTGATCGTTTACATTTCAAAGTTGGCTCTAGCTACGTTTTTTAAGGCACATTGGTCTGATCTACTTATCAACTTTCCAGTAATAAAAACAGCCTAATACTCCTAACAATCCTCAGAAAATATCTTTGCTCTCTGTTCTTCACTATCTTCGTACGAAAAAAACATGTGAATAAATAATTTTTTATTGGACTAAAACTAAATCAACAAACTATGAACATAGAAAGTCAGACAATGCATAATAAATGTGGCCGGCAAGAACAAATTATGTTAAAGTTTCGTACTGACTTTTAGAAGACTGCTGCTTTGTTGATGACATGCAAAAGATAAACAGTAAAGTTTATTTTTGGCCTTTTTTATTTTTAATTTAGTTTTGCTCTATAAAATTATAAAACAAGCATTTACAATTAAAATGTTTAATACACAATTACATACATGATGGAACATTTAGCATACGATGTTATTCACAGAGCAAACGAGTTAATACAACATTCCCGGATGCATTTAAGATAAGCATGGTCTTAAAACCAAATGCAAAAGAATATATTTTTGCGGCTTTTTGGTCTGTTTCTCATTGGATCCCTAATAATAACTGATTGTTTTTTACAATACATATAACAAAAAGTGGCTGTCGACAATAATCATGTTAATGTTTCATTCTGACTTTTGCAAGAATATTGCTTTGTTGATAACATGCAAAAGGTAACTGTAAACAGTAAAGTTATTTTTTTTATTTTAGGCATTTCATTTAATTTATTTTTGCTCTATGATACCAAAGCATTTATAAATCATTTATTTTAAACAGCGCAAGGCAAAGCTCCATACATGATGGAATAAATAACATTGTATGTATCATAAACTATTTAGCATACGATATTATCCACAGCACAAGTGTTATATACCCCCTAAAATAATTGTATTATTTATTATTTAAACGTGTTCCCGAAATAGTAGTATTATTATTGTAAATAAAGATAATTGCAATGCGTATAAATGCTTATTACTGTGGAAACAAAACTTGTTAGGACAGATAAAATATTTATTTATCCTCCAGTTTATTTAACTGCACAACATTGTACATGTTGTGTTTGTAAATGAATGTGTTTTTTTGTTATTTTGTTGTTGAATCTCATTGTATATTTCATAATTCATAAAACGTAAGAAATACGTGGCTAGTGAAAAACTCGACTTTAGTCAACTAACTTTCTTTACTCAAGGACAAATAAACAACTATTCCAAGTTCTTAAGTGTTTAGTAACTAATGAAATAAAATTGGATATCATAAATATACAGATAGAATTTATATTTACTGTAAAACTCTCACCGTAATATTTTTACTTTGCAGTTTCAAATATTAAAAGTGTATTGGACTTCGTGATTTAGTGAGGTTGTTCATAACAATGAATTTAAAACGATTTGTTCGTAAAGTATTACTACCTTCATCTACGCTGTTTAACTATACCGTGCAAAGCTTTCAAAAAGAAACGGAAAATAGCACTTTTTCAGCTTGTCGGTTCTCTCCTTTCCTGAACATTTTATCGAAAATTATGTTATTTAATTTGTTTGGCACGCTAAACTTCATGAAATATTTTCATTTTATAATATTACCTACTATTAATAGAAGGGGAGGTATGAAGCTTCCAAAAACGTCCAATATTGCCAAGTTGTCACCAACTCAGTTTGTTTTGACTTAACACTGCAATAACACAAAAATATAAACAAATACAAACAACAGCAAATGATATTAAACTTAATACAAGGATTATTATTAATTAAATATTTAAAAAACCAATAAATAAATTGCACTTGTTACGTTGTTTCGTATTGATCATACAATTTTGGTCTAAATATTTATTGGTAACATTGTTTGTGGAGAACGACAAGAGTTGGTTTGAAACTCTTGTTGATGAAAAAACGTCCTGTAGTTAAAATCCAAAAGTGGGTTAATGTATTAAGCATTTCATTGAATAAGATTTACTATTTATGATCTTAACTAAAAGGTAGTTGCCAATTTTTTGAAGTGCAGGGTGTGAAGTCTCAACTTTGTAATGTAAGTTTGGGAGTGCCACAAGGCTCTATTTTGGGCCCACTACTCTTTCTCGTCTGCATTAATGATTTGGAGTTTGAATTGCCTTATTGTAAATTATTTTTATATACCGATGATACAACTTTGCTCTTTAGTGGAAAAAAAGATCTTCAACTAAGGATTAACAATTCGTTGCTAGCCATTAGCAATTGGCTTTAGTAAATTGTCTCTCATTAAACTTTTTAAGACTAATTACTTGCAAATTCTAAAAAAAAATAAGTCTTCAGTCCCTTATTTGTTTTCTACTATTAGTATTAATGAATGTAAAGCGGCAACATTTTTAGGAATTGGGATGGATAAATCTTTGTCCTGGATCCCTCATATCACAGAATTGTGCAATAAACTCAGTGGTGTCTGTTTTTCAATGAGGCTGTTGAGGCCTTGGCTGAATAGGGATTCTTTGGTTTCTGTCTATCATGGCTGCTTCGCATCTGTTATGACATATGCAGTTGAAGCTTGCGGGTTTTCTTCTCATGCCAATGACGTGTTTCAGGTGCAGAAGAAGGCCATAAGAATTATTGAGGGTCTTCCAGTCCTTCTCACTTGTAAAGGGACATTTTGTAAACTAACTGTTCTGACTTTCTATGGTCTCCTAATTTATCGAGTTTCCGTGTTTATTAGACAGAAAACTGACTGTTTCCCAACAGCTGGTGAGAGGCACAAAAATATTCGACAAGGCTTGGCAATAAATTGTTACTTTCTCACCACCGGCTCGTTTTGTCCGAGAGAAATATCTATATCTCCGGTCTCAAAATATATAATAAGCTGCCTAGTAGTATTATTATAATCATAAGCTTACACAAATTCAAGGTACAGCTAAAGTTATTTTTCCTAAATAAAGAATTTTATTCTTTAAATTAATTTTTGTCTGGCTGATAGTTTTATTTTTTTTTCTCACTTTGTAAGAATTTTAGATGTTGTTTTTGTTTTATTTAAGTGATTATTGACGACTGCGACATTCATGTACATATATGTATTGTATCTATGCATAGTAAAGATTTGAATTTGAATTTGACACATTTTCTAAATTAGGTTTGAGGAAGAATTAGGTATTGTCAACATTCAGCCCATGAATAACATTATATTAATTTTTTTTTTTTCCTCATCGCACCAGTGATTTCAGCACTTTGTTGAATAATGTTCCTTGCCTCATCTTATATTTTAATGTAGTATATCAACGTTTCAAGTTTCAATTTGGAGCGGAGTCTTGCCACCCATGTACTCTGCTAGTCTATCAAACACCACCTTTGTCAATGGTTAATTCGCCGATCTCAAATGTTCCCTCTAATGCCACTAGTTCAGCTCCTGATTCAAAATGAAACGTTGAAAGAGGAGTAGTCTTCCAATAATGTGTTTGCCAAACCATAGACAGATTCATTCATAACTGGTTTACCTGTAATGTAAATTACAACATTATAGATCATATATTTTGATGCAATACATAATTTAAAGGTTGCCATTAACAATTTATTGATGTTGTCAAGTTTTTAGACCTTACTGTATGGCGTTTATTTATTTAATGTAGTATACTGTGGTCTTTATCACTAAATTCTTTTTTCCAACTCATACTTATTGTTTACACTCAACCTGCCCTGCACCTGTTTTTCTCGTAAGTGTGCAAAAACTTATGCAACCACATTGAACATAGTAATTTAATATAACGAAAAATTGGGATAATTCTGACTTCAAGAAACACTGTTAAATTTTACTTAGTCAAAAAAGCTTACAAAAAAGATTCAAATGAATATTCAAAAGCTTACAGGGGTCGTTCATGTTGTTTATTTCTTTATGAAACTTTGCTGAGAGTACTAAAGGCAAAAAGCCAAATATGAAACAAAAACTGCCATGTCATCAGATATTCAAATAAAATGCCCAGCCTCGACGTCAATTAAATGCATTGTCACGGATATAACAGAGAATCTTTTCATACACTAACAAAGTAACAAAGTCTTTGACAAAATAACAAAGTCATTTTGATAACTAACTATTTCACTCGCGCAATTTTTTTAGTGGTTTCTTTACCTTGATAATTCTAAACCTTTCTATAATATAAGGGATAATATAAGATATAATTGAATAGTTTTAGTTTTAAGTTTTTTGTTCTTTTTTAGGATGAGGGAAAAAATCATTTACGCACACAGGTGGCCAACCTGTAGTGTAGGACTCCTACTAAAATAAATTAGACAACCCGCTAAAAACATACTCTACTCTTTAGGACTCTAATATTGGATTATTTGACACATTACTTCAGGCTAGGTCTAAATTTGGTTTAAGCCCACAGTTCTCGCTCCATTTTCAACCGTCTGATCATTCGATCTAGTCTTCTTCCCAGTCTAGATTAGTGGTTTTTTCTGTGGAGGATGCCCTGGCCAAAACGCGACAAACAGTCCCAGTAGTCCTCGCCCTCCATCATCTTTTCACAGACTGTATCAACCAAAAATGCATCTGTGAATGTTTTGTCTCCAGGCGGGGCTTTTACCAACATGGACAGTGGAAGTAACTGTGTTCCGCGTCATCAGGAACGCCTGGGCAGTAGATTCAATCCGTTGAACCGGCTTTGCTCATTAGGTGATCCTCATAGGCGAAGAAAATGGTTAAGTATAAACTAAGATAGCCGTGGCGACCTTAAATAGCCGTGACTTGTTAGGAACTGTGTTAAGGTAAGAATCCACTTCGCCGTGCCACCGTCCCACCCACGGTTGGACTTGATTGACGAGTCTCGCAGTCCATCGTCCCCGGGTGCCCTCTTCCCAGCAATGCTGTCTTTGCTGGTAGGTGTGGGAGCGCTCTTCAGATTTGGCAGCGTCCTTACCGATTTCGTCTTGTCTATGATAAATCACCTTCCTCTCCCCTGGCACGAGCTTGACATGGATGTCTCCAGCGACCCACAGGACAGCTGGTAGGCGGATCACACTCGGAGCGCAGCTTGACGCTGTACTAGAGCGAGCCGTATCCGATTTATTTTCAAGTAGTTCTCATTAACTCTTGTTAATATTCAGTTAATGGATAATTGTTGTGTTTTCCATGCGTCATGTTTACATTATGATTTTAAACTTGAATCGGTTTAATGGAATGTTTAATGACATTACATATTTAAAAAATCCCTTTTTCTCTGTCCACCTAGCGCAGAAAAATAAACAATTTAACCAGAGGGTACAGGATTGACCTCGGACGAATTGTTCGTAGCCTGATTTCTGTCGTTTACGACTTCAATGTAGGTGTTTTTGCGATATATAAAACTACTAGCTGTTACCCAGCAGACGTTGTCATGCCTTTGACTATTACCAACTAAAACCAAGATCATCTGCTCAAGTAAACATGTCATTAGCTTTTATGTAAACAACAATATCTTTCCATAAGGTTTATAGGGGAACCCTTATGGACCTCTTGGGAGGAACCCAATTGAGTTACGACGAAATGGATGGCTTAAAATCCTTCTCCGTGAAATTTTACATATTTATATCAAGTTGCATGGCAAACGGTCCAACGGTGTCCGAGTCTATAAACTTCAAATATATATATATATATATATATATATATATATATATATATATATATATATATATATATATATATACACAAACAAACAGACCAACATCATTTTTTATAAATATAGATTAAAATACTTTAAATATATTTAATAAAATTCCATAAATAAATACAGACAAACACGAAAGGCTGTATTAAAATATATTTGTTTAACCTAGTTAGAGCTACTTAACAGTTCAGCGAGTTCCAAAGAGAGCAATTTTTTAACTGGCAGGTGGCGCGCTGACTGTTCTAATTTACAAAGCAAATTCCAGACCAGCCTTAATGGCTGCTTTCCAACTCAACTGCTATAACTGAGAATTCAAATGCCATGTATGATACTAAAATTGTGACCGTTTTAATTATGTATTGTTTGGACCTCACACATTTTTTCATAACAGATGTAGCCTGAAATTAATATTATTAAAACCTGTTAATATTGTATACATTAACTAATCTAGTTCTGTTTGCTTAATCATTGATAATCTTTGATTTAAGGGTCGTACTGGAAGTAAAATTCAACGTATGTTTGTATTAAAATAGTTTTATCAGCAAAAATATAAATTCCGGATTTATCATTAGAAAACAAAAATACCAATAATTTAATCTCTACGGCGACTATCTACATTTTATAAAAGATTTGTTGTAATAAAATTTACTAATTAGAAGATTATAAATTTAAAAGAATGTTTTAGAAATTTAAATAAAATGTTTTGATCATGAAAACTTAAGATAGGCCTACACTGAAACTAAACTGTACTGTTACTATACTGCGACTGTTAATCAAAAGTTTGCGAAAGTTATTAATAAAAATCACTTCATTCGTTTATAAAAATAGAATATTATATTTAAACTATTCCTTGAATACAGTGTTCCCATCAATTATCCGAACCGAGCATCAAAGTATATTACACAATTTGTTTTTGGGAAAATGAGTAGTTTGTAAACTCATATCAAATATCCACGCGCTTCAACTTTGTTTAATAAAGGTTTTGATTTGATTAATGAAATTCCTAACCACATTAATAAAGATAACGATTTCATATTTAACGAACATTCCATTACTTATCATTTTATATAAGTATAATATAAAATCATACTTTTCAGGTAATATTGGCAAATGAGCTAAGTATATCAAATTGTTAAACTTTATTATTGTTAAAACAAAAACAGGGTTACATTAAAATGGACTTTTGGAAGGTTTCCTTACATTTACGTTTTGGTCACGCATATTACCTCTGGTCAAATCAAGATTACAAGCTTGGCACAATCAAGATGAAGCTTTCCATCAAACGGAGTGCTACGTGTGAGTGACTGTATACGTTCTGACCTTTGACAAACATACTAGTGTCAAAGGTCAAACCCAACCTCACTAGCGTGAGTGGTTTATACCAACTGGCCAACTGGCCAACTGTCAAACCCTATTCCTCAATGCTGTACTCTATTTACCCTGGCTTCATAATGGTTCTCTAGTTTCATTTATATACACTGTTAATGTGCCTGCATCTTCTATTTAGAACACAGTCAAGATTTTTTTGTATCAAAACATATATCAAAATGTCCTCATTGTATAAAATATACTTTAAAATCGTATTTATGTGATAAACTCTATCAACATTTATGTAAGACACATGCAAGCAGCCACTTAAATATTACTTAATTTAATAAAAAACAAAACAAGCTTATTCCTTATTAATATTAACGATCTAATTGTCAATCTGTTTCTTGCAGTTAAAAACCAAATATTTGCATTTACTGTTACGATGACAACTTTTAACAAGGGTAAAATCGAATGAAGCAGAAAATTATCAGGGTGAAAGTAATACAGCAATATATATACAAATACAAACCTGCTGTAATATTGATCACTGTATTACGTTATTACCATCGGGGTTATGGTAAATAAATTTAAAACTTGCCTTACAGACATTTTGCTTTCGTAATCAATAACAAATTAAACGTAAATATATTCATGGCACAAAATGTTTATTTATTTTTCGGCTTAAAAATATTGATATTTTGTTCATAATAACTTTTGAAAACATATCATATTATGGTGTTGCAAATAACATGTTTTTACATAAAAGTAAAATTTAAGAAATGTGGCTAGGGAAAACATAACTTTAACTTTTGAGCCAAACAATTTTAACCTATTTTCTTCTCTGCAGTGTAAGTAATTAAAACCAACTGCCGCAAGTTCTTAAGTGGTTAAAGAATTAAATGTTGTATGATAGTAAATATTACAAAAATGGTATGTATATTAAAAAAGCTCTTGGTGAAATATTTCATTACAGCTTTTAGTATAACGTAACCTTATTTTAACATGGCTTTCCCCCTACAACCTCATCTCATCAACCCCTTACTCTTTAGTAGGAGATCGGAAGAGGTTGATGAAAACTCCTAATCTAAGACTGTAATTATATTTAAATACTACTTTACACAATGTAAAGTTGAATTAACTGCACGGTTCATAGCACTGTAATTGGTAGACACATCTTTACGACTTGAATGATAAAAAAGTTATATTTTGGTTGACTGTAATCCACGACCAACGATTGACTGTTATACTATGCAGACACTGTATAAAACAGTGTCCGAAATAAAATGTTACGTTATTATGATAATTTTATAAATAACAAATTGCAAACCATTTAAATAATTTATTTATCAAAATATATATTTACTGGTTCTTTATTTATTGATACAACTAGAGATTGTGTTAAAAACTGCAATTTGTTTTAAACAAAAGGCGATAAATTAAGTTAAATTCTTATGTCGTAACAAAATTCATCTCAGTTTCCTACATTAGGTTCAAGAAGAAAAAGGAAATACTGTCAACATCAGCACTTCCATAACGTTATCACGATGCTTGTTTTTGTTTCAACGCTTCACTAATGACCAGTGCTTTATTGAATGACTTTTCTTATCTTTACTGAGTTTCCTTTAATATTTCATATTGTAATCTCTGTTTACTGCAAGATACGTTCTATAGGATATTTGTTTTACAAAATGTATAAAACAAACTTAAAATAACTTTTAATTTGTAACACACTACACAGTAAGTTTTGTTATAAAATGTAAAGGAAAATTTATTTGGAAAAAATGTCTTAAGGGATTTCATTAGGTGTAATGAGAGCCAATTCCTAATATGAAACAAAAACTGCAATATCATAGGATATCCTGAAAAAATTCAGATTTGTCGTCCGTTAAATGTGACGTCACCTACGTTACTCATGAAATGTTAGGCATGAATTAGAAAATATTGCATATGACGTTCTAACCTCACCACTTGAACATAACTTGAATTAAGTGCTGCACCAAAATCCCTAATAAAGTTTACCATAATTTTAGTTAGGTATAGGTATTTAGATAATTCAATTAACCTTTTCCTACTTATCAAGAAAAATCAAATTGTTGTCCAAATACAGTATAAAGTTAAACATTTATTTTACAGCAATAAAACAATAAGTGGAACATATGCACTCTGCTTTGGCAAGTTATAAATTGAATACAGTATGTAGTATAATATTTATAAATAGTGATTTATTGTTGCTATAACGCAAAGGAACATTATTGACAATCTCGTTTGACCAGCTTCACTAGCTTTTACATCAAAGACTCTAGCAATAGTGTAACCTTGCTGCTTGCAGAATCAATATAATTAATTATCGAAATAAGTCATCTAGTTTTTGTATATAAACTGACACTCTGACCTTTGTTAATTACACTGCAGGTATTTTCAGTCTTCAAACATAGACTATGTCAACAGCAGACCCCAACCCTCACAGCTAAAACGCACCTAGTCTCTTCGTAAGATCGCCTATATATGCAGGTTTAATTTTAGAACAACTGCATGACTAATTTGTTTATGATAATAAATTCCTCTATTATTTTTAAATGCCTATTTTTATTCTTTTAATTACAATTTCAAAACAATAAAATTTAAAATAAAAAATCACAAAAATGCTCAATAATAAAAGCGCGGTCATCAAATATGACTATAATAAATAACTGTCAAAAATATTGTGTCGACTCATAAAAGTATTGCTTTTGTTGGCAATTCATAAAACCTTAACTAAAAACAATTTAATAATGTCTAGTAGTCTGGTCTTTACCTTAAATCACAATATGTTAGCGTTAATGTGACGCCGCTTTAAGCCCATAGAGTCGCGAATCAGACAGTGTGATTGATACAGGTCAACCAAGTTGCTAAAAATTGATCTACTAGATGTAGTCAAAATAAATACAATATTTACATAGACATGTGCCCAAACACAGAACATTAAGAACATGTGTTGGATATTCAGTTTTCTTGGATAACAATGGTTAACTTTCCCTTGAACATTTCACGTTGTCGGCAACGTCTTTTGCCAGAGTGAAAGTGAGATTAGGACAGTCCCAGTGAGTGTTAAGAACCATGGTTTAAAAAGAGAATTTGATAACCAAAAAGGTTCCCATCATGTTCGTGTTTGTGTATTCATCCGTTTGGAGACCAATCATGTTTACAGCATCCAGCGGATCGATTTATAGCAACTAGGTTGTCCCTATCGCATTGAGTGGTGATGGTCTAACGAGCCTGAAACTAATATCATATTGGTGATAATATATTACGGTTTTAAGGCAAGAAATCATATTACTAGAAATTGCAAGATTATATAAAGGCTAAATTATAAATAAAAACATATGAAACGTCGTTTACAAAAAATAACGAAAATTGTTTCAAGTGTAGTAGAATTTAAAATTAATTTATAAAACAGTTCACAGCATGGCCTTATTTATGCAAATAATATAATTTGTTTTGTGTTAAAGAAAGCACGAGAAAGGTGGCTAATGAAAAACTAGACTTGAACTCTTGAGTGAAACTACTTTAACCAACTTTCTTAACTGCAGCACAAGTAATTAAAACCAATTGTCTCGAGAAGTAGTTACGCAACTGAGGAAATAAAATGTTGTCAAATAAGCAAACATATAAAAGCCACATTTGTAAAACTCTTAGTTGTTTCTTTCTTAAAGGTTTCTGTCATTATAAGTTTAAATAAAATGATCGTTTATCGCCATTCTCATTGGATTGAATGATGATAACAAAAACATGATTTAAGTTGAATCAACAGGATCTTGCACAACTTTGTGATCTGTAGGTAGTTAAAGTATTATTGTATGACATTTCATCAATTAATACTTTATTTTTATTTAAAATACTTGTTTCCCTTTATTTTAAATTTGGTTCAAGTTGTTTAATCCATGAGAATGATATATGCTATAGTGATTGTTAAAATACAAATATTTTTAGCAAGCAATTTATTTACTGATTATTAAAACACATAAGAATAATAAATGAGTTTCTATTGCTAAGGTCTATCCAGGGACACTAGGAAGAGGTTTCTAAGGTCTCTTTATGAAAGTCTCCTTTTATTATGTAATTATTTCAGATACCCTGCCTTCCGATCGCTCCTTGAAATGTTTTCACTGATTGGTTTCCAATGCTATTGTTAGGTGGATTTTATGCTAAAATCTGTAAAAGGTAAAATAATTGGTTATAACTATTCGCATTAAATATGCTAATTTTTTTAATTTAAATTTTAAAAGTACTCTTGTTATACTACTGTGCTTTATCTATTCTGTATGAATGTATTTTACTTCGAGTGTAAATGGCCCATTGTGGGTTTCTTTTTTTGAAGTAGTAACAATATTATGAGAGAAACTAGTCAAAATTATTTCGGAGTTGAATTTATTTCATTGTATTTTTAAGAGTGTACAAGTTTTGGTAAAAATATGTATTTATTGATTTGTGCAAAAACTAACATTATTACTAATGAAATACATCTAGTACCAAGGGGTACTATGCATAACATAATCAAATTATTGTAACTGGTTGAGGCGTAGAGTTGTGATTATTGATGACGATAAAAAATAACTCTCTTAAGAATCTCATAAAGTGCAAGGAACAACGTTTTATAAATCGAAACGTTATTGGTATTTCCATTGTTATGACGGTTATTCCTCACACTACTGCGAGTATATTATTACAGGTGAGTGTTTTGTTTTCTACTTCATACAAATAATTTAATTTTTACAAAAACTGCATATATTTTTGACAAAATTAACTCATATGATATAATTATGTATTTAATCGCAGCTATGAAGATATTAACACTCTACAACACCTGCTATCGTAAGGTTACACCTAGTTTTTGATCAAAATTCCACCTGCAGATAAAATCCAAAAGGTGGAGCTTGATTTATGTATTAAGTTGGGAAGAGCGTATCTCTTACCAAACTTACATCTTAAGATTTATTTTTATAATGTTAGTCATCAATTACAAATATATCGTTTCATAAATCTAGTAAAATTAAAAAATATTTATGTCACGGTATAATGCGGGATCTATTCTATTTGTATTGTTTCTATGAACACATATTATGTTATTGGTGGACGCTAACTCGCTGGCTAATGAGGGGTACTCTACAAATGAAACCAAAATATGTATCAAAGACTGTATTTAATATTAAACAATAATTATTCTGATCCAAACGTTAAAGTCGTTTCTTACACATGATTTCTAATCATCAAATTACAAAAAGGTTCTAAAAAAAGTATTTAAATAAAAGAGTAAAAGATCTAAATATGATTCTCAAACCAAAAGAAAGAATAATTAAGTATAATTAAATTATTGAAAATTTGTTATAATATTTTATTAAAGGGACAAGAGAGTATAAATATAAATGTTTAAACTGTGTTTGTAGTATTGTAATCAAGTACTATAATAAATTTATCAATGTGCTTTAGGGTAAATATCTGACTTCAAAACTCTAAATTAGAAAATATAAAACGGCCTTACCTGGACCAGCAGGCGCTGGTGTCCTGGGGTCGAATTGAATTTAATTGTCAAAAAGATTGCCACCGGTGGTTTTGAACTGGAAATATCTGGGGTGGTGGTAAGGCCAGTGAACTGCAATAGTTTGCAATTAAACAGCTGACTGTCAGCAAGTAGCACAACAAACTGCTAACATTCAGCGTCTCACTTTGAGCAACCAATCACTGTATTAGGAATTATTGAAGCTAGTTTCCTGTTTGTTTGAGAATCATTTACAATGTTACAATTAATCTAAAATTGAATTAATTTACTTTATTTAAAAGAATAATTAAAAATGAGAAACTGAGATAAAAACATACGAACAAAAATATGATTATAAAAAAGTTAAATGGTAAAAGTGACATATCGTCACATGCCCCTACCGTTGGTAGAACGGTCCCCGTGTCTATATGAAAATTACATGGTTGAAATTAAGAAGAAATGGCATGATAATTTAACATTATAAAATATTTTTGTGAATTTAGGATATCTTTATGAGACAGCAATTTGAATTTAAACATACATGATACATGAATTTATACTTGAATTTGAATTTAGTGTTCTTGAATACAGTAGGTTCTTCGAAGAGATGTTGAGAGGTTTGAATAGGACGTCAAGACGGTGAACTTCTCAAGGTCAGGCGGCAGATGTTGCAGCAGTGCTGATGTAGCAATGATATCGTGTAGCCGTGGAGTAGTCGTGTAGAACTGCTGGAGTGTATTGTGCTGAGATGTGAATCCACCAGCTCAGTGTCAGTTTTGTGTACATGGAATCAGAAATACAATTGAATTAGTGCTTTGAATTAGTATGGTCTTTTGGTTATGCAAATTATTGATTTTTATTTATTTTTTTTTTTGCAAGGCCGTTTTATTTATTAAAACAAAATTCTGTTGAACAAATTTATCTTTATAATTTTGAAAAGGAAGGTAAATTTCTGTTGTCCCTTTAATTTTACATGATACATTTACTAACTATGCCCTTGTTAATTTTCATCATGATAAATATATTTAAAGTTTAGTATGACTTTAACTACAAAAAAATCCATGATAGTTAATAATCGAGAAAGTAATAAAAGAGGTATAAATAATGGTAATTAATTAAAATATTTAACAATTAAACATAAAGAAATTGCACCCTGGATAAAACAAGTAAAACAAAATATGAGTTATCTGACCTATAAGTTCTAACTAATAATTGCCTAAAAATTTATATTTACAAACATTATTTTTATTAATGCTACTGGGATATAAAAGACATACACATTCAGTCCCTGTCATGGTATGGTTTCATCCTATTGATGTTGACTACATCCGTTGTCCATTTTCCGAATTTTTCCAAGGAGATCTCGTAGCAAAGGTCCGAAACTTTTCTTATTACCTCAAAAGGGCCTTTATACGTTGCAGCCAATTTGCGGGTACCATGTTTTCCAGTAAATGGAGTTGTGATAACTACTTTATCACCGGGTTTAAATTCACGAATGTGTCGAGTCACGTCGTAATAGACTTTCTGCTTATCCTGGGCTTTTATAAGCAGTTTAGGAACGGTGTGACGTCACCGCGTGACTCTCACGATATTTTCGTTTGCCGGATAGCTCTTAGCTGGGATAGTTCCAGAGGTCGGGTAGATTATCATCCAATTTAGCAAACGACCTTTAGTGAGACAATCCCCTCAATTTTTAATTGGTGTTAACTCAGGCACTGAATACATAGCTACAGTCAATTTGAGGGGCTCATCATCGCTAACGCCAAAGATAACTGGAATAAATTTTGAATTTTGAACTTTCGGCCGATCTTGAAAATAAATACCAAAATCCTGTTTACTCTGAATACAGTCGGTGAGAGTTGGTTCGGGACAGGATTAGTAATGGTTAGTGGCGGTTAGACGGGATAACCACTCCAAAAGGATATGAGGTAGCCGTCGTGACGGAAAACTGGACAGTCACTCCGTAAGGAACATATCTGGGAAGGATATGTCGTCGGGTAGGTTTTGCGAACGTGATCGTGACGTAAGACAGGATTTCAATTGGTTGGTGGCGGAACAGAGAAAGGTTTGCCACCCCACTGGAATCGGTTCGTCGGTCGTGACAGGTAAGGTTTGTCACTCCGTAAGGATTATTTAAGCAAGTTATGTTATTTTGTAAATCGGTCGGTGCGTCAGAGTGATGTATTTTAGGATTGTGTTTGGTCAGTGGCGGATATAGAGAGGTTTGCCACTCCAAAGGAGGCAGGTAGCCGGTCGTGACGGGTATAGGAATCGTCACTCCGTAAGGAAGGCAAAGATCGGTAAGGGAATACCAGTCATGATACAGTAGCCAAGATATGTGATACGTTAGTACAAATAAGGTTTTACGTTATTATAGAGTGAATATTCTGTGCTGCCGTGGTATGAGATGTATGCCCTAAGTCACAGAAAGGATATAATTGAAAATGGCAGATTAAATGGAGACCACTTCCAAAGGATTCGGGGTATTCGGTAAGTGACCGGTAGGTGATGCCACTCCGACAGGTGTGAATTTGAGGATAGGATTATTAGTATTATAATATAAACTAGCACAGTGAGCAGGCAAGCAGGTTAGGGTAAGAGCAGTTCATACAATACAAGACAATATGTTCAGTGGTCTAGAATGCTCATTTTACACTACTCACAAAAGAAAATCGGTTATCATCATCTGTTATTAATGTTACGAAAATATTGATTCAAGCTGTGGGTCCAAGCAGATACTTCTTACTAACTGATTCAGTTTTATAAACCAGCTACACCAAAGCAAGCGTGCACAGACATGTTAAACACACTATTCAATAAAATAATACTTAAAAACCATTAAGAGAAATTGTTCACACTATAACACTATAAATTCTAATTGATTGTCGTTTAATTATATTTCAAATTACTTTTTAGGTTACAAAGTAATAAGCGTTTGCCCGTGGCGATATCAAAACAGTTAATAAAACGACAGGTCAAGTGAGATAAGTGGGCTACTGTATCAAACAATTACCAAACTGCAATTAACGTTTTACTTTTCATAGTCAAAAAAATAGTCTTTGAAAGTAAATCTCAAAATAAACTCAGTTAATAAAAACCCCTTGCCTCGGGCAAATAAACGCTGCACTAATCCAGCGAAACAATAAATATGATTTTCTTGTTCTTATTCCAATTAAATTTAAGAAAACGATTGTAAAAAAAATAGGCTCCGTGAGCAGAAAATTAATAAAATATCTTTGTATTTCACGTAATCACTTTAACAAATAAGCAAGGAATATTCGATTCCTACCTTAATAAATGGAAGACGATCTGCACACAGTCACTATCAACCAACGACTCAGATCCTGTTTGTCTGTTATCAGCAGGAAAACTTGGTCGTCGCGGCGCGCAATGCGTGCCGTCCCCGCTATTGTTATCCTGCCGCGCGTCGAACCACCTGCGCGGGAAACGTAAACAAAACTCGGCAGCGCCACAATGAAGTATTCTGCGTTGACTGTGTCACAGGAAAAAAAAATAGATTCTTTTATTAAATGGATTTGTAATAATAATCGTGCTAATGTGCTGGTGAACTAAAAATTATATTGTAAATAATTCTGTGTTTACATTATGCACAGTAAAATAATAGATCTGTTACATCCCCTCCTTACTTAGGGTGACAAAAAAAAGAAAACCAGAAAAATAAAAAAAACTCCTTTTCTTCTTAAAATTAGATTGATAGTCTTTGGTTTGAGTCCATCCATCATGTATAACTAACTGGTTTGCTAGAAAAATAAAATAACACTCCGAAATAATAACTAAATTAATAAACTTCTGTCTTTAGCTCTGCCAACGAAAAATAATGATAGAAAACAAAATCTAAGAAAAACATAGAATCTTCTCTTTGGTTTACCATCTTAGGTCGGGCCTGACCAACCTCTTTGGTATTTTTTTCCAGCCGATGCCTGGGAAAAATATCTTCGTTTTCTTTTGCCTTTTCCTTCTTGGAGGGCGTGATTCATCACCATTGTTAGACTTCTCTTTGGGTTTCTGTTTTTCTTGCGCCACCCCGCATTCTGATTCCGCTACTTCCGTCGATAAGTCCGTTGAGAGCTGGTCTAAAAGGTTATCCACTTCCTCGTGGGCTATTGATAGACAGGGAGATAAAGTGTCTTGAGTCGAGTGCAGCTCAATGAGTTCGAACTCATTCATTATTTCTGCCAGTTCTAGTTCCGATAACTGTTTCGTGGACTCCTCCTTCTGGGGGTCTGTGAGATTTAATAGATCATCCACGAGGTCACCCCAAGAATATGAGAGGTCGAGACCAGTAGTAGGATCTTGGGTGCTCTGGCAAGGGTCGGAGCTCGCAGACAGGCCTAGCAGATCAATAACCTCGTTTACCGGAGTTTCTTGAACCGGTATAACATCATTTATAGGTTCCTGCTCTATCGCATTGGTGGATGGAGGAGTGAAGCAGGATCTTTCGACTTCTGCTCCAGCTTCCGGGCTCAACACATCTGTTTGGATTGCATTTATCATATATTGTCGCCAGGCAGCTGTGTCCAAGGTTATCCCTGGGCTAGTTACGGGGAGTCCCCGCGAAAGCCTTTCCGCAAACCATGCTACAAACACACCACAATCAACTCCATTGGTTTGTAGAGGTGTGTCACGAGGTGTGTCCTGAAAGGTCCACTGATCGTTAAAGTCTTTGTTGTTACCTTTCGCATACCGTTTTAACACATGATATATTTGGCACATTCTAGGCATATGTTGTCTTCCAAGGGAGTCATAAGCTTCGATGCGTTGCAGTTGGGAACGAGCACAGATTAATGACCAGTGGCCTGGGTCACCTTCAATATGCAGAGGAAATAATATCAGTTCCTTCGTAAGAGGGTTGATATTCTTGAATCGTCTGTTAACCTGATCCAATCGTTTTCGATCTAAGTCACAGAATACATATGTATCCAATACCAAAACCCGTGCGATGCTAGACAGTGCACTGCTTCTTCTCTCAAGCTGTCTCAAGTAGGCTTCCAGCACTGTTTCATTCAGCAACTTCCCTGGCAAGAGAGTGGCTAGTGAGTCGTCATTGACTTGTATTTTCCCACGCATGGTGTACCTGCAAACCAACATACCGCCAAGCAACAAACATGCAAAGCACAGGCTATCGTGTTAGTAAAAGTGAGGAAGTAAGGCTCACGTTCGAAAAATGCTAAAACTTCGTGATCCCTTGGATTAGGGAGGAGGTCGGGTGTATCGGGTCTCTGGACTGGATAATTATCCAAGCACGTCACCAGTAAGGTACAATTTTAAATCTTTTGCGTGGGCCCGGCCTGCGTTCTTACCCTTCATGTCCTTAAGATTGAATATATTCACCCCAATCTTTTCATCTATGATAAATGGGCCTTCAAATTTTGGCGCTAATTTGGCGGCTACGTAGTCTGCTGCAGAGTAAAGTGTATGCGCCCGCTTTAATACACTCTGCCCCACTTGAAAGGGGTTATCTCGCCTGCGTAAATTATAGTACTTCGCCTGACGCTTGTATGCTTTTTCCAAATTTTCTTTGCATCGTTCTCGTAGTTCTATAATTTTCTTTAGTCGTAGGCCGTGTAAATCAGTAATAGTTTCCTCTGTATTCCCTATCTGCTCCATTAAAGGGCCGTATGCGCAATTTGGAGTTTTGAGTTCCCTACAATAGTTCAGCTTGGCTGGGGTGAAATTTGTTGACTCCTGAACGGTAGTGTTTAAAGCGAATCGGAATTCATCCAAGTGAATATCCCAAGAACGGTGATCTTCGGCAACATATTGCGATATCATTGTCCTTAAGACGCGATTAGCCCGCTCTGTTGGGTTTGACTGGGGGCTATAAGGAGCCGTCAATTGGTGTACAAAGCCCCAGTCCTTAGCCAATTTTGAGAAGATATTTGAGACATATTGCGTCCCATTATCGGTTAGCAACACCTCGGGTGTGCCATATCGAAGAAGTATTAAGTCCATGAATTTAGTAGAGACGTTATGTGCCGTAGCACTCTTAAGTGGAGCTAGTTCTATCCACTTTGTAAAAGTATCTTGAAATACAACAATAAAACTGTTTCCTCTTCGGGTACGTGGTAAAGGCCCAATTATATCACTGGTAACTTTATACCAAGGTCCGACTGGACGACGAAATTGCATTTTCCCAAATGCTTTCCGTTGTTCCACTTTGTACCGTTGACATTTGTCACAACTGCGCACGTATTCTTTAGTATCTTTCCTCCATCTCGGCCAGTAATATTGGTTTTGAACTCTAGATAACGTTTTGTAAATGCCTAAATGCCCTGCTGTTGGACTACGTTCATGATTTTCATGTAGTACGGTTTTCTTATCATTTTCGGGAATACACAGTTTCCATTGTAAGGTGAGATCTGGTGGGCGGTTCCGTGAGTTAAATTTTCGGTATAGTTTGTTTTCTTTCACCATGTAGTCTTTGAAACGAAACGGGTTTTGTGAAACTTCTTGGAATTTCTTAGCTTACCAATCTGAGTTTAAGTGATCATTTCCGTGATCTTGGATAACCGTTTCCTCCACTTGTGGTTTTGTAGGTTGGGAAGCATTCGTACTATTGCCGGTCAGATTACACTCTAAATGTTCCTGATCCTCGGAAGTTGGCTCCACTACGGGGTTTCGGGATAGAGCGTCGGCCACTTTGTTAAGAGTACCCTTCCGGTATTGTACGGTAAATTGGAATTGTTGGAGTTCTAGGATCCAGCGTGCGAGACGGCCCGAGGGCTTCTCTAGTGACATCAGCCATCGAAGTGCTTGGTGATCTGTAATGGCTGTAAACGAATAGCCTTCCAGATAGGGACGAAACTTTCCCACTGCCCAAACCAACGCCAGGCATTCTTTTTCAGTAACTGAAAAGTTTTTCTCCCTATCGGATAAAAGCCTACTTGCAAAAGCTATGACCTTCTCTGAGCCATTTAAATTTTGAGTGAGCGAGGCTCCTAAGCCAGTATCGCTAGCGTCAACTTGAACTACAAAGGGTAAGTTAAAATCGGGACATGCTAAGATAGGTGTAGAGGATAACGCATCCTTTAAACTGCAGAAGGCCCTCTCTTGTGACTCTGTCCATTCCCATCTTTGGTGTTTTCTTAGCAGTTTAGTTAGAGGTGACGACATTTGGGCGTAATTTTGCACAAATCGTCTATACCATGATGATAGGCCAAGAAAGCTTCTCACTTGACGAACATTCCTTGGCGTTGGGAATGATTTAATTGCCCGTACTTTATCGGGGTCAGTTTGAATGCCCTTTTCATTTATCAAATGCCCTAGATACTTAAGTTCTTTTCTACAAAACTGACATTTTTCTGAGTTAAGGACTAAGCCCGCTTCACGAAGACGACGAAAAACTTCCCTTAACAGTTCTAAATGTTCACGAAATGTCTTTGTTACAATTACCAGATCATCTAGGTAAGCAAATGCGTTTGGTTCAAACTCTGGGCCTATAATCGTGTCAAGGAGCCTCTGAAATGTGGCGGGAGATGAATGTAAACCGAACGGCATTACCTTAAAGTGGAATAATCCACGTCTTGGAACCGTAAATGCTGTGATGGGCCTGCTTTCCTCTTCTAGAGGGATCTGCCAATACCCGTTCTTTAGATCTATCGTACTTATGTACGATGCATTTCTTAATTTTTCCAATATCGCATTTATTTGATGCATCGGATAGGCGTCTCTTTCACTTACAGCGTTGACACGTCTTAGGTCTACACAAAACCGGTATTTACCCGATGGCTTACGAACTAGGACCACCGGGGAACTCCAAGCACTATTTGACCTTTCGATTATGCAGTCGTTAAGCATTTTATCTACTTCTTCATCTAGGATTGCCTGCATCGCGGGGTTTCTAGGATAATACCTCTGTTTTATTGGGGTATCATCTTTAAGTTTGATTTTATGCTTTATCAACGTGGTTCTCCCCAACACTGATTCAAACTTGGGTAGTTCAACGTCTAAAAAATCTCTCAAGACATTTTCCTCTTTTTCGCTTAATTTAGTTACTACGCTTGTCGGATATATATTACTAGTGTCCTCGGATTTATTGTGGTTGGGATCACTAACAATTTCCTTAAACTGTAACACATTTAATTTTCCGATTGTATCCATACCTAAGACCATTGGCGTCGTCAAATTTGGCAAATATAAGGCCCTTACACGGTGGTGTTTACCTTCTCCTAAACCACAGTAAAACTCGTAAGCTGTATCTATTTCCGACTTTGAACCATCCGCTAGCGTGAGTTTAGTATCGACCTTAATTTCAGTGACTCCATTATCGATTAAGTGTTTCTGTAGACGATTCCCAATTAAAGAGATCATAGACCCGGTATCGATGAGAGCGCGAAACGTTTTACCCTTAATTTCGACAGTTACAAATGGCCGGGTAACGTTTGATTTTAACTCTGTACATTGATTTTTGTCGAAATTCTTCACAAACTGCTTCCACTTTCCCCACTCGTCGGAGGTGGTTTTTGACTCTCGAGGCTCGGGACACCCCCCTCCTTCCGACCTCGATTCATGTTTTCCGACCTACAGTCGCAGTGTATCGTTCGTACTCCCTCTCTTTTACAGTTGAAACAACGAAGAATCCTTGGAAGTCTACATTCGTTATACCTATGACCTTGTTTTTCACAGTTAAAACAAGTAACAGGGGGTTTCGGGCCGGAAGCATTACCTTCTTGTTTGAAATTAGGCTTTCCTTCATTCATTTTATACGTTAACGTATGCGGACGTATACCGTAACTGGGTCGCCAAGTTTGGTGTTCTTCATTCAATTTTTGTGATGATGCAGCCCCACCTGTCCTCACCACATTTCTATGGTGATTGTTTGTTGTATGGAATTCGACTGAGTCTACTTTGTACATATTATGTTTTTGACTCCTAGAATAATAAGCTGTTTCTGGCGTAAGAGATTGTGCGGGATTCGGGGGTGGGCGATAGTTCTTAATTTCTCTTAAGTAATTTTCGTATCCCTCGGCAAGACGCAAAAATTCGCTTACAGAATGAAATTGTTCCCGCCTGACTGTAATTTTGTACTCTGGCTTCATATTGGAATACAACCTATTCAAAATATCGTTCAAAGAGCTAGTACCCCTACGTCTCATCAAGGTAGTGATTGCAACAACATACTTTCTCACTGGATCGTTTTCTCCCTGAGTCCTGCGAGATATTTCCTCATCGAGTTTGCGTTTATAATCTGGGGGCAAATATTGTTCCTCAAAACTGGACAGAAAGTCCTCATAGGTTTGCCAATTCGCTTTCATGTTCCTATACCAAAATAAGGCTTCGCCTTTCAATATTTCGGGCAGTGCTTTTAGAATGAGATCTGACTTGATATTGTAGGATTCCATTAACTCGTTTAATCTCTCTAAAAATGAGATGGGATCACGGTCACCATCAAATTTAAGGTTCCATTTTCGAACCTGATTACACACCTGGGCGATTTCATTAGCGAATTCGAATTCCTTCCTATTTACTGCGATTGAGTGTTCATACTGAGGCACGCTATTATAATTACTCGCTTGCGCCGCCTGGTTAGTTAGGTCAGACAAATTTTGGGATTGGTACCACGGTGGTCTATTGGTTGGTTTCTCTCGTACTGAGGGCACACTTAACACCGTTGAGCTTGGCAAGTGAGAAGTGACATAGGTGACGTGGGTAGTATCAACTCTCTGTGTCGACGAAACAGCCTGTTTGCTATTCCTACTTAGTTCAATTAGTTTTTTCTGTACAGTTCGAAAATCGGCAAAAGGTGGTAACCCAAGAATTTCTCTAACGCTCGACCCCTCCGTAGTTTGAGCTACGTTTTCCCACAGCAAATTTCCTGAATTCCTATCTTTGCCCTGCGCTACTTCCCCACCGGTAGCCGTGCATAAACCTCCACTCTCAGCCGTTGTAACTATTTCCCCACTAGTCATGCCGTTTCGAATAAAGTTGACAAAACGTGTGCGTAGTTCGACTACCTTTCCATTCGTACTCATTTTCTCTACCAATTCGGGTTTTTGGAGCTTATAAATCCACCCTACTGTGACGTCACTTGCAGTAGGAGAAGGAAATGATGGTGAGTCTTCCAGTGGGACAGGTAAAGTTATCAACAAGGATTTGGTAGTTTCAACTGTTGTGTCTGATGTAGAAGGTGAAATTTGTAAAGTAGGGGTCTGTGTCACAACTACGGAGCCAGTAATAGTTGGGGTTGGATGTAGAGCCATAGTTGTATAACCGGATGTTGCAGTAGACGTTGTGGTAGTGCTGCAAGTCTTCGTCTTTGTAGTCGTGGATTGGGGCGCTTTAACGTTTTCTCCATGGATTGACATAAATAAAAGTAGTTTGAAGGGTCGCAAGAAAAGTTCTAAATTGTACAACATTTTGACTTTTCTCCAAATTTACGCACGAGATATTAATGAATAACACCGTCCCTGTTCGGGCGCCAAAATATGTGACGTCACCGCGTGACTCTCACGATATTTTCGTTTGCCCGATAGCTCTTAACTGGGATAGTTCCAGAGGTCGGGTAGATTATCATCCAATTTAGCAAACGACCTTTAGTGAGACAATCCCCTCAATTTTTAATTGGTGTTAACTCAGGCACTGAATACATAGCTACAGTCAATTTGAGGGGCTCATCATCGCTAACACCAAAGATAACTGGAATGAATTTTGAATTTTGAACTTTCGGCCGATCTTAAAAATAAATACCAAAATCCTGTTTACTCTGAATACAGTCGGCGAGAGTTGGTTCGGGACAGGATTAGTAATGGTTAGTGGCGGATAGACGGGATAACCACTCCAAAAGGATATGAGGTAGCCGTCGTGACGGAAAACTGGACAGTCACTCCGTAAGGAACATATCTGGGAAGGATATGTCGTCGGGTAGGTTTTGCGAACGTGATCGTGACGTAAGACAGGATTTCAATTGGTTGGTGGCGGAACAGAGAAAGGTTTGCCACCCCACTGGAATCGGTTCGTCGGTCGTGACAGGTAAGGTTTGTCACTCCGTAAGGATTATTTGAGCAAGGTATGTTATTTTGTAAATCGGTCGGTGCGTCAGAGTGATGTATTTTAGGATTGTGTTTGGTCAGTGGCGGATATAGAGAGGTTTGCCACTCCAAAGGAGGCAGGTAGCCGGTCGTGACGGGTATAGGAATCGTCACTCCGTAAGGAAGGCAAAGATCGGTAAGGGAATACCAGTCATGATACAGTAGCCAAGATATGTGATACGTTAGTACAAATAAGGTTTTACGTTATTATAGAGTGAATATTCTGTGCTGCCGTGGTATGAGATGTATGCCCTAAGTCACAGAAAGGATATAATTGAAAATGGCAGATTAAATGGAGACCACTTCCAAAGGATTCGGGGTATTCGGTAAGTGACCGGTAGGTGATGTCACTCCGACAGGTGTGAATTTGTGGATAGGATTATTAGTATTATAATATAAACTAGCACAGTGAGCAGGCAAGCAGGTTAGGGTAAGAGCAGTTCATACAATACAAGAAAATATGTTCAGTGGTCTAGAATGCTCATTTTACACTACTCACAAAAGAAAATCGGTTATCATCATCTGTTATTAATGTTACGAAAATATTGATTCAAGCTGTGGGTCCAAGCAGATACTTCTTACTAACTGATTCAGTTTTATAAACCAGCTACTCCAAAGCAAGCGTGCACAGACATGTTAAACACACTATTCAATAAAATAATACTTAAAAACCATTAAGAGAAATTGTTCACACTATAACACTATAAATTCTAATTGATTGTCGTTTAATTATATTTCAAATTACTTTTTAGGTTACAAAGTAATAAGCGTTTGCCTGTGGCGATATCAAAACAGTTAATAAAACGACAGGTCAAGTGAGATAAGTGGGCTACTGTATCAAACAATTACCAAACTGCAATTAACGTTTTACTTTTCATAGTCAAAAAAATAGTCTTTGAAAGTAAATCTCAAAATAAATTCAGTTAATAAAAACCCCTAGCCTCGGGCAAATAAACGCTGCACTAATCCAGCGAAACAATAAATATGATTTTCTTGTTCTTATTCCAATTAAATTTAAGAAAACGATTGTAAAAAAAATAGGCTCCGTGAGCAGAAAATTAATAAAATATCTTTGTATTTCACGTAATCACTTTAACAAATAAGCAAGGAATATTCGTTTCCTACCTTAATAAATGGAAGACGATCTGCACACAGTCACTATCAACCAACGACTCAGATCCTGTTTGTCTGTTATCAGCAGGAAAACTTGGTCGTCGCGGCGCGCAATGCGTGCCGTCCCCGCTATTGTTATCCTGCCGCGCGTCGAACCACCTGCGCGGGAAACGTAAACAAAACTCGGCAGCGCCACAATGAAGTATTCTGCGTTGACTGTGTCACAGGGAAAAAAATAGATTCTTCTATTAAATGGATTTGTAATAATAATCGTGCTAATGTGCTGGTGAACTAAAAATTATATAGTAAATAATTCTGTGTTTACATTATGCACAGTAAAATAATAGATCTGTTACATCCCCTCCTTACTTAGGGTGACAAAAAAAAGAAAACCAGAAAAAGAAAAAAAACTCCTTTTCTTCTTAAAATTAGATTGATAGTCTTTGGTTTGAGTCCATCCATCATGTATAACTAACTGGTTTGCTAGAAAAATAAAATAACACTCCGAAATAATAACTAAATTAATAAACTTCTATCTTTGGCTCTGCCAACGAAAAAAAATGATAGAAAACAAAATCTAAGAAAAACATAGAATCTTCTCTTTGGTTTACCATCTTAGGTCGGGCCTGACCAACCTCTTTGGTATTTTTTTCCAGCCGATGCCTGGGAAAAATATCTTCGTTTTCTTTTGCCTTTTCCTTCTTGGAGGGCGTGATTCATCACCATTGTTAGACTTCTCTTTGGGTTTCTGTTTTTCTTGCGCCACCCCGCATTCTGATTCCGCTACTTCCGTCGATAAGTCCGTTGAGAGCTGGTCTAAAAGGTTATCCACTTCCTCGTGGGCTATTGATAGACAGGGAAGTAGTTTGGGTTTGCCGGTTCTGGGCCAAGTGATTTATGGCTTCCGGTCACGTGACCGGAAGCGCTGAGTCATTAAACACGTCATCTGAGCCTCAGCTAGTGACGTAGGCGGTTTTGTGACGTAATGAGGGAAAGTTTAAAGGTCAAGGTCACGGGGAGGTTATTTTTAAAAAAGTACTACCTCGCACGCGTAAAATCCGATTGTGATTCGATAGTTTTCATTCGATAAAATATCGAATGAAAACAATCGAATGAAGCAATCGAATGATACGAGTGCGAGGTAGTACTAATTCATTTATTACTTTAATGTTTACATTTCTTTTTATTTACAAGAAGTTATGTTTACAATAATTTATGTTTACAATAGTTCCCCGTTGTTTGTCGTCATCGATGTTGTTGATCCGGAGTCGCGACCGGCAGACGTAGTTTTCAAGTGTTGCGCTTGTTTGTCCAATCGGCCCATCCCGACTGTGTGTTCCTTGCCTATTTATGTGACCGCAGGGAACACACAGTCGGGACGAGCAGCTCGATGTTCACCGGTCGAGAGCCGGAGGTGTACTGGCTATTCACAAGCTAGCGTTGTAATCGTACTAAATGGTGGGGGTAAAATTGTGGTGGGGCGGAGCAGATGGCGGACGGCAGATGGCAGGCGGCAGATGGCAGGCGGCAGATGGTAGGCGGCAGGTGGCAAGTGCGCGGCAGATGGTTGCTACTCCATTCGCCACCAAAGTAATGCAAGCCGTCGCCGTAATTCTTGTATTTTATCTTGACGGTTCATTTGATATGTTTTACATCTACATATGCAATAGCTGAAACACCTGCACTTACGACAAGCTTTCCCGTCAACTTGATCGCCTGGTATTTTAAAACATTGCAACTCGCAACAATATGTCTTCAAATTGTTATCGAAAAATAAATTGTTCATCGGTGGCACCGACATGTTAGCTGCAGCGTGTGTTAGACAAGACTGAGACTAACTTCACTGCTCCCTCTCTTTTATACCCCTTCATAAGTTAACCCTGAATGAAAGTTCAAGGTCATCCATTTGAATTTTAAAAAAAAGCAACACAGCAGTATATAAAATAATATACTGCTATGTTGCTGTTTTTTTTTTTTCTTTTAATGTTATTCTTTTTTTTTATTTCTCTTTCTTTATTAAACAAACATTTTACAATACAATAAGCTTAAGTCTAACATTGATGACTAGAAATACAAACAGAGAAAAACAAATAGAGACATTATGTACAATGATGCATGATGTGCAGAGTGAGTTCCATCGAGTTGTTGCCGCTTACACCGTGTGATACCAAATACAACGTCCCCGGTTGAATATCTCGCAAGTCTTCATTTTGTAGCAGTTGAACAAATCGTTTTGGAAGAAA